>LLCB01000141.1:0-141455 GCA_001414345.1 Hymenoscyphus infarciens
ATATATATTACCTTCTAATTTTTAGTAGTATATATTCTAGATATATATAAGCTAAATAGGCTCTTAGTATTTATATATATTCTTTTATAAAAGATACTTTTATATATCTCTTTTATATTTATATATATAGATTTTATATTTATATAGATTTTATATTATTATAGTTCTTATATTAGACTTGTTATTTAATATTAACTAGCTAGACTCTTACTAACTTCTTACTTTAGTAAGAAGTCTTAATTTCTTTATAGTTTTAGCTAAGTAAGAAGTCTTATCTAAATTTAGATATAAGATAGTAGACTATTAAAATAAGCTCTTAACTAAGTTATTACTATTATTAACTTTTAAAGTTTTATTTCTAACTTTACTCTAAACTCTCTTTAATCTATAATAGTTAGAATAAATCTATACTCTTTAATTAAGAACTTTATATTTTAGTATAAAATAAAGTCTATTTTAGTAATTAAGTATAATTAGTTAAGATTATATATTATTTAAGTAATATACTTCTAAAGTATTCTTTTAATTTTAGTTATAAACTTTATATAGTCTAAACTATTATAAATATATATATTCTAACTTTTTTTATTTTATAAAAAGTAAATTTAATAGTTATTTTACTATTATTAAGCTTAAAGAATAGTTTATATTATTATATTAGATATATACTTATATACTTATTTACTAGTTATATATAGTATATACTATTATAATAAGACTATTTATAAATAGCTCTTAGTAAGAGTTTTATATCTTATTTATTTAAAATAGTTTAAGATTTAAGTTATTTATATTTTACTATTATATTTCTATACTCTTTTTAATATAGTAAATTCTTAAAAATAACTAGCTTTTATAATAGAATACTATCATAGATAGTTAGGAGTATCTACTATATATAAGGTTTTAATAGTTATTATCTTATATTATCTGTTTTAGAAAGGTTAAGTAGGTTTAGACTTTTATATTAGCCGACGTATATCGTTGTTCGGTTTTAGAACCTCTTATATATAGTAGCCTACTCCTAGAGTTAGAAGAGAGATAGTTTTTCCTTTTCTTTTATATTAGAGCCTAGTATTTATATATATTATTCTACTAAACGTACTCTTATATACCTCTTCTATAGTAGTATATATTTCGTATTATTATAACTTTATACTACTCTAGTCTAAAAACTTATAATAAAAGTTATACTTTTTATAAGTTACTTAGAATAGTATATAACTAGCTACTATATCTAGAAAAGGTGAAAGCTATAGTACCTTTAGAGTTAAGATTAGGGTTAGGGTTAGAGCTAGAGTAAGATAGAATTATTAGTAAGTAGAACTATATAACTCTAAACTAACTAGATAAAATAGATATAAATATTCTATAAAGTCTATTTAAAAGCGTATATTTATTATAGTATAAAATCTAATATAAAGTAGTTTCTAACTATTAATCTTATACTACTTATTAGGTAGTAGAAGATATATACTATACTAACTTCTTAAACTAGAATAATATCTATAAAGCTTTACTTTAGTAAATATTATAATATTATTATATATTATAGTACTATTAATAGTTAATTATAGTATTTTATGTTTATTATTAGTTTTTATTTAATATTAGTTATAATATATATATTTAAAGTTAAGAAAGAAGGTAGTCTTAGAAGGAAATTAGAAAAGATTACTAAGTAGGAAAACGTAACCCTAACCTATTAAAATAAAATAGATAGAAATTTTCTAGAAAGCCTATCTTAAAGAGTGTATGATTTATAGTATAAAAGCTTACTTAAAGTATTTTCTTAGTCTTAGTTTTATAGTACTTATAGAGTGGTATAAAACAGACCTATATTACTCTCTCTGTTTTCGGTTTATAGAGAGATAGTATAACGTAAAATCTTGTCGAGAATAAGACTTAGAATATCTTCTTTTAACTACTTCTTAAATATCTCTACTATAATCGCTCTTTAGAATATAATAGATAATAGCTATCTATTAACTATATATACTAGTAATACGCTCTAAACCCTCGATTACTTTAACTATCTCTTTAAATATACTCTTATTCTAATTAGTACCTACTTATTATTAAGCACTAGTAGCCTTATTAGAGGTAGATTCGTTAAGGAATATAAGTCTATTACTTTCCTACTTAGCTAATTTATCTCTCTATACTTATATTAATTAAAGCTTTTTCTAACTTACGAAGTAGTCTAACTTCTTATATAATATCTCTATACTCTTATATATTCTATATATCTACTACTTTAAGAGCTAAAGATTAAATATATTATATATATAATCTACTACTTTATCTACTATAAGCTTATTATCTTATACTAGAAGCTCTTAAATAAATACCTTTATAATAGTATTCTAGGTAGTTCTAGGCGCTAGTTTAGCTTTATAACAAGGATAAGAAGAGATAAGAGCTACTTCTACTAAGAGCTCTTATTTAATATTATATATAAATACGCTATTATATTTAAACTCTCTAGCTATTTCTATAAAATTAGTATTATTATATCTTACTCTAGCTTAAATTACTATTTTAATTACTATATAATAATTAAGATTAATTTAAGATACTATAATAGACTATATATATAGAAGGATTAGAGTATATCTTTAAAAGCCTTAATATTATATATATAGTAGTATTAATTAAATAAGTGATGATTTAGCTAATATTTCGCCAGGGGCTCCTAGCCGCGAAAACGCTCGGATTACAAAAAAAAAAGTAGACAAGTTCAAGCTTAACTCGTAACTGACTATAGGTAGGCATCGTAGCTAGCTTTACTCGGTATATACGAACGAATGTACAACTCTTTTTGTATTACTTTTATGACTATAAGTCATACTAACAAAAATTAATAGATCTGGTGCTTATATTTATTTATTTCCGCATAGAAAGAGAACGAGAGAAAGGATTCTATGCTAATTACTAGTAAGCTATCAAAATAATATCTAGAATTTTCACCTCATTTCCAGAGCTCTTTTAGCATCGCGAAGGACTTTCTCTAATACGCCTTTCTCGGGGAACCCTATATTATCGTGAGAAGTATCCTCTACCACCGTCCCTATAAATTCGATCGCATCCCCACACTTTTCCTTTCCCCAGCACTGCTGGAAATAGTTCTGTCCACCTTCTCCACTCATTACATCTGATGAGGCAAAATACGCTTGCAGTTTCAACTTGGGGGCATTCTCCCCATTGTCCTTCCATTTCTCAGCCAGCTTCGGGACAAAGGTAGCATAGTCCTTACAAACCCCCCAACCTACGTCAGCTTCTGTTCCTTTTCTCAAACATAGCAACGCTTCATCATTAGCTCCACTCGTTTCTTCGGCAAACATGAATTTCAATCCCAGCTGGGATACTTCCTTTTTCTGCGCGCGTGTCATTCCGTAAAGTTCCATTGACTTCGCATCGTCATTATCATCTTCTCTTTGCTTCTTGACAATTGAGCCTCCAAGAAAGCCCGAAGAACTTGCAACACTCTCCATCAAGCCCCCGCTAGCTGCAAAGCTGGGGAGTAACTTTGTCGCAACAAAGTCACTCAGGTTGTCCCAGTGCTTCTCGACCAGAACTTTTGGCATCCAGTTTGAAGCAACGAAAGACATCATCGCGGTGTTGGAATGTTTGGGATGTACCCATGGTGCCAAGATGGCGCCGTAAGGGGATCTCGGCGGAAGAATGGAAGGGAAGTGATAAAGGGTATTGAGAAGGTAGATTGTTCCAGCGGAGGCACCGATGGGGACGATGTGGGTGCATTTGAGATGAGCCAATAGGTGGGGTAGAGTGAGGAGCCAGGTTGCGATGCGTTCGGAGATGGGAACTGGGGTGCTGCCACCGAATGAAGGTCTGTATAGGAAGTCAGACGAAACCTTAGACTGATTATTCAGAGATTCTGAAAGGAGATAAACCAAACATTGTTGAACCCCTTTTGGATATGGGAAGAAGAGACTTTTGACTTGAAGGTATAACAAAATCCATGAAAGCTCAGCTTGCTTACCGGTCGACACAAACGAGCCTGACCCCCACTTTCAACGCAAGATGATGCTGCAACAGGGCAATCCACCGCATCCCGTACATGCCTGAGATAAAAACTACTGTTGGGGCATCGTCGTTTTCTAGTCCAGCTATTGCATACGAAACTCTCAAAGGCTTGCGGGTTTCCGTTCCTGGAATCGTGAAGCACTGATGCATCCTTTTTTGGCACACATACTCAATCGCGAAGTCTTTGCCAGACATGATGTTTGGGGAATAGATTGAAGGGAATCGTAGAGAGAAATTGTCATAATTCAGGATGAAGTTGTGAACTGCAGCCTAAGGCACGTGTGTGGCGCATACATAATGAAATGAAAAAATTAGTAAGCTGTAATGTACGTTGGTGGCGCTGGTTTTTGCGTCGCAGAACCACAAATTAGAATAAGCAAAGAATCTCGAAGGAAAATAGAGAGGAAAAAAGTAAAAAGCTTCTAAGATAGAACTCTGTATAAGTGCGGAGTAGACCTGATAGTGCTTGAATCTGAATTTATACTAGCTTCTTTTAAAAATAGATATTTCAGTTATTTCGCGTCTATTAAGACGATTTACTATTATTTAATAAACCTATAAGCCTCTATAAGGAGATTGACTTTGTGATTTTTAGTAACTACTAAGTAGAGCACTAGAGAGTATAGGAATTCGTAACTAATTCTAAGTAGTATACTTTTATACTACTTTTCTAATTATTTAACTAGAACTAGAAAAATTAATTTAATTATTCTTTAAGACTAGAATAATAAAATTTATATTATCTTTATTATTCTAGAAAAGTTAGAAGAATTATAAAAGAGAACGATATCTTAGACTATAGTTATAAATTCCTATAATCTCTAGTAGAGACTTCTAGAATACTTCTTATAAAGTATTTATTAGAGACTTAAATAACTCTAGTATTAACCTTTTTCTATTAGCTTATATTAGAGATATAAAATTAAACGAAAATAAGAAGTTAAGTTAAATAAAGTATCTTAAATAAAGCTTTTCTAAGATAGTAACTAGTATAAGTAATATAATTCTATATTAAATTAACTGAGTTATATAAAACTTATAATATTAAAAAATTATTAATATACTTAGTTTACTCTATAAATAGTATATAAGATATATCACTTAATATAAATATATTATCTACGAGAAAGTACTTACTCTTAATATACTTAGACTTAGATACTAATACTTTTATATTAATAAATTCTTAAAAATTAACTCTTAATATAAATTACTTCTCTTTTAAGCTAAATACTTAGTATAATAATTATTAGTAAAAAAAAGACGAATATTAATCTATATTAGATTTTTTAATCTAGTAGCTCTATATAGTAAATATAATTTATATATTTTTCTTTTATATATAACTACTATACTAATAACAAATCTAGATTAAGTACTTTAAGCTAAGCACTTACTTATATTATAGTATTATATTACTAAAAAAGCATATAACTTTGTTTAAAGTAGAGCTTATAGATTCTATTAGCTATCGGCACGGATCTACTATTTAGCGATTACGTGACCCGATATATCGATATAATTAATATATAATATCGAGTTAAGTTCTACTCTATACGATAATCGTCAGAGACCCCCTCGATATTTTATCGATAGTATCAGTGCCTAAGTCTAGACAAAATTCAGAGAAAGAATGTTTACCAGATCAATATCTAAACAATCTTCTCCCTTCCCCTTCCCCGCCACTCTTTAACAATCTTACGTTCAAAATCCCATAATACGCTCTCAAACCAACACATCCAACCGCAACAAAAAACAACAATCCAGCATTAACCCACTAGAACCCAAAAGAGTCAGCAAACCATTGTTTTCTTTACTACTTTCCCCACAACCTCACCCTTATAAACCATTCTCAACCCACCACCATAAATCCACCACCTTCAAACCCAACAAAACCAAAAGAGGAACAAGAAAAGGAAATACTTACATGACCAGTAGGATACCCCCTCTTTGCCTCATCGGCTTTATAAATCCACACACCCGCAATCTGGCCCGGCGCACCAAAAGAGATATTCAACGCGATTGCTAGACCGGCTGAAGCAGTGGTGAAAAGGTTCGATGAGAGGAAACCGAGGAGAGGGGGGATGCAGGAGAATGCGCCTGAGGCAGCGACTATGAGACAGCCGTAGCGGGCCTGTGGGATCATGTTAGCGGAAGGTTTCGGGGGAAAGAGGGGGTGGGGGGCAGATTGTGCGGAATGCGACAAGGGTGGGTCCAGCAAGAGGAAGAGAAATGGGAAAATGGGGAAGTAAATTAAGACGAACAGAGAAAGCGTGTGCGGGGAGAAGAGCAGATGCCATAAAACCTGCTGCTCCAATTGTTGCGAAGAGAGCGGAGTGGAGAGCGCGGGCGTTGAAATGATCTGCTGAGTAGGATACCAATATCGTGACAACATCTAAAGATAGTCAGAAATTGAAAAATGAATTTTGGGAAGTGGAAAACTTACAGGCGACAGCGTATGGAGGAACTGTCATCAATTGTGCTGTGAGATCACGATATCCCAATCCCGCTGTCAGACTTGGTGTAAAGAGCGAGAGACTCGAGAATGGGACCGAAATTCCAAAGTAGATCTTGAGCGCCAGGGTTAATGTTTCAGAACCAAAAGAGGGGGAGATAAGAGGTGCGTACAGCATAATGGGCATACAACCTCCAATCGGTCAGAGTCTCCTTGGCTTGCGCCCAAGTCAAATTCGCTCCATCGCCATGGCTCCCTTCAGTTACCAATCTCGCCCTTGCCAATGCTTTCTCATCTCCACTCAACCAATTGACCGTCTCAGGATAATCAGGCAAGTAAAAGTAAACCAACACAGAAGAAATACAAGAAGGGATTCCTTCGAGTATGAAAAGCCATCGCCAAGCTGAAAGACCGTGAGTTCCATTCATATGCCCCACACCATAAGCGATGGCACCACCGAAAGCACCGGCGAGAGTCGCAGATGCTAGAATGAATGCTACACGGAGGGATCGCTCGGAGGTTCGATACCAAAATGTCAGGTAGTAAACCAAACCAGGAAAGAGACCTAGTGGACGGTGTTAAGGGTTTTCGGAAAACGAAGGCGGATTTTTGGGCTTACCAGCTTCAAACATGCCCAAAACGAATCTCACAGCTGTTACTCCGGCGACACTCTTTGCTCCTCCGAGACCCATGGTTACGGCACCCCATGAGAACATCAGAAATGCAATCCATTTGCTTGGACTTAATTTTTTCAAAAAGTAATTGGATGGTACTTCGAAAACGGCATAGGCGATGAGAAAGACCATAAGTGCAATGCTAGATGAATTCAGTTGGAATTCATAGTTCTGTTGACAGAGCAGGGACGACAAAAGGAAATGCTTACACATATTGGTAATTGGTCATGTGAGTATCGGAAAGAAGGTCATTGTGGGTAGAAGAATTGAGAGTTTTCGCATTTCCTAGATTCGATACGAAACAAGTCAGCCTCTGATGGGGATCAGATGGAAGTGAACTTGGGGCCCAAAGTCAGATGGGATGAGATAAGCACAGAAAACGAACCGATATTCGAGCGATCCAGATAACACAGTAAATAGATGCCAGCAGACAACGGCACGATCCGTAAATCCTGCTTCCACACTAGGGCTTTATTCTTGGCGACCTCATCTTCGATGGAGACAGCACTATCGGACTCTTGCAAAGTAGCCTGAAGAAGATCAACAAAACGATATGTGTTGAGGGTGAAGAGTAAAGTACCTCGTCGACTTTAGCCTTTTCCATATCAACTCGTTCAGTCATGTTAGCGGTAGAATCAAAAAAACAGCAAAGATGACGGAAAAATAAGTTGAAAAGTAAGGAGAAATTGGTAAGGAAATTGATGGACTACCTTACACCGCAAGTGACAAAACTGGGTCGAAACTACCCCGCTTATCCATCCGGTAAGTCGCGCTCAAAAATGTTGGATTTGCGGGGGAGAGATTAGTGCGGTGAATCATTGGCAACTGTGCCGTGATAACGTCTGGAGGAGTTGAAAGCCCTGGAGGGGATGGTTTGTAATGGCCTCAGAGCTTGCGCAGAACACAGAGGTTGTGAAAGAAGCAAAAACTGCTGCTATTCAATTTTTGTGAAGTCATTTCAAGCTTTGGTGTTGAAGAAAGTTTGTTTTTCTACAGGTGCGGCGCTATAAAAAACTAGGGGGTCGGCCAAGACGCCTATTTCGGCCTATTCTCCTTGTTGACTCCGAACTCCCGCCATTTTTCCAAGGTTACAACGGATCGTCTGCGATTCTCAACACTATTAATTGCTGAAACCATATTGGTTGCAACATCGCCATCTATTATTGTTCTTCTTCTGACATTTCTTTCCCCGTTCTTTGACACGATATCCCATCCTTCTCCCGTCAAAGGTGAGGTGCCGGGTGCTGTGAACTGCTTTCCCGCGATCTTGTCGTTCTTCATTTGCCATTCGAGATAGGCAATCGCTGCCTTTCCAAATTTCCCGCCCTTTGCGCTTCCGAATGTACCCATATGACCAACTGGGAGGTTCATTTTCATTGCCGGAATATGTGAGGGGAGATTTGCATAGTCCCGTTCTCCCTATCAAAAAATTAGCAAGCTGACAGATCCCTCCAGATTCCGGGGGCATTACATTCTTGAAAGCCATGTCCGTTGAACCACCAAGAAAATAGCCAATTGGTGCATGGAGCTTCTCGAAAAGTACAACATTCTCGGGAACCAGAAGGCCACTGTTGAATATACAAGTGAGCGTAACCCTCTCGTCCAAACTGGCAGTATATGCTTGCAGCGCGCCACACGACTGTCCCGCAACAGCCAACCTTGACTTGTCAATATGTCTGTACTCGCCAAACCCACAATATTCGGTCACCCAGTCCATAGATTCTATCATGTCCGTCCAATTCGTCTGCGAGAAGAAGCCCTTGAATTGCGGAATCCCATTGGCAATTATGAAATATCCATGTGACGCCACCTCGACCAGAAATTTGGAATAACATCCACCCCACCCCGCACATGCGCCATTCCCCCAGAGAATTACTGGAATCGTGGAATTTATCGGAATCGTCGAAGGATCCGGTTGGTAAATGGTATGTTTAGGAAGTGTCCTTATCGTGGAGCAAGTCACACGGTATGGCCCAGAACCCGTTGCTATACTCGGTGCTTTCGTGAGCAATCCAATGGATGGTTTGATTATTTGAAGGAGGCCTTTGACGCTGCTGCTTGGTACCCCAGCTTTTCCTTCTCCAAAAACTCCCAGCTGGTCCACGCTCAAGAATTTGGGCGTGTAGCCACCTTTTCCCTTTCGTTTCGACATTCTCTCGCTCCGGATTCGAGCGGTGACGGGAGAGCAAATAGCTCGGACGTTTATTAGGGGACTTGTTGAAATTATATACACTGCATCAGTTTAACGCTTATGTCCAGGCACAGGGTAGTTCCCGGTGGTGGTTCATGTACCTGTTTCATGGGGGAAGTCCAACGACTCAGTGGGTTTCGACCCAGCCTACCGGTTCTGCTGCCGCTATCTTGACCGCTACTAACCCAATCTCATGCCGTGGAGATAGGGGGCTTTAACTCGAAGAAAACTCCAAGCATCCGCGAACATGCTGAAAACTAGATGAAATTGAAGAAGTCTTCTGTGCCATAATCTTCTGCTGGAGGGGGCAAGCAACGCGGGGTTCATTTCCAAAGTTATCGCTTCTCCTGGGAATTTTTGCAAGAAAGAAATGTTAAAGAAGGGCTACTTCCTTATAAGGCACGGCTAGAGCGTCTAAATCCAAGATTCTCCCAACAATTCAATTTTGTCGATCCCTAGTCCCGGCTTTCGGATCTGAACTGTGATAAACTATTCTAGTACTCAAAATAACTTGGCCAGGACTAAGTCAAATGATGTTCAGACTTGGGAGGAACGCCTAATGGAGTTTATTGTGTCTCTAAAGTCTAGGTGGCCAGTACTAGAACAATTAAAATATTTATTATTGTTTCCAGTTATTTTGTACTAGGTCGTTGACTTAGCTCTATTGTCCGACGTTTTAGAATAATATAATACATGTCAATATATATTAATCAGCGGAAAAAGTGTAACCCGTTTAAAAAGCAAATTCCCCACTTAAATCTCCCTCCTTTTCAATAGGCCAACTATTGAGCCGGAAGTAATTTTACTTCGAAGTATATTCCAATTCCCCGGGGCTCTTTGTGGCTCTAGCAGCCTATGATTCCTGGGGCTTCAACAAAGTAGACATCGCTAAAACAGGTCGCACAAGCCATAGCCAAACTTACAGCTCTAATACAACTAACCAAGCATTTTAAATCCCAAGAAACAGATCAAGCTTTCCATGTGGCGCAAGCTTGCAGGAGCGCCAGCCGAATTCGGCATCAATTGTGGCTTGCTCCCCTGTAGCTGAACGAGCTCACTTCAACTTCCTTCTCCCCTCGTCGAGTTTTGAGAGATCACCATGTTTCTTCATCGCAACCCAAATTGACTATTTGTCTTCTCATGACTCCGTTCAAATAATCAAGTGCTCCCCGAACCAAAGTCTCATCTGGATGGACACAACATAAGACATGATCTCGAGCTCACCAAGCCAGATTTCCCCCTCATAAGCTCACAGCTCATACGCCTCTCGAAATTCATTCCGCTCACCTGCCTACTTACTCTCTCCAATTCCCAAATAAACACCACAGAATCCCCGTGAAAGGACGAGAAAAATGACATACGAATACCAAACCGACTCCCCCCTCTCGATAACCGCCTCCATAGCTGGAATCCTAACCTTCGTAGTCGCCATCTCCGTCGCCCTCTACGCGCGTCTAAAATACCTCCGGGACGCGGACAATGAGTATTTCCAAGTCAAAGCTTCATTGTCTTGGTATAAGACGGAATCTACGTGGATGCATGATTTGATTACAACTCAGAATAGTGTCAACTCCACTGCCACTACCACTTCCAATCCCCAAGTTGGGAAAGAGGGACAGATTGAAAAGGGAAAGGAGAACAACAACACAAGCACCACAACCCTGCCAACCCAACGAACAGCCATCCCGCAGGAAATGTACCTCTTCGTCATGGATCAACTTCTCAAACTGGAAGAGCGTATCCTAGAGCTCCTCACGGAAGCCGAAGTTCGCGCGGAACAATCAGCTACTGATTCGGAGAAAGGGTGGACGATAGTACCTCGACGTTTCCAGGGGAGAACTGATATTGCGATGAGTTGGGTGCTTGTTAGGGCCAAGGCGCTGGAATTGGTAAGACAGAGGGAGGCGTTGGGGAGTCGGGTTTTGTTTGCGCAGATGAGTTTAGTTGGGTCGTGAGTTTTTCCTTTTGTTTATTTAAGGAATTGGAGAAGTGGAAGGAGAGAGGAGAGAGGAGAAAGATTCACGTGATGGGTCCATTTACTGATTTTGAGACAGGGTTGTGAGAGATCAAGAATCGAGGGCTAGGAGGAGGGAAGAGGTTCAGAAGGAGAGACTTGATAGGATGGAGAGTATGGTTCTTGCCCAGAATAATAAACTGGACAAGTTGGAGGAGTTGGTTTACAGAGTCATGCATCGAAACCGTATATCAACTCCCAGTTCAGAGCAAGTGGAGGAAGAGTCAGAAAGGGACCACAAGAACGCCAACGACCTTGAAAACGGAGCAGCCCATCCAAGTCCACGACATGTCAAGAAGGCGGACCAAGTGAAAGCCCAACCCGAAAATCCGAGTCCAGGAAAAGGTATGGAGTCAACATCGACCAGCATCTCACCCCACCAAAGACGAATATCTGGAGTTTTCTCACCATTCTGTTCCACCCCAACTAGCTGAAATTCAGAAGAACGAATAACCCCCTAATTTCAAGAAAGCACCACAGAGCAACAAACTCCCCGTCGCCCATAAAACATCCAGCTCAATCACGGACCAGATCCAAATACACCCCAAGGGAGGAGACTGCTTCATGACCGCATAATAGCTGTCAGTGTTTGTAATATGTATCAGATAGGTTCCTGCAGAAACACTGCATGTAAAGAAAAACACTTGGTGCATTATGGTCTGTATTCGAGGTGGGAATCGAGGGAGGAGGATGGGTGGTTCGGGATGGGGATGGAAGGAGTAGAAGAAGAGGAAGATTACTGTTTACAATTAGCAGATGTACTAGAATTGAAGGGATGGAGTGGAATCATGTACTGGGGAAGGCTTGGGCGGTTCGTATGAGAAGACTGGTCCATTCCATTTCCATTGCATATTGATTTGCGACTAAGACGTCGAGGGTGAAATGCAACATGGTGAGACTGAGACTCCAGAGGATGGAGTCTCCGACTCTTCCGACTAGAGTTTCTTCATCTGCGGCCTCTCGTTTTTGGGCGACATCTAGGATTCCGGATTGGCGTGCGAGGTCTAGGAGGGTGTTGTTGGTGGGGGCTGATCGGTCTGGTTGCCTGAGCTTGATCTTGGGATCTTTGGGGATTCCCTTTTTGGCCATGTTGTTGTTTTGGAGCTCGAGCTGAGATTCGGATTCGAGGCTCACACAAGTGGTGTTGTATGTTGAAGCCTTGTCATCCGATATCGTCGCCTTGTCTCAGCCTTGTCGATATTTAGAGTCGAGAGGCCAGATATGTTCTCGGCATGGAGCCAATGGGGGGGGGGACACTGGGAAAGCCACCACAGTGGTGGGGAAAGCAGTGATGAGGTTACAAGTAGGTTATTTCCCGTCGGTTTCGGGAAAAGGTTGAGATGGGAAAGGTTGTCTTGACTTGTCATGATCGGCACAGGTAGGCAATCCTCCCTCTGCACTGCACCCTCTACACCCTCTACACCCTCTGCACCCTCTGCACCCAGGTTCTACCGGTTCTACTTACAGTACAGTACAGGCTGCAATGCGCTGCGGTGAACCCTGAAGCTTCCGCGCCGACCCACCTCAATCCCTCAATCTGCATTTCCCCTCTTCGCTTTCGCCAGGTGGCTTCTCGCTCCTCGAAAAGGTGCTCACGGTTAGGTGCCCTACTCTACTCTACTCATACTCTCTCCTCGATCAACTCCGCGACAATAACCAACCCTCTCCAATTCCTCCACCACCACCACCACCAACATGCAATGGTTCTCCTTCCTCGTCGTCCCCATTCTGGCCGTCGTGTGCTGGCTCTACACGGTCACCGTGACCCGCTCGAGGTTCCCCAAGTTGCGCAACAAGCGCATCTGTCTCCTGATCGCGCATCCCGATGACGAGGCCATGTTTTTCGCGCCCACCGTCCTGGCATTGACCGAACCAGAATGGGGGAACCACGTCAAGATCCTCTGTCTGAGCAGTGGTGCGTCCCTCCTCCCCTCATTTCTGCACATCGCATTGAGCGCATGCGACTCTCCTACTAACATGTGCGAATAGGAGACGCAGACGGCCTGGGAGAGACGCGCAAGAAGGAATTGGTCAAGAGCGGCCTCGCATTGGGGCTGCGTCAAGAAGACGACGTCTTCGTGGTCGAAAGCCCGTAAGTCCTTTCCCCTCATTGCCTCTTCCGCACCCCTCATCCACTTTTTGTCACCAGCTGATCTGTGCTCTCCCCTCCCTCCAGCGAATTCCCAGATAGCATGACCACCCCCTGGGACAAGACCAAAATCGCAACCCTCCTCTCCTCTGCCTTTGCGCCCAACCTGACGAATCCCATGAAGGGGAAATCCGTCGATGCTCCTACCGCCACAATCGATGTCCTCATAACCTTCGATCGCACGGGCGTTTCCTCGCATCCGAACCACATCTCCCTCTTCTTCGGCGCACGACACTTTATAAGCTCGTTAATACATAATAGACCGGGTTGGAGATGTCCCGTGGATTTATATACCCTGAACTCGGTGTCGATATTACGGAAGTATGCGAGTTTTTTCGATAGCATCACGAGTTTGCTGGTGATGGCTTTTAGTAAGAAGCAAATGGGGGACCATCCTTCTCCTCTGATGTTTTTGAGTGGTCCGAAGGAGGTGAGGATTGCGCAGGGTGCCATGACGACGGCGCATAAGAGTCAGATGAGGTGGTTTCGCTGGGGCTGGATTGGCTTCAGTCGCTACATGGTCGTTAATGATTTGTCCTTGGAGAAAATTACTGCGTCGTGACGGGAGTATATCGAGAAATTGGGCAAGGGAGTTGGGATATAGGGGTGGGGTTTAACGAGGGGGTTCATAATGGCATTTTTTGCTTTCTTTGTCCATTTTTGCCAGATTTGATGGAAGGGTGTTTTTACATGAGGGCGACGATTCATATGGCATGGAGGGCGTTTGTGTACAGATTGCTGAGGTTTTGCTGGTTTACATATACCTAGGTCTCCCACCTTGTTGTGGTCGAGAGGATGTTGTTACTTTATTTTTGCTCTTTGTTATATAATGGTATGCAGCTTCTTTGCGCTTTGTGGCTTCATGTTCGTGATTTGGCTACCAGTTATATATCAGTGGCTGCATTTCTTGGGGCGATTACCGCTCTGCACATTTGGAATGTGAAACTGTGGTCGAGATGGTCGCTTCAAGAGATGGGAAGAGTAGCGGCAGTAATTCAAGGAAATAAGGAAAGGGAATTGATAGCTGCTTGTTTGGACGAGGGGAAGTGTAATTGGAGGCAGCTGGGTTGAAATCTTCCTTTCTTGCCGGGATGAGCAAGCAGGGTTGAGGGGTCTCGGTTTATAGTTTGTTTTGTTGCTCGATCGCCCCGAACGTCGCCTGGCTTACTCGATAAATGTTAGCTTACTGGTAGCTTACTTGTGGCTTACTCGTGGCTCACTCGTAGCTTACTCGCAATCTTGTTAGCCTCTAACATGAAACTAGAATAGACCCGAATTATTGTTTTCTAGGGTCCACATGATATGGTAGTGTAACTTATTTCATCTCGGCAAGTGATATTAGGATTGTCATGGGTGGTCTTGTAGGCTGTTGATAGTAAATTGTATCCCAAATATAACTATCAACTTCGTTTTCTTTCTTCTACTATTGATATAACTACAGCTTTAACTTTCGAGTATTTGGCGCGGCCTTTCTGGGCTGGCTTTTTTCTTTTTTCTTTTTATTTTGGCCGAGCAAACATCTTGGCCAGCTCATTCTTTGTAGTCCTATCCTTTAAGATGGTGGTTACAGACTTGTCTCTTTACGTTCTTGGATGAGCTTTATATTTGTGTAGTAATCTGCTTCTGCAGATAATGTTCATTCAAGCGTAATCTCGTCGATAAGTGTCATCTATTTGAAGGTTGAAGAAGACTACAGCTGAGTTTTGGAGAAGTGTAAATAATCTAAGGTCCTGGTATGTTTTTATTTCATGCATGGCTCTCAATCCAACCTTCATTTGCATAACTTATTCTTTGATATTTGGAATGATATAAAGTTGTAAATTTTGTTGGAAGGGTCTGGAAATTTCAAGCATAGAAGAAAAATGTGCAGTGTATACTGAAGGAATCTACAACTGAAAAGCTTGAGCAGCTGAAATAAAGAGACGAGGTCTCTGAGAGAATTATGTTTCTTCGGTGAGGTCCGCGGCAATCATTGAGAAGTAAGACATCAAGTGGAAAGTTTAAGATACTTCTCTCAATTTGGTGCTGGAGGTCTGGTTTGTTTTATAATTGGAGGATTGGCCCAAGCATTGGAAAAGGGTATCATTGATGGGAGACTTAGCGAGAACTCTTGACTTTATCAACTCTGACCTATGCCCGGGAATAGTGACATCGTACACGCTAGCAAGTATTTATGTGACGGTTACACTTATATTCACCCTAACAGCCCTCTTTTATTAATCGGCTGGTCGTGGCCTACTTTCCATTAAGTATTTGTATTATGTTAAGAGAAACCCATTTCTTACAGCTATATAATACATGTCTCTTATCCTTTACTCTCTTTTCTTGTACTTAAATCAGGCTCTGCCTTCTCCGCTTCTACATACAATCTTTTTGCACCTCTTCCCTGCCATCACCTTTCTTTTCTTTAAAGGAGATTTTGTCCCTGCCTTTTGGCCTGTAAATACTTGGCTGAATTTTGGGTAAGTTTAGTTATGTGGTTGGAGAAATTTCTGGTTAGCTGTAGGTTGACTTGCGACTTAATGAATAGGTTATTTGAGAAGGCAATTTATGTCTTCTGAGGACTTGATTATAAAGTCGATTTGTGTGTAACAATATGCAGGGGTCGACTAATAACTTTGGTACCCTTCCGTATATGAAGGCAAGTTTATTAAATTCTCAAATCTTTGCAGGAATCGGGTTAGCGTCGGTTCCGAGTACGAGAGTTCTCCCATGATAAAAAGGCATCTTCTTTTTAGATGGCTGCTGAAATTGATCGACTTTTCCAGGAAACTGGTGGTGAAAGAGTGTTCGATCCAAATTTCTATACTCTAGTATAGGTTTCTGGCTTTTGACTCTAGCACTCACTCTAGTTTTACAGCAGGTCTAGCATTAGCAATCTATATATAAAAAAATACACTCGTCTTCTAAAGAGGAATTTGAGTTCATTTATATTTCAGACAGGAAGTTTCTCGGTATTGCTCTTAATGGTCCCGACTTAGTGGTACGTAAGTATTTCCAGCTTGTAAGTTGCTACTAAGAAACTAGGCAAAAACTCTTCAGTTTACTCAACATAACCTAATCTAACTATTTGACTCTGGTATGACACCATTCAAAGCGCTAGCCAGTTGCTAAGTGACTCAAATAATTCTGTTCCGTTTTGCCGACAGTGCTTAATTCAGTCGAATTCTAAATATATATAGGAATGTTCCCGAATCAAACCTTTCCCCCCTATCTTACCCGCCCCGGCGAAACTCCACAACTGTTGGATCGGCTAATTTGGAACTTGGACTTACGCTTGATATGAACCTAACGGGAGTAGCTAGCGTATTTACTCTCTAACTCGGCAGGCACAAAAAAGAACAAAACGAACCTTTCGGGGTAAGTCAGCAAGCTGGCGGAGCATCAAAATAGGAAATAATATATAGAGTAGATGTAAAATCATGTAAAATGCTCTTAGTTATATTGGTTTCTGTTTTTTTTAAAGCGAGAGAGAATATAAAATTCAGCATAGGAAAGGATGTAAAAAGTTCTCTACTAAGAGTTATGTTTTGAATTGCTTTTTACCTTTTCAGGGTTATGAGAATCAAGTATGTATAGTTGAGCTTCTAGAGAGTGCGCATAGCTTCAAAGGGAACGAGTCGTGAACTCTACAAAACTCCAGATGAAAGACAATATAAGAAACTTCTTAATAAATCACACTTCAGGTAGAGCTGATACCTTGGAATGCTAACTATATCAAAACCGCCTGGAATTGAAACTTTATACTATATTTTCTAGAAATGTAATTAAATTAAGAGCCTGTTTAGCTCTTATATAACTAGGATATATACTACTAAGAATTATAAGAATTATAAGGTAATATATATATATATACTAATTCTCTATATATAAAAGTGTTTAGTATATATATTTAAAAGTAATACAAATCCCTCGTTTAACCTCGTCTATCTTAGTATATATATAAAAAGAATATATACTACTAAAGAAAGATTAGACCTCTAGAGATATAAATCTTTAAAAGTTTATATATATCTTTTCCTACCTAGGTACTAGTTTCAGGTTATAAGGTTAAGAAATATAGATATCTAAATATATACTACGAGCTAAACATTTACTTAATATATTAAGAAATAATTAATAATATTATTATAGAACAAAGGTAGATTAGATAAAGGATTACCTAATAACCTCTACCTTTTAAGCAAGGAGTATAGTATTTAAAGCCTTATATACTCTTCTATAGTTCTAGGGAATTAAGTATCTATTTTAACTTTACTTTACTTATTCTATACTCTTAATATAGCTTTTATAATCGCTATAGTTATAAGCCTAGTTAGTAGATAAAACACTGCTTCTACTACGCTAGTTATATTAGCTTTATCTTCTTTTTATCTATTCTTATTTTCTTCTTAGAGTACTGCTTTTATAATAGTATACTTACTCTTAACTAAAAAGGTCCTTCTTACTAACTGAAACTCGTAGTCTATATAGTACGACTACTTCTTTTATATTTCCTACTAAGAAAGAGTCTAGGAATACTTCGATCTAAATAGCCTTAATACTAAGAATACTAACGAGCTTAAAAGACTCTATTTTATAATTAAATAAGCTATACTTAATAAGAATATAAGACTTAAAGAAGTATAGCTTATAGTAAATAAAGCCTAGGATATACTCTTAGTAGCTTAATATATAAGAAGAGATTAACTAGAATAACTACTTCTAGTAATAGCTAATAACGTTAAAGAGGACTTTAGAAATAATATTAAAAGATATACTTTTAAAATTAACAAGCTTTATACTATATAAGATAAGATATATAAAGTTAGCTCCTAAGTAGAGAGTACTATAGATAAGTCTATACTCTTAGAAGTCTAATCCTTACTTAGGTATATAGGGAAATTCGCTTTCTAAGACCTAATTCGAAAGCTTAAAAATAATCTAATACTAATATTAAAAAGCGTAGAAGATATAGTATATATAGAATACTAGAATACGATTACTTAAACTAAATCAAGGTCTATAAACTCTAATCGCTAGTTCTCTAACTAGAAACGCTACTATAACTAAGCGAAAAAATTTTAACTCTTAGAGATTAAGAGCCTATTTATAGTAAAAGACTTCCTAGATACTATTTACTAAATTACTCTTACTTAAGTAATAAGTTAAAAGATATAGTTAATTAATAATATAGAGTTTAAAAAGAGAGCTATATTACTTAATAATCTTATTAAAATGTTTTTGAAAATCTTATATAAACACCTTATATTAAAGACTAGTAGAAAGGCTAGTAAGATATTCTCTATTCTTAGAAGTAGAAGTATTAACCTATCTAATTCTTAGAATAGAGCTTGAAATAGAGGTTCTAATAATAAGAAATATCTATATAAAAATAAGTAAAGACACTTTTAGAAACCTATTAACTACTAAACCTTAGAATTTATATTTATTAGAAAGTATAATTCTACTCTTAATACTCTCTTAGATAATAAGAAGTTAAAAGAGATTATATAGCACTTAGAAGTTCTATTCTAGACAGATCTTTAGAAGAAACTAATTGAAAAGTTCTCTATAGCGTAATCTAAGTTTAATATTACTATTTACTATATCTCGTTAGAAATTAATAGATATATTTAAATAATTTATACGAGCTAAATAGGCTCTAAAAGAGATAATTTAGAAGAATTTGAATTGTCTTAGTATAGTAAGAGTCGTTTAGATAAAAAAAAAGTAACTCTATATAACTAAACCGATTTTTTAGAAATAACTTAATAACTACGTATTATAACACCTATCTAATATATATAATCGTCTTTTAAGAGCCTACTTCTCTAATAACGAACTATATAGCGTCGGGTTAGCCTATAGTTAAGAAGAAAGATACTAATAGACGTGTTTATAGCTTTTACCTTCTAGCTAAGATACGATAACTTAAGATATATAGTAACTATAGCGCTAAAGAAAAGAAGAGAGTAGTATCTAATACTACTATAATCTCTTTCCTCGATTTAGTTATTAAATACCTCTCTACACTAGAAGTATAGAGTAAATAAAGCTAGCTATAGTAGGTTATTTAGTAACTCTAGGTAGATTTCAAAGCTTATAATATATACTAAAACGCGTTAATCTAAAAGCTCTTAGATAAAGGCAAAGGAGCTTAAAAGCAATAGCAGAGCTAGTACGTCTACTAATATACTAATCTACGCGTCTATTACTAGAAGTACTAGCAGTAGTAATAGTCCTACTATATACGTGTTCTTCTCTACTATAAGAGCCTCTACTCTCGATAGTCTAGTAGTAAAAGAGATATATATATACTTATCGACTATAGTATTACTAAAGAGCGCTTATAAGCTCTTCTAAAGCTATCTAAGAAGCTTCTATAATAGGTAAATAAAGCTATTACTATAGTACTTAGCACGTACTCTAGCTATAATTATAATAATAGCGTATATACTATTACAAAGACACTAGCTATACTAAAGTAGATAGAGGCCGCTAGGCTAATAAATAGCAGAGACGTCTTTCTCTACGCTAATAACTCTATAATAGTATAGAAGATAGTATACTATAGAGAAGAATAGATAGGCTTTCTAAGAGAGAAGGCTGTAGTTCTAGTACTAACGTAGAGAGTAATAGTGTCTTCGATACTAATTAAATTAGTAGATATTAGAGACTAGGAGGCTATAGCTAAGAAACTATATACTACTAACCCGACTCTTATCTAGAGCTTGAAAGAGATCTTAGATATTAGATAGCTTTCTAAATAAAAGCTAGAAAAGAATACTAATACTATTATAGTAGAATTCTATAATATAGAGCTTACTAATACCTATATTAAGATATATAAAGTAGTATAGAAAGAAGCTTCTAAGTTTATATAATAGTATAGCTAAAAGGCCTAAGTTATCTAATACTTCTACTACTATAGATACGACTATATAGTATATATATATAAAGCTAAGCAAAAGTATAGCTTCTATACTATAGACTATAATACTAAGAACTATATAGAGGATAAAACCACCTATAAGTATACTAACTATAAACTTCTATATATAGTATTCTTAAAAGACTATAAATTCTATAGCTAGGCTATAGAAAGAGTTAAGAATAAGAGTAAGCGCTTATAGCTATAACCGCTGTTCCTAGTAAAGCTAGTTCTTATACTATTAGTCTTCTAATAGAGAAGTAGAGCTACTACGCTAGATAAAGAAGTACTAGAGAAAGAGAACGATAACCTATTTATAAGACTCTCTACTCTATCTCTCTAAGCTATACCTACTACCTAGGACGCCTATAAGAATGTCTAGATAGAAGGAGGAGTAGTAGAGATAGATAAGACACCTCTAATAGTAGTAGAAGGAATCGTAGAAAGATTAAAGAAGAGAGTAAAAGTAAGAGCTACTTTACTAAAGCCTATCTTATCTAAACCTTCTATCTTTACTACCTCTACTAACTTATCTACTACTTAATAACTATTTATAGTACTAACTAACCTAAGTAATTTCTTTAGTTAAAATAGTAAGTCCCTTAGAACTCTAAATATACTAACTTAGTAACTTAAGCTAAAAATTTAATAGCTCTCTTATAAAGCCTAAAGAGGACAGAAACGTTAGTAATAAGTATACTATAGTAATAAAAAGTAGTAAAAGAGCTATAAAGAAGACATACTTTGCCTCTATATCTAAAGTTAAATAAGCTAGGCTTACTAGTAATAAGAGATATAATAGCCTAGTATAAGAATAGATTAAGATTACTAAGAGTAATACTATAAAAAGAGCTATTAACTATACTAGTATAGGGTTAGCACTAGAGTTAGAGAATAACCTTACTAATATCTTCTCTAGTATCTCTTCTAGCTCTAAAACATCGTCGAATACCTCTTTTATAGACGTCTCTACTAAGGCTATAAAGCGCTAAACCTCTCTCTAAACTAATTAATAAGTATATACTAATACTCTACTCTCTTTATCTTATAGTATAATATTGAAAAGTTATATAACGTAATAAACCTACTACTATAACATAAGATAGTATAAGAGTATAATATTATAGTAATTTTAGAGCTATAGCTAAATAGCTATAATAAAAAACTTATCTATAACCTATCTTAAGAGAGATTTAAAGCCTTTATAAGTAGATAGAGTAAACTACTTATATACTTCTTTATAAATAGAAAGATTAATTCTACCTTAGTAAGAGTTACTAATAGAGGCGATTATCTATATTCTCTCTATATTATACTAAAAACAGATAATAGTAACTAAGTTATTACTATCTATAATATCTATAATCTCTAATAGTAAAGCTAGTAGAGTAAGACGTATATAGAAAGAAAGTAGATAGGTATTCTAATCTAATCTATATTACTAGAACTTAATATAATACTTAAAAAGTATAGAAATAATAAATAAGTAGTAATAGAAGACTTAAACCTATACTATAAAAAGTAGTTTAAAGACTTACTATTACTTATATATAATAAAAGAAGAAGAGCTTAAGCTAAGGCTTTATTAAGTATAGTAGAAGAAAGGTATCTAGAACTAGTACTATTAAAAGGCTTAGTTACTAGACCTTAATCTAATATTTAATCTTACTTAATTAAGACTACTATTAACTTAAGTTAGTATAACTCTAGACTTATAAACTCTATCTAGTTATATAGAGTTTAAAAGGACTTAGATATAGCTATTAACCACGTCTTAGTCGAAATAGTCTTTCTTATTAACTATATACCTATACTAGTTATAGTAAACAAAGACTTTAAAAAGACGAATATAAAGCTTCTTAATATAATACTTCTACTACTTCTTCTAAAGTTAGAAATCTATACTATAGCTAATCTAGATATAGTAGTCGATCTTATAATTTAAGTAGTATAAACAGCTATATAAGCCTTAATACTAGACTATGTTCTTACTCTTAAATTAATACCTAGCTTTATATAAGAGTATAGAGAAGCTATTTAAGAAGTTAAGTATATATAAAGAAGGTAGAATAGATTAGATAGTATAAATTATAACCTAAGAGCCTTCTAAGAAGCTAAATAGATAAGAAAGAGGCTAATAGCGATTACTTAAAAAGATATTTATAGAGATAAGGTATTAAATATAAGAGATAAGAAAGAGCTATAAGCTTTAGTAAGATAGATAAGATTAAGAAGGTTCTAAGCTCCTACTTTTACTCTTAGTCTAAAGAGAAGAGATAGTATAATAGTAGAGAATATATAAGCAAAAGCTAATATATTATATTAAAGCTTCTTTCTATTCTCTTCTAAACCTAACCTCTTAGACACCTACTTTTACTTATATTACCTTCTTAAAGAGCTATAAACGCCTCTCTAAGACTATAAAGTAAGAGTAGTAATATAAGAAATAGTACTAGATAAAGCCTTAGAAGAAGATAGAATACTAAATAAAGTTATCTAGATAGTAGCTAGTATTCTTACTTTATATCTTACTAATATCTTTAACAAATCTATAGAACTTTAGTATTACTTAAAAGGGTTTAAGAAGTCTATTACTATTACTCTATATAAGCCTAGAAAGGAGATATACGCTAAACCTAAATTATACTACTCTATTACTCTTATAAATATAATAGATAAGGTTATAGACTTAGTACTTACTAAAAGGATCTAGTACTATATAGAGAAACATTTTATACTACTAATAATATATATAAAAGGTTATAAACAATTATTATATAAGTATAATATATATCTCTTACTTAAAAAGATATACTTAGCTTAGAGAAAGAGAAAGATAGTAAGCTTACTTATACTTAATATCTTAGAAGTCTTTAACTATATATTATATAAAAGGCTAATCTATAATATAAAGAAAAGAGGTCTATCTCTAGAAGTTATTTATTAGATATCTAGCTATCTTATAAGAAAAACTACCTAGATTAAACTATTTAAAAGTATAAGCGATATATATAACGTATTAACTAGTATTCTCTAAAGCTCTTCTCTCTTCTCTATTCTTTACCTCTTTTATAACATAGATCTTATTAATATTAGTAAAGGCTATAATCTATTTATAAGATATATTAATAATATATACTTTCTTATAAAAGGCTATACTATAGAGACTATAATCTAAAAGATAGAGATTATATATTATAAAGCTAATAACTAGGCCTAAAAGCACGTCTTAGTATTTACTCTTACTAAGTATAAGCTTATCTACTTTATCTATAAAAGAGATAAAAAGTATATTTATAACGAATTCTAGCTTATTAATCTTAGATAGAGTAGGATCGTTAAGGCTATATAATATCTAAGAGTTATCTTAGACTTTAAACTAAATAGTATAAAGTATATAGAATATATTAAAGTTAAGATTAAGAAGTTAATCTAAGTACTAAGCAGTATAGTAGAGTCAATATAGAGCACCTTAATAAGTAATATAATCACTCTTATAAAAGCAATTATTATATCTTAGATCTTATTTACTAGCTTAACTTAGTAGATATTAAACCTAATAGTATAAGGTTAAAAGACTTATTAAAAGAAAATAATCTAAATACTAAATACTCTCTAAAAAAAGATACTATATATAGTAACTAGAGCTTTCTAAACTATAGTAGTAGTAGTTATTAAACCTAAAATAGATTTCCTCTTAATTAATATTTAGCTAGATTATACTAGTATAATCTTTATAAACTAAATTAAAGTATTACTTATATATATATATATTATAATACTTAGAGAGAGAGGAACTATTAGAGATAGCTTAGCTTACCTCTCTCTCTTTTAAGAGCTTAAAGATAAGATATAAATAACTATTAAATAATAATAAAAAAAGAGGATTAAAAGAAAGATTATAATTATCGCTAAGCTATAGTAGTCGCTATCTAATATATGAATCGCCTTAGATACTAAGATAGTTATAAGAGAGTATAATAAGATCTAAAAACAGTTTTACTTTATATATATATAAGTCTTTATAAATAGAAGTAATATTAATAACTAAGTTAGTATAGCTATATAAGAACTATATAAAGAGTAGATATATAAAGTAGATATTAGCCTAAGTAATTAGTATATAGTCTATAAGGCTAAGCTTATTAGTATATAGACAACTCTTAGTATAGTAATTAGAGAAGGAGATATAGTAAAAAACCTTACTATCTTTACTAATAACTAAGCTACTAGTATATTATCCCTAAGACCTAGAAACTAGTCTAGGTAATTTATTCTAAGAAAGATATACTAGCTATCTAGTATCTTAAAAAGAAGGAATATAGAAGTAATAGTTTAATAGATCCTAGTATATATAAGTGTTCTAGGTAACGAAAAGGCTAATAAGCTTATAAAGTAAGCTACTAGTTAGTAATTAAAAGAGAATAAGAAGAAAGAGTTACTTAAAGCTCTAGAGTAGTATATAGCGTAGCTTCTATTACTCTTATCCTCTTATAAAAGGATAATTAACATAGTAGCTAGGTCTCTTTAGTATTAAAAGTAAGACCTTAGTTATACTAGTATACTATATAAGAAAAGATAGATAAAAGAGAGGATCTTACTATTTTACTATACTTAATAACTATACTAAAACCTTATAAAGGTCGAGTCTTTAGTACTAATCTAGATAAGAACTAAGAAGATTAGCCTAAATAGATACCTATATAAGATTAATAGAATAGATAACCTATAGTATAAATATAACTAATTATACTAAACTATTAAATATATACTCGAAGACTATAAAGACTTTGAAGAATTACGTAAAGAGTATATAGAAGTAGAGTACGCTAGTAATACTAGGGTATTCCTATCTAATACTAAACTCATACCTAAAACTGTCTCTTTTATACTTATAGGTAGTCTTTTAGACTAAGTTATAGTATATACTAAAACATATTCGCCTTTGTAAATAAGAGACACTATAAAGGAGACAGCTAGAGTAGCACTTTTCAACGATTATTATCTATACTAAGCTCTTAAGAGAGCTGTTATTTTATATAACATAACATATATAGACTTGGAAGACGAGGTCGGGATAGTGGTTACACTTAGAGTTTAGATTATTTGACTTATTTTAGGTCTCTTTTATCTTTCTTTTATTAGCCCTAGATGCGGAGCCGATGGCTCGTAACCACATTTATAGACTAGACCTAAATTGTGCGTCTACATAGCGCTGCCAAGCAGCTAAATAGACTATTGATTATAAAATAAAATTAAAAAAAAAAAGATTAGTATAGTATAAAATACTAAAAGCGAATAAATCGCAAATTGTAAATCAAAAACTATAACAGTAGAGCTCTACTCCTTACTTACGCCTCTTGACTATTGTCTACTAGTACTACTGCCTTTTCACCTCCTTGCCACGCTATCTATCTTCTAATTATTCAGTCTATTATATCGTTTCCTCGCTGTCTCTTACTAGTATGCCGTCTCTTAATGTCGTTGTATCCTTTGTCTTACTATTTCAATCCTACTATCTAGCTCTGAAGACTGTTGATTATTATGAATTAATTGTCGCGAGGGAAAAAAGAGTAGGTCAGGAGGGTAGTAAGCATCTCTTAGCGTAGAGCTTAAGTCTTCACGTCGTGTGCTAACTTTATTAGGAAGCAAATTCCAAGTGGAAACAGAATCTCCCTGTCCACGCATTTCTTCTTCATCTTCTACTTCTCTCTCTTTTTACTCTCAGTACGATAGAAAAGTCATAGATATAGCAAGAGTACAATCGTAAGCGCAATTGCGAAAATAAGATGAAAACGTTGATAGAATAGTTGGGGAATTGCAGAATGAAAATGAGGAAGAAGATGAAGCTGGAAGCGAAGTCCCAGAAGTTTATATGCCATCGGGTGCCGATCTACCATTGATCAAGTAGTTAGCTACGATGGGACCTTGGTTTAATTCAAAAGCCAATCACAAGTAGAGGGCCTAGCTTCTGCTTGTAAAGACAAAGTCTGGCCAGCAGGAGGATGTCAAAAGAGATGGATGCCGAAACTAGAAAGACAGTTATTTACGAGGTTACAGCACCCAAAAGAAGACGTGGAAATCTGACTCCTCACACAGAACCTTGTGTGACATTTTGGGAAATAGGGACGAAGCATCATTGAAAACACCACATACCGAGAACGAGCAAAGTTTAAAACGGAGGGTAATCAGGGTTAAGAAAACTGTCGAAGAATTGAGGTCCCAATGGAAGGGCCAGCCTTCCGAAGCCGGTATGCCAGAATTCACTCGAGGTAAGGGAAAGGAAGGCATCGGAACGAGATATGTTAGCACGAATGCAGTAGAGAGTAGGGGTACATCACCAACCACGTGCAGATTGCTAGAATCCATGTACATATATCCACAGGGGAAGGGAGAAAGCTCAGGTATCACCATAGCTCTTAACAAGAACAGCTGTTTCCATTATCCAAGTCTAAAACCATCGACAAGTGAAACGAGGAGTTGGTGGAGCAGCTGGTCCTGCGAAGAATCATCAGCGAATAAGAGCGAGAGGCTGCTTTAGTGAGATTTAAGATGCGGTTGAACGAGGCAGATCAACGAGACCAAGCCTAACGAGGATTATTCCAGGATGCGATGAAGAAAAGATGTCCAGAGACTTGCAAACGAATGTATAGGCATAGGATCTCCAGTGCCATTGATTGCATGTTAAGGATCGAGCGGGCCGGGAGATTAAGAATATAATACCAAGAGCGTACCCAGGCACAAAGTGGATTTTTCCGCCAGCCTGGATTAACTCCGTGTTTTGTTCTTTTATATATATAATAAACTATTATAAGCTAAAACGCTTATTTCTTGACTCTAAGATAGACGTAAACCTGTAAATGAAGGTTTCATCCTCCTATAGAATTATATTACGTCTAGATTTTTTAAATGAATTGTAAAAACCTGATCAGCAGAGCCCCGCCTGACCTCTAGGCTAGGCTAGGCTAGGCTAGGCGTTTGAAAACACTAAGCGTAATAGTAAAAGTAGATGGAAAACTCTCTTTTAAAATGTCTGGTTTATAATTCAATTATTTTTACAGTTTTGTGAGTTTTGAACGCTGTAATAAATGGATATATATATATGATAGAATCTTAAAATAAAAAGATTCTAAATGAAAATCGTTAACTAAATAATTCAAGTAATTTAGAGTATTCAAGAAAGTGACCTAAATTATATAAAGAAAATAAAAGTAAAGTATCCATATCTCATATGTTTAAGGAGAAAGATAATAGCGTTCAACTAATAAGTAATTTAAATTAATAGAATATAGAAATAATCGTCTATAATTAAAATATATTTATTTTAAAATTCAAGAATGCCTAGGAGAATCCATAGAAGTACTTTGAAATTACGAGGAATGAGAAATGAAAGAACTGAAACATATTACTTAAACACTCTAGAATAAAGATAAAAATCTAATCAAGTAACTTGAAATAATAGAAAATAAGAAACAAAAGCTATATCTACTAATCGTCTAGAATTAAACTATATTAACTAAACGTACTAAACTACTAGATAGAATATAATAAAGTGACGGGATATAATAAGAAAAGATAAATAAAACCTATAACTAACTTACTAGACTTTAACTTTATTAATCAAATCTACTGAAATAATAGAGAAGAGTTAATAAAGTAACCTTAATTCACTTTGATAGTCTTAGATTTAGTATAAAAGCTTCGTCTAAATACTTTTCTTCTTTATTTTAATATATAAAAAGTCTAGAATAGTTAATATAATTTAGTAAGATAACCTTAAAGAATAGAAAGAAAGAGGCTTCTATAAGTTTAGATTATAACTTAAGAATCTTTATATTAAGTCTTTGCTTAAAAACTCTTAAATACTTAAGTTATTTTAATAAGATAACTTAGAAGACTAAAAATAACAGTTGACTATTATTCTTAGTATTATTAAAGATATTATACTCTAAATATATTCTTTTAGAAGATTAGTTTAATAATAATAAAGAGATAAGAAGCTAGATATAGAAATATAAGAAAGAGGTCTTAGGTTAAATACTAGTCTATTACGTAAAAACTACTTTTATCTAACTCTTCTCTTCTTTACCTTAGAATATTAGTTTATTTTGCTTTATTTTACTCTATAAGCGATTTTTATAATTATATTATAATAACTTAAAGCTCTTTCACTTACTATAAAAGTTGAAAAGTATAAACTCTCGTCTTTAACTTAAAAATAATTATAGTGATAAAGAAGATATAATTTTATATTTATTTTTTAAGATAAGATAATATACTAAAGTAATAAATCACGATAATTTGAGAGAGTTAAAAATAACGATAGAGTACTGATGTTGACTATCTATACTATCTAGGTTAAGAGTCTTGGCAAAGGTCGGCAAAGCCCCTTTGTCGGCAGTTAGTCGGCAGTCAGAGTTAGTTTTTGTTTACTTCTATAAATAAATAAACTACTAACACTAAATTTCCCTTAACTTTACTACACATATACTATAAGCTATACTACTAAAAGTGAATTAATCTACCTAACAAAGATTCTATTACTTTCTATTAATAAAACAGTGAAAATAACTAGTCTGGTGAGCACCATTCTAGAGAAGTATATATAAGTATCAAAACTGATGAAACCGTATCTCTTCTGCACTGTGGAGGAGAATGGTTGCTGAAGTACTTTTTCGTTATGAAGTGACGCCAAATCCGTTGTTTAGGCGTTGCTCAACGTGTTATTGTGAAGTGTCGTACCATGAAGCTGGATCCTCAAACCAAAGCATAGGAAGGTGTATAAAAGCCTCTTTGAAGTGGAATTTATTGTGAACTGTAGGCTCCAGCAAAAAAAGACTTCATGACGCAATATATCAGAGTACACTACACTTCGAAGCATACTTGTGGAAATTCGAATTCTATGGACTTGGATGGTAGCCTGCCAGGGAGGACTGAGTGGCTGAGTGCAGAAGTTATTTCGAATCTTGGTTGATAAAAAATGGGGCACTAGCCTAAGATGCCACTCTCGATGCTAGGGCAGTGTCCATGTGGTGCCCTAACCAAGCTACGTAATAGTAAGGGTGCCCTGCGGTAGCTTCTTGGTCATCATAAACACCAACCCCACCATTTTTTGCAAGTCTTCAGCCCACCCGATCTGCTTGCTACATTTCCCAAGTGATCAAGCTGGCAAAAGAGCATACTTGTCTGCCGAAACTGTTGCCCTTCTGCAACCCTCACAACTCATAGCCTCTGTACAGAGCTCCCACTAGGTGAGCGCCCTCGGTTGCATGTCAGCACCAACTTCTCCCCAAGCTGTCTCCGAACCTACTCCCCCATCTGCAAACCATTCCACTTGGCTTGCTGGCATCCATCTTTGGGGCCAGAGGTGAACTTCGTCCACCCGCTGAAGTTCTCTGCGACTCCGCTAGCATAGCACGTAGTCCTTCGACTACCACAAAGCAAGACCACTTGCGAGCCTCTCGTATCTTCATAATTCCCCTCGTATCGCATCTACTGACTTGTCCGGAACAAACAGCCCGCTCTTTGCTTTCTGTCATCGCATCGCAAATCGAACCCCCTCTTCAATTCACAGGACTCACCGTTTCCTCTTGAGCTACTAGTCCACCAATCCCATACGAAAGATAGTCGAAGAGATCGAATAGAGTTCGGTGAGTAAGAAGCTTCATCCGGGTACGAAACCAATTATAATCTCCACCACAAATTGCCCTCAAAGGCCAAATAACTCATGCTCTATAGCTTCTTCACAAACTTCCCTTCCCACAGAACGGCATTCTCGCGCCCTCCATCCCTCCATAACTATGAAGTCATCGTCTACACTCCAGAAGAGGAAGGGGAGGCCCTCATCCGATTGGCCTTCTGCGGTTGACGCAAGAATTAAGGAACTGGCTATTTTGGTCAAGGCTAGTGTACCAAGAGGCAAATACACATTTTCCGATGTTGCGCTTGCCCTCAAAACAGAGTTTCCAGAAAGCGGGCGAGATTATACTGAGTTTACCATAAAGAATCGGTGGAGATCTTTCAACAAGTACCAGGCACGTACACAGCGAAATATGGGGATTCAAAATGGAGTAGGAGTTAACACTGGAGTTGCCGCATCCGTGGACATCCATCAACAGGCCGGTGTCCTCTTCCAACATCATAGATCTGACAATAAAGAGGCATTCGGACAACCGCTGCCCCAGCAGTTGATCAATTATTCTGAAAGCAATACAATAACTCAATCTCCGGGTACTCCACAGCAACCTACCGACAACAATTATCCCCCACAGTTTCTGAATTCCCAACAACCTAGCCTCCCTCACCTGGGCAACGGCTGTTTCACTCTCAAGAAACCACACATTTGGAAGGAGGACGAGTTGCAAATACTTATGGAAGAGGTGGAGAAGAAAGAGAATGACCCAAGTTATACATGGCAACAGATGACAGATACAATGAACTCGAGAGTGCCAGGTCTTCGTCGAAGTAATGGGGATACCACTCCTGCGGCTGCTTTTACAATGAGGATGGTGAAGCACAAAGGCACACAGGTCAGGGAAAAGGTTAATTCAAAGGAGGGAGAGAAAAAGATCAATGGGGCTGAAAAGGTTGAGTACAGTTCAGGCAACCAGATTTTTGCTGCTACTTTCTCACCACAACTCGCTCACTTTGGGCTTCCAAACGTGGCTATCAGCCAGCAAGAACCAGCACAACTAACCCCAAACATGGGTTTTGAATCGTCCTTTCCTGATCACGGCTTCGAACAATTTGTCTCTCCTACAGCTCCGGAGTACACTCGCCACCATTACCATCCGCAACTATTAAATCTCAACCCACCCGCGGCATTTACTCATGAGAATTCCAACGAGGAGTTTGATGCTTTTGCGGGAGCACAGCACCCAGATTTCCTGTCACATAAGTCTGACATGGATCCAGGTGCTGCTCAATACCAAATTGGCAATGACCTCAATCAAGAAACCGAATTCTCTTCCCCGGAGTTTGTTATTGAAAACAAGAGCACCCAGCCATATCAATCAATGGTCAATCGCGGCTTTGAACACCAAACAGGTGGTTCTGATACTCAAAACCCAAGTAGTGTCTTTGGCCATTTGGGCTTCAACCTTTTTCCACCGCAAGTTGCTCAGCCATCCTTTGATGAGGATGAGGCACCTAAACTGCATCAGGACTTTGGCTCCAATCTCAACACTTTCAATACGAGTAATGGATACCATGAACAGTATGGTACCTCTCAAAGTCTGCAGCCAGCGCTGAACAATGCCATGATTACGGACAACTACACGGGCAATTCAACAATACAAGCACGTCGCTCGGCCAACATTCTTCCTGAGCAAGCTGATCACAGAATAATTTCCAATAACCGGGCCTCCAACTATGATAGTCACGGGCCATATTGGACCGATTTGGGAAGAGCGCAACAAGACAATCCCAACTCTAGACAGACTAGGGGAATTCGGCCACCATCGGATCCTTTCCCTGCCCCGAGCTACCACAGAGCAGAGAGTGATGCGGATGACTACTAATCAACCTTAAAAATCCTTCCAGAGACTGTGCATTGGTACATGAATTTTACTAGCAAAGCCAGTTTCTTGTAACTTCCAAAACAACAACTCTGGGAACGATTTCCAATTTATTTTTCGGCGGATTTTCTTGTCCTGTCCTCTCAATTGGTTGAGTTCAGAAAGCTTCAGACTAGGTAACTTGCTCAGGATTCTTCCAAATGTGCGCAAAAAGCTCTTTTTTTTCTTGGTTTTTTTGTTTTTTTGCGGTTGGGATAGATATGGACTGATGGATGCGTTTTCTTTCTAATTTTTGTGCGAAAATGGACTCGTGGGGAATGGCATCGCACATACCGCGGAGTCCTTGTCTGTCAAGTAGGATCACAAATTACAGCCACGAATGAAATTCTTCTTTTAAGCATCGACCAACGTGATGTGAAAGGTGACATGTTTTACTAACCAAACGTAGAGTTAGCTAATTTGCTCCAGGCTTAAGTTAGATTCGCTAAATTTGCAAGATACCTTTAATTGACGGAGTCATTTTGCACCTCCAAAGATACTAAATTTTATTAAATTAATATAACTGACAAGTCTCCGATGCTCCATCGTTGCAATTGTTGCTTATACCGACCCGGTGTTGGACAACACAACGAAATGTAATAAATACGGAATGCTGACCGATTAAGAGTAAATCACCTTTCGACTTTGGACCCCTGATTATCAGAAGACTTTTGATTTTCTTTTTTTTCTTCGGTAAAAGTAAAGACCGTGATTGTAAGAGTCCAGGTCAAATTGCAAGTATAGTCTAACCTTGAACAGCCTACATTCAAAAGATAGGCGTACGTTGACCCCAGTTCCAAAGAAGTAGCAGTAATACTATCCCCCCCCCCCCTGAATAAAATGTAGAGTGCACAGACATTTAGTATGGCACAACGGCCGTGCGCTTACATTTTATTTAGGGGGGGGATAGTAAACAAAATAAAAAAAAGTTCTTGACAATGGTTCTTGTCACAGTTAAGTTTTGCATAATGTGTTTCATAAGGCTGCATTGTTTTTGTGGGGGGATCTGTCTTAGGTGTAAACAAAAAAGTGGACATGGAAAACACGATCGTCGAGTGGATTGAACACTGACCATTAGACTGCCACTATTCCCACCGGAAAACTCGACTTGTCCGTTACATCGCCAATCCACCTCGATACGACCGTGACGCAACAACTTTACTAAGACCAAGACAAAAAACGAGAGAACTTCTTCGAGCGCCTTCGTTCCCGGCAATTTCAAAACTCTACCAACCAAAGCAACAGAAACCCCCAAGAAGTTTGGGACGATGAGGAGCTTGCTGTCCCTGTACAAACACATCGTCAGATCAAGCTACACAATGGTCTTTCATGGAAAAACGTAGCAAAATCCATGAGCAATGAAATGAGAAGACGCGGAGCGACGAAACGACCAGATTATACATCGGATAACATGAAAGCCCGCTGGCGAAAATTGATAATCGAACAACCTGATCTTCACGACAACGGTGGGGTGGAAGAACCTCATTAATCTCTTTTGGTAAAAGATACCCATCAAAAATTCCTGAAAACTGGTACTGGAGTCTGGAACTGTTGCGTCGGAAAACAATGAACCCGTACCCGAAGCCACCTCGAACCCCTCTGAACCCCTCTCAATAGCCAAGCTTGTCACCTGCACGGAGCACAACACGCGGAGGAGAGAACGAGAAAAAAAAATGAAGCCGAATATCGGGAATCGATTATTTAGGACATAGATTTGCATAAAAGTATAATTAGTTAGAGCATAGAAAAGGCAGAGCGACTATAATAAGTCTTATGTATACTAAGTATATAGCTATAACTTTTTATACGTATATATATAGCTTCTTAATATAATACTCTTTTGTTTTTATAAAGTATTATAGTTAATAAAAGTTATACTTAAATTAATTATATATAACTTCTTATACTAGGTAACTATATTTGACTTATATAACTCTTTATTCTAAATAGTCAATTCTAAAAATTATTATATTATTCTAGATATTAAGCTGAATCTACTAATAAGCTATTTAATAAAGCTATTTAAGACTTTTTTAACTACGTAAATTATAAATTATTTCTAATTTCTAGTATTCTCTTATATTAACGACTAGTAAAATTCGTAATAACTAAAGACTTACTCGTCTATTCTCCTAAAAATTTAGTTAAGCTAGAATAAAGTAAGAATCACCTCGAATTTTTAAGAGAGAGAGCTTTATATAGAGAGTATAGACTCTCTATATCTTCTTCTTATATACTACTTAGTTCTAAGCTAAAGTCTTATAGTAGAAGCGAAATAACTCTCTATAAAAACTAGCTTAAAACCTTAGTAGCTTATAAAATCTAAAGTAATAGTTTTCTCTAGAAAGAAGTAGAAGAAAATAATATAGTAAACTCTAATTCTTAGTTTACTATACTTCGATAAGTTTTAGATCTAGGTCTTAATTTTAATATATACTCTATCTACTCTAAACTAATATACTATAGAGTCTATAATAGATTACTATAAAGTAACTATATTAAGCTCTAATAGACTATAAAATTATAATAGATCGAATATAACTAGACTAGACTATAAAGTATATCAGTTATTCTAGAGAGAATAGTAAGAGAGCGTTAAATAGACTAGTTACTATATTATAACTCTACTAGGAGATTTTATTAGATAGTAGTAGAATTTATAAAAAGTTTAGATTTAATTATATTATAGATAAGAGTTAGTTTATTTTAGATAGTTCTTTTATTATAATATTAATAGTATCTACTAAGATAATAATAGACTCTTAATACTTATATATTAATAAGTCTTAATAAATCTCTATATTTAGAATTACTTTTTTATTTTACTTATTCTATTTTAGTTTTTAGACTTATCTAATAACTACTTTAATTTAAGCTAAGAGTAAATATCTCTAAGTAATCGAGGTAGAGTCTAATTTAGACTCTACTTTAGTCTTCTATATATTCTTACTAAAGTTTTCTATTTAAGCTTTTCTAATAGAAATTTATAACTATCTTTTTCTTAGCTACTCTAGTAACTTCTTCTATCTTTTATTTATATAGACTAAGAAAAATAAAACTAATTAATTACTATATAGAAAAGATACTCGTTAGTATTATAGATTTATATATTAAAAATTTACTAAATAAAGTATATAAAGAGAGTAACTAATTATATATAAATAAATAGAAAGTTAATTTATATAAAGTTTCAAAATATCTAGTTAAATAGTATAATATAATATAAAAACACGTAATATTAATCTTAGTATTATAAAGACCTTTAAAAGCTATACTGAGATATTTTTAAATAAGTCTTATATACTCTATATTTTCTATTATACTTTATAGTCTAATCTAGTAATAGAATCTATTATTACTTTTTTTCTATTTATAAGTTCAAAAAGTTCTTTTTCTCTTAATCTACTCCTTTTAATATACTCTAGTATTATATTAGTATATCTCTTAATAAAATCTATTAAGAGCTTATTTTATTAGATCTTAAGTACTATTGCTTTTAAATTAGATAATATCTATATTTTATATAGTTTTCTATTATATAGTCTCTATTTAAGACTATCTCTATATTCCTAATTAGAATTTTGAATCTAGAGAGTAAGAAGACTATTTAATTAAGTATAATATTCTAAGTATATAGTATTATAAAGACCGTAGTTCTTTACTATATTAGAAAATCTAGTAGACGAGCTATATCAGGTATACTATAAATAGAGAGAGAGCAGCTTATACTAGTCTAGCCTAATAGGCATGTAATATATAATAGCGGGTTAGAAGAGGTTACGGAGCTGATTAGACGCATAGAGTCAGTTTTGATTAATTAACAAATGAAGCCCAAGGGTTAGATTAACAAAATACTTCGTCCTAGGCGAAACAAAGTTTCTTCCGGGGGGTCACTTTATATACTTCTCAAGGGTTTTTTTTTGGTAGCATAGTGCTAGGGAAATGTGTCAATTGCCCCATTGGGATAACATCTGTTTCGTCTAGGAAGGGAGGCAAGGATTTATGAAGCACCTACGACTTTGCATCCTTTGGCAACAGTGTTTTGCATTTCCCCGCTTTTTTTCTTTTTTTCTGGCAGCCTAGCCTTTTTGAAGTAGCCTTGATAGTCCTTCTTACTTTTCTATTTCAGTAGCCTTCCTTTCCTTACCAGAAAGTGGGGCTAGGATAGGAAGGATAAAGCGCAGTGCAAGGGTTTGGAAATCTCGCTTACAGGAGACTACCTCCGGAGAGCGTGAAAAGTGATATAAAAACCGGGTCCCAAGGGTAGGTTTTCTATTCCCGCCCTAGCCTTGCTTTTTTTCTACCTACTTCGTCCAAGGCGAAACTACTTCGTCCCAGGCGAATCAGTCCATAACGGGACCCAGCAAAGCAGGGTTTATTTAGGAGGCCCCGTTATGGACTGTTACGCCTGGGACTAAGTATTACGACAGAAGTGAAATAACCCCCTATGGAAATCGGCCGAAACCCCTGGTAGCCTACAGAATCCACAGTAATAGTTTCGCCTGGGACAAAATAGCCTTCGTGAGCCAGCGCTCTAGGCTGGTCGAGGATGGGGGATTTAAAACACCATTTGGGAAACGTTTTTTCGTGCGTTGTTTGAGGACTATACATGCAGTATAGTGCCATTTGTGTAGCTATGAAATCCAGAGACGATGCAGCACTTTGTATCAATGCTCCTGGATATACAACAGTGCCGTTCTTTGTGCCCCATAAGCATCCAGCTATGCCCCGCGAAAGTCACGGCACTGCTGAACCATGCCGATCGCGAAGGCGCATATGCTCCGATGCCCTCATAGAAAACAATTATATTGGATCCCTTGCTACCTTTCAATCACCGAATATGCCGTGAGATCTATTGTTCGGACTGTTGGGTTCAATGCGACCTTTTAATCACCGAATATGCCGTGAGATGTATCATTCGAAATGTTGGCATTTGAAAAACTATGTGTATTTATATCAGCTTATGCTACGTTGAAAATGAATTTGACCATCCGCAAAACAAACATTGCCAGCCCTTCTGCTTGTACTGAAATCTCACACATTTTACAACCCAACAGTACATTATGCATCTTCTCCAAACGGGTCTTTGGGCCGTATTTGCCAACTCGTTGGTTCATGGCTTCCAATTCGTCTCGGAAAATTCAGATGTCATCTACGACGTAGGTAGAAATTATGTTCAGATGCAAATGCTCTTCGCTAATCTCCTTAGCCCTCCTTCCCTGTGCTTCAAAACCTCACAGAACAGCAAACCACCAACGGAGGCTCATTCTGGTCCAGCTCATTTTTGACAGCTTCAAACTCCCACCAGTATCTACTGATCTCCCACGCCCTCATAAGCCCATTCACCTCTTTGGTCCGATCCTCGATTCTCGACATCACAAATACCTCCAATTACTACAGCAACACGACCTATGTCAGCATCCCTAACATTACGCAAAACGGGATTTTTAATATCACCAAAGACGACTTCACTTACTTGTCTACCACGCCTGACAGCTTCTCGAAGCTTTACACTTCCATGAGCACGCCCGATTACTCCTACGAGCTATCTTTCAACGCAACATCCAAAGCCCTTCTCAACATGGGCGGGAACCCTTTCAATTTCGGAACTGGCGACACCGTCGAAATTGGACTTCCCGCCTGCCAAAGTGCCGGAAGCCTCACCATGAACGGAGAAACGGTAACGATTGTCCCAGAAACCTCCTTCACATGGTACGAGCGTCAACATGGGTCTGGTGGCCCAATTGGAAACTGGACCTGGTTTCAACTCCATTTTCCCGGTTCAGATATCAAAGCAAGCATCTGGGCAATCGATACCTCCGAGCCGGCAGCAGGGACACAATGGCGCTTTGCCAGCGTGCGGGTAGGAAATGAGACAAGGTTAAGGCCCCTGACCTTTATAGCTGATTATGGCCGGACTTTTACTTCCAGCGCTTCGAATGTTACGTATCCTTTAAAGTGGACTCTGGATTTTGGTTATGGGGAGCACTTGATCGTTGAGAGCGTCAGGGATGATCAAGAGTTGGCTGGAGCGCGGGCTCTGCAGGACTTCGCATATGAAGGATTTGTTACAGCAAAGGGTAACTTCATGGGAATCAGCGAAGCTTTTGGTGTTGTTGAGTTAGTGAGGTCTGTGGCATAACCGTGAGGTAGCTTACCTTCTTTCTCGTGCTATTACTACGGAATTATCTTTTGCCTATAAGTTGATAAAGATATAAGCCTATATAATTTTTGGTAATAGCTTGAGAAAACTCTATTCTAAGATTATATCGCGTTGTTACAGATATGATCTAAGAAACAATAAGCTTCTAGAGCTTTAGAAAGCAGGTAGAAGAGTTTAACTCGAGGTGTATATTAATTCTAGTAAATACTTTAGTTAGCGCGATTTATATATTAAATTATTATAATATACAAATTCATCTTCCTAAATAATTCTATAATAACTAGTATCTTTATTTACTTTTCTAGTAATAAAATATATTCTCTTTAATTAAAAACATGAAATATATATATAATAACTATTTTTTACTTAGAGCCTATTTGGCTCGTATATATCTAGGATATATATTACTAAGAAACGTAAGATAATATAAATATATATACACCAATTCTATATATATACTAGTGTTTAGCATATATAGTTAAAAGTGATATAAATCCCTCGTTTGACCTCGTATATCTTAGTATATATATAAATAAGATATATACTATTAAAAAAAGATTTAGACCTCTAGAGATATAAATCTTTAAAAGTCCGTATATATCTCTTCCTACCTACTAGTTTCATAGTACTACTCACTTAAAATATATAAATATATACTAATATATTCACTACGAGCTAAACGATTACTTAATAAATTAAGAAATAAGTGATAATATATACTAACTTATACGAGATTACTATTTAGAACATCTTATTAAATATCTATCTATATATTTAAATAATTTATACGAGCTAAATAAGCTCTTAGAATCTACTTATAATCTACTTTCTCTTAATTACTTATTAACTACTTATTAACTACTAAAAATTCTTAAATTTTTATACTATTAAAAATCTATTTCTACTATAATCTCTTCTAGATATATAATAACTATATTATAAGTTATCGACGCTATGTCTTTAATATAGTATTAGATAATACTTATTTGATTTATAGATATCTATACTAAGAGAAAAAAGTAGTAAGTTAAGTATAGCTAAGAATCTATAAGATATCACTTTCTTAAAAAAATACTTAAAAGTAATATATCTTTTAAAGAGACGAGATATTAGATTTATATTCTAAAAGAAAGAAACTATTAAATAACTAATTAAGTGATAACTTATAGATATAGACTTAGAGTCTATTTAGTTTATATATATCTAGAATATATACTATTAAAAATTAGAAGGTAATATATATATATATATACTAATTTATATCTATACTAGTATTTCGTATATATATTTAAAATTGATTTTAATCTCTTATTTAACCTCGTATATCTTAGTATATATATAAATAGAATATACTACTATTAAAAAAAGCGTTAGAGCTCTAAATCTTTAAAACTTTATATATATATATTTTTATACTACTATTAAGACATCTACTTATCTATACTACTTACTTAGAATATATATAGAGATATATACTAGAATATATACTACGAGCTAAACGATTACTTAATATCTTAAGAAATAGTTAATAATATATACTAACTTATATAAGATTACTATTTAGAAACTCTCGTTAAATATCTATATATATATATTTAAATAATTTATACGAGCTAAATTAGCTCTTATGCGGCGATATTACTTATAATAAATTAGAGAGAGTTATAATATCTATTATATTATATAAAGTAGTCTAATTATTACTAGATTTCTAAGAATAATTAATAATATCTTAATTATTAGTAGAAAAATAGTTAATCTAGAGAATAATAGTTCTTCTAGCTAAGAGCTAATAGAATACTTAGTCTTAGTATTTCTAAAAAATAAAGATAAAGTTATATAATTTTAATAGTAAATTCTAATTATTTATAACTCTAAGAGATTATATAACTTTTTATATAACCTTTATAAGTTATATAATAACTTTTTAATATAATTAAGTAGATTTTTAAAAAGAAAATATAGATTATATAATATCTCTATAGTATTATAAGATACTAGCGCTAAAAACCTAATATTTTTCGATTTTCACTACTTTTTAATAATATTAAATTATATTAGTTAAGAATTTATAATAGTTACTATATAATATATATCGCGATAATCTACTAAATATTATATCGCTACTTAAGTCAAAGTAAATAAGAGTCTATTTAGCTCGTATATACTACTAAAAATAATAACAAAAAATAATATATAGATATATATATTATAATATATACTAACGTTTAGCTAGTATATATTATAGTACGCACTTTTGCTTATACTTATTTCAAAGATATATACTAAGATATACGCTACTAAGTTTAAATAATATACTCTTTTAATCTCTTAATCTTTAACTTTTATATATCTATATATCTAGATATTCCTAGATATCTACTACTTCTACGACTATTAGTACTAGTACTAGTGGAATTCTAGCTATCTAATAAGATATATATCGAGATATATACGTTAACCTAAATAGTAATTAAATCTATTTATAAAAAAATATATAATATAGTTAGAAATATATAAGTATCTTTAGATAATATACGCTTATATAATTTTTATATAGTTATAGTTAATTATATATATACTAAATAAGCTCTAAAAGTAAGATCTATCTTAAAAGTTTAAAATTTAGAATTCTAAGCTATAAGCTCTTTTAAGTCTTTTAGTTCTATCTCTAACTACTTAAGCTCTACTACTCTTCTATTCTTTATCTATAAGTCTAAACCTAGTCTTAGAATATATGTTTTTAACTAGTAGGTTCTTAATATATAATTACTATAGCTAAACTATAAGTTAAAATTTAATCTACTAATAGCTATAGTATCTTAGAAACTATAATAGTACTATAGCGTATAGTATAATACTATTATATATATTTATTCAAGTCTATAGCTAAAATACTAGTAGATAGCTTATAATATTTACTACTTATAGTACTACGAGCTATTATAAGACTTATAATTTTATCTAGTAATCTACTAGAAGAAGAAGTGAAAATAGAGCTAGATTATAAAGTAGAGTATCTCTAGGAAATTTCTACGCTATCTTAAGTTATTAAAGTACTCTAATAAATAAGTAGTTAAGATAGAGAGATTCTACGAATTTGAGAATTATAAAGTAGCTAGTCTCTTAATTATTATAGTATTTCACTTATTTCTTTTTTATCTTAAGTTCTAATTTATCTCTTAGAGCCTGTTTAGCTCGTATATATTAGTTCTTTTATAATATATATACTACTATAAATAATAAGATAATTTATAATATATATATATATATATTTCATAATATATACTAACGTTTAGCTAATATATATTATAGTATATACTTTTGCTCGTACTTCTTTTAAATAATATACGCTTTTAATCTCTTAACCTTTAACTTTTATATATATATATATATTATTAAACTTCTGCTACTATTAGTACTAGATAGCTCTACTTCCTAGATATATATACTAATATATATATAATAAGCTAAATAGTAATTAGATATATTTTTAAAAAAGCTATAATATAATTAGAAAGATACGAGCATCTTTTCACTCTATACTCGTATATAAATCTTATATATCTAAATCAAATTATATTTATACTAAATATACTCTTATATAGCTATATTATATTTTAGAGTTAGTAATTGTCTACTTATTATAATACTTATCTAAAAAGCTAAAAGAGAATTATATTACTTTTAATAAAAGCTAGTCTAATTTTACTTTCTATAAAAACTATAATAAGAGCTTAATACTTCTTATAAGCTAATAAATTATTTTATAATCTTTATATAAAGTATAATAAAAAGTATTATTAACCGACTATTTCTGGAATCCTAGTAAGAAATCTGTAGTTATATATCTTAATTTATAGCTAGTATATAAGCTCTTTCCGATATACTCTCTAGGACTAAGCTCTATACTCTAATTACCTCTTTTCTCGAGAACTCTCTATAATTTGCTATTGGCTAAGATCATTCTTTTAATTCAAGAACTGTCGAAGATTAGCAAGCTTGTTTCAAAATTAGCGTCAAGGAAGACTCTTTTTTCTTTGTCACCAAGCGTCATTGACATAGAAAAGGGAGGATCCTGGTGGGATAAAGAGGAGGACCCTTTTCTCCTGGAGCAGTTTATCACAAGAAGAAACTCGTGTAACATGGGACAAGTTAGCTGCCACTACGGATACTGAGTTGACAAGGCGGGAGATCGAAGAGGGAATACCTAAACGAAGAATTCATACCGAACCTATGTTGAAAGGTCGGATTCGCATAACGATAGGGAAAAAACCTCCTCGAGGGTGACGTAGAAGAAGCCGATGGATTCGTTGCTTCTAAGAATATTACATTTAGTGAACAAGCTGTACCCGAGGACCTAGGCCCACCAAAAGTTAAGCTTTTCACCTCCCTATGGAGTGCCTCTGTTCATAACGACATGGAAAATTACTCCTCTCAGTCCCCGGCTCAAAATTTCGCTCTTCAGCCTCCTAAAAATTACTGGATGCAGATAATAAATATGAAAGGGCTCATCAGGGGATTTTGAAATACGGATCGGATTTTACTCGTGCACAGCCTGGACGGAGCAAAGTGCGCTATGATGTTTTCTGACACTGGCTGTGTTCAAGGCAGGCGAAGGACTGAAGCAAAAGAGAAAGAAAGCGGTGGATTGATACCCAGGATCAAGAGTCACGAGGAGAATATGCCCTCTCGTTTTACGGAGGAAGGTTTTCGCCGTGGCTTATCAAATAGCAAGTAAGGTGCTAGAGGGGGAAATTAGATCGTGCTACGGATAAGCTGGGTGAATTAGACGTAGTCCAAATATTCCCTTTTTGTCTTTGGGTGGTAAGGGTAAACTGTTACCCATGTATACACACAATACTATCAATACTAATTGTGTAAAACTGAGCTCTATCTTAAAGTCTCCACAGTTTTCCACCCGCAACTCCCGTGGTCATGGTTTGCAACGGTTTCGGCGGTTGTGGTGGTAGGAAAACAAATTTTGTTAGTCCAAACATTTAGTATCTTATATTTCTCCAAATGGAGAGGAGACGAGGCTGACATCGTTCCTCGCACATCGGAATAACATTTTTTAAAGTATTCTTGGAGTTGAATTAGCAACGTGACATAAAAAGGCCCAGATAAGGAAGATTCGTGACACACCGAGAAACCATATATATCAGACTTAGATATTTCTAGTTAGAGGAGTGTGTTTGGTCACTTGAACTTGTTGAATAGAGTGTGAGCACTATCTTTAAAATATTTGTTTCAAAGAACGTGATTCCTGCATATTCCTGACTACATACTGTGACACTTGAGACAAAAAAGACTCCTAAACAATAAAAACTCTAGAATATCCTCGCTCTCAAGACAACTGAATATTTCTATATGCCAAGTCAACCAGGAACAGAAACCAATGTCGCCCCCAGGTTCTGATTCTTGCCCTTATTTGAAATCCCAGCCCTCAAAATTGTCTCCTTTGTATTGTTCCTCCTCTCCTTCCACCTCCAGCTTTCTCTCAAATGCCAAAGCCGCAGCCTCTCTCAACGACTCGAACTTTTGTTGGCTCCATCCGCGCGTCGCCGAAGCAGCACCATAGGCATTATACTCCTCAACTGCATCTGCGTAGTCTAGACGGGCGAAATTGACATCGGTCTTGAGTTCGGCAGGGAATGGTGCTTCAGTCATGTGTAGAGGGAATGACGTGCTGGCCGCAAGGACTGCTGTGGTCTCAGCTGGGTGGACCAAAACGGGAGTTTGGACAATGATAACCTCAAGATCGGTATTGGAAGCCATGGTTTCAGCGGGTTGAAGGCTGGATTGATCTTCAAACACTTCAATCTCCTCTTCCTCCTCAAACTCTTGACTGGTCCGTTCAGGGTAGTTCTGAATTCGTTGACCTTCCGCCATATCAACCTCCATAGCCTCGTCTTGTGTGGAAGTCTCAACAAGAGAACCTGCTCCATGGCTCTTGTCGCCATCTTGTTCACCATCCCCCACAGCCGTGTCCACCTCTTCATCATCCTCCCCTTCAGCGTCATCCTCCGCTTCAAATAGCTCTGGTCGTTTGGTTTTCAGTCTTCTGAGTTGGCTTTGGAGTCCAGGAATCTTGTATACTCTTAGTGGCACAACCCCAGTCGTTGCATGTCGTCTCTTCATTTCTTGGTTCATCGAATCAGCAACCTTGATCCACGCATATCTTGGACATAACTTTCGTGTTTCGCGCACAAGAAGTAGCGACTCATCTTCAGTCCAAACAATAGTCTTTCCCATGGCGCGTGAATGAATTGAATGCTGTTTGTTGATTTGTTTGTTTAGGCTGTTCGTTGTACATCCAGCCGCAAGGCTATTTGCTGATTGAGGTAATGAGGAGTTATGGTTTGTATTGTCTTTCAATATGCTGCGTACCTGAGGTGGTGGTGGTGGTGGTGGAGGTTGTGCAGGCTTGTTTTTTGATATGGGCTTTATATCTTTTGTGGGGCTACGCGAAATTACGCGCCTGCTCTTTGAGGCTGGATTCAATCAAGCTGTACTCTCCTTCACTTCTATTGTGTGAACTTATTTGCACATAATTTATTTTGCGCGTAGAGAGAAAGAATAAGACTTGGCATTTCATCAAATCCAAGTTCCCAATTCATTGCAGCTTCGCCATTACAAAAACATAACCAGATTAAATGGAGAAGGTCAGATGAACTCTGGGTAACTTCGGATAAACTTTAAAGTCCATGACAGTCCCTCACTGTTGAGTAATTTTCCATTCACTCGCTAAGCCCCCACAATCCCAGTTCCACCAAAACTTTCAGTGAGTTAATAAACCTTTCAAAAGAACTAGAACCATATACAGCTACAGTGAGTTGCGAGTTAAGCTTGAATTTGCCTACTTTTTTTGAAATCCGAGCTTTTTGAAAAAGTCCTTGATTTCCCCCCTTTTTAGGCACTCTTTTACCTATTTATTAATAATAACATATGTTAGTATACTCTAGATAATAGAAAACGAGCGCTTTATATGTCCTCTATTACTCTATAAACTTTATATAATAAAAACAGACCTTTTTATATCTGTCTTAATTTTTATAAGGTCTTAGCGTACCTTATTAATTAACCTTACTAGAGTACGTAGAGGTAGTGAAATTCTTTTAAAAAATGGGGTTTTTTTAAGAATTATCTATTTTTTAGTTTACTTTTATTATACTTACTTTAAATTAATAAGTAATATAGAAGAGAGAGAATTAGATATAGCGCTTCTTTCTAGCTAGGCCTCGTCTCTTTTAGAGTACTTTTATTTTCTATCTTCTAATGAAGAGAGGGAGAAAGCTTTGAAGAAAAAAAAAAGCTCGGATTACAAAAAAAAGTAGACAAATTCATGCTTAACTCGCAACGCACTGTATAAGATAAGTCTTCTAAGGAGTCTTAAATATAAAATAATATTTTCATAATAGAGACTCTTACTAAACCATTAATTGACTACACGCAATTGGTCCTCAAGTTCATCGAGATTCTCCACTATATTTGAGCTTATACTAGGAAAGCTGGAGACCTTGCTTCATTTCTCAATCCAACCGCTGTAGCACTACACTCTTTTCTCTAAATACCTTCCCACTTTCCTTGTACCTCGCATTAGCACACGATGAACATTAGGTGAAAGCATTCCATTTATTCCCCCTCCTCTTATTCATAATAACTTGCTCATCAACATTAATTATCTTTCTCTCTCCACGAAATAAATAATAATTCAAAACCAGCTCAACCTCCAGCTGAACCTCCCCACTTGCACATTGATACAAAGTGATATCCTGAAATAACCTATGGACGCGGCTATTTGAACTAGAGCGCGACGTCAACTGTGATTCCGATCACAATACAAAATTAAGCCCGATTTAGATCAAAAAGGTAAACTGTTTGTATAAATTGTTGCTTTAATTACAATCAGAGCCAATCAGAGGTCGATTTCTAGTTAGCGTTATTTTAACGATTTTAGATTTCACTTCTAAACCTTCTATAACAGTGTTTTGGGTTTCCCCGCCTAATCTATTATCCTATCCTACCTTAACGATCCTTCTCCTTCCTGCCTCTATTTTAAGGCTATCCTGCCTAATCCTATCCTAATATATCACTTCTCTTAGCTACTCCAATCCTATTCTGAAATTTGTTCCGCCTATCCTTTCCTATCTAAGGTATCGAGGTAGCCTTTCCTAGCCTATAGGGGAGGCTAGGTAGGGTATATACCAGCTTTAAATATATTATTTATAGTATTATTAGTGGATTTAGCAGAAGTAGTACTACCTAAGAAAAGTATATAATATTACTTCGTCCTAGGTATAATAATTACAGCAGAAGTAAAAGGAACCCTTATAAAAATCGGCTAAAAACCCTAGTAGCTTATAAAATCTATAGTAATTGTTATACCTAAGACGAAGTAGTCTCTAATCAGTACCTAAAAACAGGGGTTTTACTATAGTACTTTGTCCTAGGCCTTTTAAACGTTATTCAGATAGAGTAATTACTACATTTCCGATGCTTTATACTACCAAAAACCCTCTATAAATTCTATAAAGTAACCCTCTTATTTAATGTTTAAAAGGCCTAGGACGAAGTAATATCTTGTCTTTTAGCAGCTTTAATAATATTATTATTTTTGATACTTCTTAAATTAGTCTATAATAATAGTACTTTTTATTACTTTTTACTTATTTTAATACTTTTTACTTATATACTTCCTATCTTATCCTATCCTTTCTAGCATCTCTCCTTACCTAGCTTCATCTTTTAGTCTTCCTTGCCTCTCCTATCCAAATTTGTATCTCTCCTACCTAATTCAGCCTAGCTTATAAGTGAAATTAGCCTATCCCCTCCTTTCCTAATAGAGAGGGGTAGCCTATCCTCTCCAGAGTGCCAGGCTAACCAAGGCGGGGAAAGCCAAAACACTGTTCTGTAATAATGCCTGTCTTTGCTGCAGCTGCAGTTGAAGAGCGTGTCAGGTTGATTTGTCTCGGATCAATAGAAGTTCTTCTTTATTACTTGCGTTGTGGTTTTTAGGTTGGAAAATGAAGTGTTGACAGGGGGACTTTAGTCTATTAATGGGTAAATCGTTGTGCAACAATATGGACGAAAACACGCAGATGCCAACCGCCGCAAAAACTCGACGCGAATTGAATTTTGGTTCGCATTTAAGCTGTTATACATATCTCAATCCATGCCAAAAAAATTCTTCAGAATTCCCTTGCTATGAATTAAGCGATATAGGCGCCCGTTTTGCGGATAAAACCGGAAGGAGATAAAAATACAGAAGAGAGTTGAAGCCAGATGTTCCAGCAAGATTCGTGTATATCTAGCAAGGTGAACTATGATGCCCTCTCTATCTATACTTCCTTATCTTCCCTTCACCAATCATAATCACAGTAAATCACTCGTCGCGTTTCTTCATAAACTTGGTCTCGGGGACCTGCCGGGTTTCGCTACTACTCAAGGTTTCTGGAAAGCCATGACAGCATACCGGAATGTCCCGTTTGCAAATCCTCGTCTCATTGCTCTGAAGGCTTGCATGAAAGCCAATCCATCTCGGCCTTGAGCGACCGCGAAGGCCCAGAGCGCGGGGTTTTGGATAAGAGTCCACGAGATATCCCTGGAATCAGTTAGTAATTAGATAGCAGATTTTAGAAAACAGGAAGTAATCGATGGGTAAGTCGACTTACCAAGTCTTGGAAACCTGCTTGCTGATATCAAATGGTTCAGCGAAGATCTTCAACCCTGCTCCTTGAGCATGTCGGACATAATCGACCTGGGTACAAAGTGGGGGAAGTAACATCCCATCTATTTTCTCGTGAGCACAATAATCTGAAGCTCGGAAAATCTGGAAGAAATGGAAACAAACCCTCAATAGGCGAAATATCATCCCTAAACTGCTTCTCACTCAACCCCTCATCCTTAAACCAATCAGCAACCACCAATTTTCCTCGAGCCTTCAAAAGCTTCTCGGAGTTCTTGAAGAACAACTCTTTATTGGGCAGATGGCTCATAGCCTCTGAAATCCAAACACAATCAAACGTCTCCTCATTCGGTGTAGTCACGAAGTACTCCCCCATATTCTCGGCATCCAACTCGATGAATCGTACCGAACCTTCTCCCACTCTATAGGTTTCGCCTTCTTTCTCTTTCTCGCTCTCGCCCAAATTACCACCAGCCTCTAACGTAAGCTTTTTAGCGAGCTCAACTTGTCGTCCACTGATTGTTACGCCAGTGACGTGACATCCCCATTCCTTAGCTAGATACCGAGAAGTTCCTCCAATTCCGCAACCCACGTCAAGGACTTTGACACCTTTTGGTAAAGCGGAACGTTCGAGGAGGAGCGAGATGAGTTGGAGTTGGGCTTTTTCTTTTGTGTCTTGGGGTGTGAGGAAGTAGCCATGGTGGATGTGTTCGCCCCTAGAGAAATGGTACACGTGATTAGCTTTCGTTCTTGATAGAGGGGTAGCTTTTGTATGGAGGGTATGGGATTGTGGTAGGATTGGGTAGTTGGAGGAGGAAAATTACCAGAGAGAGTAATAGTAATCGGAAGCCAGCTCATAGTGGTGTCTAATTCGGTCTTTGAGAGCTGCGAAGGAGATGAAAGGTTCGGGTTCTGGGATGGTGTATTTCTCAATTGCTTCGTCGGGTTTGGCGGGGTCAGATGTTGGGGTTGCGGGGATTGTCGTCATCGTGCCTTTTTTGTGATGGTATGGCTGAAGTTGGAAAGATTCAATCAACTGATAGAGGTTTGAAGAATTCTCCTGTGTAGAGGAGGCGTGAGTTTTGTCCGGGATGGTGAAGTGAGTTGTTGAGGAGGAGAGGTCGAAATGTCCAATTGGGTAAGGCGGGGTTGAGGGCAGGGCGCCAAGCCCAGTTGGGCTTGGCGTGATTTGGCATCCCCTTTGCATGTCACGAGTTCGTGGATGAATATCAAAAGAACCAGAGGGCTTTTGATGAAGTATGATGAGAATTTATTCGCTCTTGTAGATATCCATTTCCTGTTCAGTCTCTGTGCCCAATCCCACTTTCCATAATCCTCGCTTGTAGTGCCACAGATCCTCTCCCTTCACCACAGTCTCCCCGTCTGTGAGACCCTGACGCCCACCCTACTTCGCTCATCTGTCGTGAGGAAGAGCATTCAAATACTCCTCGAGGTTATGGCCCACTGAAAGAGAAAGTCAGAAAGAGAACGAATTTCGGCCGACTGTAAGATGCACTTACTTTGCTCTCGGTGCCAATATCCATATACAGCCAGGAGAATAAACTCCCCGAGTACCCGTTGAGCAACACCCCCCATTTCCCCCTCCCTTGCCGCTCCTGCCACCAAGAAAATGGCGCTGAAGAAAAATGCAAGAACCCCATATCCAAGGCTTCGACATGCTCCGGCGAAAATTCGACGCATTTTATCTTCTGGCTTATTTGGTGCGAATTTCGAGATATGCCACACGAATATGAATGCTACAAGGGCGATGCTACTGGCAATCCCAGAGGCAAGTATGAAGGCTGACCCGATTGAAGCACACAATTCTTGGTCGGGGGTAAGTGGTTGATAGGCCAGAAAAGCAGTCCCGACAAGACCGGCGGCGAGGAAGCTGTGAGACTGTGAGTATTTGTACATCACGAGCCTGGTGAGAACGGGCCCGGGGATGACCTCAGGGCGAGGAGCTGCGGCCGCTTCGTTGACCATGCTGATGGATGGTTGCTTGTCCGTGAATACGGGTGGTTGATTGTTCGCAAGTAGGGTTTGATTGTCCGCGAGTATGGATAATAAGCGGTTCGAACGATGAGAGAATTGGAATAATCGTAAGTCTGTTCGAGTATGGTGCAAGTAATGATGTTGAAGTTGTTTAGAAAAAAAGGTCAGCAGTTTCTTGGGGCAATTGGGGGTTTAAATGGTGAGTGAGAAGCATTCGTACCTTCCCTCTCCTTCGCCTATTTCCCAGAATCACATACCTTCTCCCCCTTTCTCGACAATCGAGGACCGTCTGTTGAATACACGTGCTTTTTCTGGCCACCTATCGAGCCACGTGCTCTCGCTCCCCTTTCAAGTTGGTGGTATTTGTTGTGATCGACACCAATAACTTCAAGTTGCTCCTTCCTTATGAACCTACACCACACCGGAGGATCAATTCCGAAAGAGAGGTGGCGAAGACGTTTCCCTTGCGAGCTCCGCGAGCAAGAAAAGTTGAAGCCGTTCAACGAGAGGAATTGAGCCGGACGTAGGGCCCTAGGTAACCTTTTACGATGGACACTCGCAAAGAATGAATCTATTCCCAACTTTCCATGACGCCCCGCGAGGGCCGGCAGGCATGAAATAATTCATCAACAATTTCTAAGACACCCTGCACACGCGCACCCGCATGCGAGTCACAATGTCACTTCCCTTACACTTTCGCGTTATTGTTTTCTTCGTTATTGTTTATTCATTCATAAGGGGCTCATGCAATTTGTTTCCGTATCTTCACGTCATCCTATCTAATCACCGCCAAGCAACTCAGATGCTAAGCAGCAAGGAATCCAGAGCTATCATCAGTTTCCAAATCAAGCAATCCATCCGGTTGTCATCCCCTCAAAGTTGTGGAAACTCTCTCCAAGGACTTGGTTCTTGGGGAGGTGCCCACCAACCAAGTTCCTCTGCAAGCTTTTCCACCTCGTGGTGCATCCGGGCTCTTTGCAGAGTTGCCTCTATTGAGCGAATTTCGGGACTAATGCAATCAGCTTCCGACGCCACGGTCGCGATAGTATTCATGTGGGCGCTGGGGTTTACCGGGAAATTTATGGGGTTTGGATAGCCCAAATAATCGCGGAGTGGTTGTAGAGCTGCCCATGCGTCGTAATCATCCACGAAAGGGCCATGGGTGGTATCATAAGCATCTTGGTACTCTCCCAATTCTGTTGGTTGAAAGAAATCTTCTTGATACACCTCAAAATTCCCTATCTCGTCTGCTGGTTGTCTTATAAGCATATCATATTGGGGTATATGTCCACCTGGTGGAACCAGCAGCCCAAAATTGGTATCTTCTAGTGGTACCTCTTGAATTTGCGGTCCCGGTGGAGGCACGGAGAATGAAACAATATCAAGACCAAGGCCATTTTCATTTGCTTCATTCTCCGCGATTCGACGACAGGGATTCTTGGGTGGAAGAGGATGGAATATGAGCTTCCCTTCCTTCATTTTGTTGATCCGGTTCTTGATGGCGTTGTCCGTATATTTTCTCGCCGGGACTGGGAAGGAAAGACTGGGATCATCTAGGGATTTAAGAAACTCAACTTCCTTGGTCATCTCTATTCCGATCGCTTTGCTCGACAGATGGTAGGATTTGATGTGTTCCACCCAGTAGTAAAGCAGGCAGTCTTCGGTCTCTGTCCATGGTAAGCGGGTTGCTCGTGGGGGGCGGCTGACTTGCATGCTGTATGTTAATTCAAGGTCTCGTATGTTCGGTAGTAGTGTTGAGTTTCGAAGGTGGAAATATTTTTGAAGGAAGGAGTTGACTTGGAGATTGGAATCATCTCAAGTTTCTTAAATGTTGGTGACTTGATTTGTTCACAGATTAACAGCTCCTTCCGTAAGTGAATATATTTACGTCTACACGTATTATGTTCTGAAACATATCATAATGTCATTCTTTTAGAACAAGAAAATAGAACAAATCAACTTTCACCATTCATGGGAGAAGTGCTCCTTTTATTGCACTGAACAGGTTCTAGTGGTTATATGTTATTTGAACAAGACCATATTGCTATTGTTTGGGGATAATCATGAGGCTTTCTTAGAACAATCAAAAGTTGTCACACAGCCACCTCCCACGCACCATCCCTTCTTCACTTGGCCCTTGCCAGAAAGTTTATTTTGTTTCAAGTTTCCAATAGTACGCTTAGGACAGATGCCAAATTTAGTTTCACTGGTCAATTATCATCTGCACAATATCTGAATAACAAATTTTGCCATGGCTTTCAATTCACTCCACACAAGTCATATTCCTAATTATTTTGCCAATACTCCAAAGTCATTGGATAATGAGTCGAGATGAGTCTTAATTATTTTCCAGGTCTTCATCAAATATGCATGTTTTATTTTATTTTCTCTAGACTTCCTGCATAATTCGTTATTTCTAGATGAATAAACAATGATTGTTGAGAACAAAGAACATTGCGTTTCTCCCAGCGTTTTAGATTTCCTCGCCTAAACGCTCCTAGGTATTAGGATAAGGAAGGATACCCTGCTATATTAAGATATGATAGGAGAGGAAGGATAATTATAAAAGAAGGATTAGAGTGGCTAGGAAAGCTAAAAAGAGGGGCTAGGAAGGGAGAGGAGAGTAAGGAGTATAGGATATGATAGGCTAGGAGTGCTTAAAAGGGGGGATATAATAAGGAAGGATAGCCTTAAAAGTAAGGAAAGGCATAGATAGGAACCTTTAGGAAGGATAGGAGTGCTAACCCGGCTAGGAAAACAAAAACGCTGGTTTCTCCCTTGAGTTTTAACTCAAATACTCGAGCTTTTGTATTATAAACCAGCTAATTAAGAACTTCTTTGCTCCTATTCCACTTTCTCCTTTCAGCAACTAGATTTTTTGATGAAACTTGAGCAAATTGTAAGACTTTCACGATTTATTTTTCTCCACCTCTGTAGGAGGAAATTATCCGGGGTGAAACAAGATATTTTTGAAACAATCAACCTATCCATTCCAGAAAACCACCTTTTTATTAACCGACCCTCCTCGAAAGTTGACTCTGCTGCAGATTTCAAACGAAAGCTACCAAGACCGCACAGTAAGCTGCAGTTGCTGGGAAGGCCGCCAGTCTTTTCGGGTTTGTACAAAATGAGAGTAGTATAGCAAACCCCAAAGCAAACAAAAGAGTAATGCCAGCCATTTTGACCGCAGGCAGTTGGCCCGCAAGAAAAACAAAGACTGGTAAAATAAAAAGCACTGAGGGGGCTACAACAACTCTTTTTGCTATAGCAGTGAAGGATTCATGGGACTGGTGGTAAGCTTGTGTTAGCGAGTTGGAGTATATATCTGAAGGAGTTGAAACGTACACTTAGAGCTTTAGAAAAGAAACGGCTTTCCATAATCGCCTTCAAGCGATCATCTAACCAGCTATATTGATGATTTTGAAATACCACAAAGTCGCATTCGTGGTGGAGGGAGGACATTTTTCTCGTCTTTTCCCAAAGTTTTTATGCTCTATTTTACTAGGCATAGGAAGTTTCCGGAGTTTCCTTTCTCGGAGAAGTATATTATCTATGTAATGCAAATCATTAGCTAGTTTCCCTGTTTGTCCATGCCTGACAATAACCAAAAATTACCGTACGCGTCTAATGCCCGATATGTCTCATCCTTCAGGCTTTGTGTTCCTCGTGGCCTCCTCGATCTATGTATAAATGATGCACTCTACATCGGTCTTCGGGCACTTCAAACTCGTTTTTATCGATTTTGAGAAGCCTTTATTGGAGAGCGATGGGCTCAGCTTGTTTGTATAGGAGGCTTGTGGCGTGAAAAACACCAAAACGACGATAGATAGCGGTCTCCATCAAGTCACTATTGAGGCAAACCGCTGTTCAGGGATATCTCGGGGGTGGGCTTCAACTTTTTGTTCATCTTATCCTTAGCGATTGTAATTATGTTTTGCGATAGAGAACTCTCACAGTTGCGTATTCTAATATGGCTGTCTCGGTCGTCACGCAGCTGATATCGAAACCTGAGTAGACGGAGTAGAATATTCGGACGTGGGGTCAGAGTTTGGATTATTGGGTACTTCAATTTCAGCATGGGGCGTTGGAGTCGGCTCGACGATCTGCTGAAGTGGGGAAGAAGTCATTTGAATCGAATGTAATCTAGATGATAGAGAGAAACATGAGCTACATGTCCTCGACAGTGTACCAAGACAATTGTGGGACTTGAGTCGTCTTAAATTGAGGGCGCAAGGCAAAAGTAATTATTAGCTCAAAGGAGCCTGCATGAGGCGAACTGGTAGGCACCCTGTGTCTGATTTTTAATCACATGGAAGAAAAGATCGCGGTTGAAGACGGTCGTCGATTGGTAGCAAGAAGCACTCTATCCCAATTGCTGCTGGTGTGACGTTTGTTTTGCCTTCAGGGGAAGAAGAAACTAAGCAGCTGCACCGCGTGTCCTGGAACTTTCTTAAACTTAGGTTCACCAAGAGATACTTTCACACCACATCGTACCAATAAACGAGGCCTTGAAATTCATATATTGCCTTATGTCGCTTTCCGCATCGCTATTAGAACAGATGAGATGAATTGGACATTCTTGTTGGAGAAAGATACTATTAGTACTCTTGCTGGCTGCTGGACTGCTAGACCACAAATAGATCAATACACTCGAAACTCTGACTACCGTCGAACCTGATGAGAATGTCTATCACGCCTATCCGGATCACCATGGCCTGAGTCCCGCTCACGTCTTCTCGTCGTTTGGTGAGATGTATTTGCCGCAGGAGCAGTCCGAAGACCTGGTGTATAATCTTGAGAACCTTGATAAGCAGTTTCATACCCATTATTCTGATTATCCACGTGTCCACTTATGTTGGGACCACGATTGTAATGTGGCTCTCCACTTTGTGGAGGTTGGTACTGCGAGGGAGAGGAATTGGAATTGGGCTGTGCATAGTACGCTGAGCTGTTTGCTGTTGCGGAAGCCCCATACGGAGGTTGATATTCTCCTCGTGCTCCGTATTCTGCTGGGGAAGTTGGATTTGCGACATTTCCTACCCCAGGTGGAGGCTGTGGTGGTTGGTAGGGATAGTCCTGTGCTGTTCTGGTATAGGTATAACCGCCCGAGTTGGGAGTTGTTCCATAGCCAGGATCATTGCTGGCTGAAGGCAGATAACCAGATGTAGTACTTGATTCATATGGGGAAGGATTGGGATAATTTGACGAGGGGTTTTGATAAGACGATGACGAGCTGGCATATCCTGATGCATTCGATGGATGTGAAGAAGGTTGGTTTCCTGGAGCCTCAGTTGGACCATAATACTGTCTCGACTGGTGTGTACTTGAAGTTCCGTACTCAACATGTGGAGTCCGTCCCCTCAAGCCAGGGGAAGCCATTCTTTCCGCATTCCATCTCTCCGTATCCGCCTTCAAATCTGCTATCATCGCCGTAGTCAGATTTCGATATGCGTTGATAAAGTATCCCGGGGTTATGGTGCGAGTAGATGGGTTTTCATAGGTGCCACTTCGTACGAGCGCATCATTCCCCAAGTACCGACATATGTCTGCTGCAATAACCTCCTTATCGATGCCATCTTTCGGGATAAAGTATTCGTTCCGGCGGGCTGCGGCTTGTGATCGATGTGTATCACGCTCTCGATTTCGAAAGTCCACTGTCGGACTTCGGGCTGAGGAAGAGTAAGACGTCTGGCGAGGGACGAAGGGCTCGCTCGGAGGTGGGGGCGGCGTACTCGAAACGGCTCCCTCGGGAGTTTCCACTCTTGGTGGGATTGGCTTTGCGAGTCAGTATCAACCTTATTCGTAGCGGATATGAGTTACATTGATGAAAGATCTGTTATTCAAAAAGGAATCCATTGCGGTGTGCGCCCGCGCAGCAAGCTAACAACCGCTAAAAATACCGGGAATGGGGAGAAGCCCAAAGTCGAGTTGTTGGCGTTTGGAGTGGTTTGCTTGTCGTTTGTTTTAACAGTAAGCCAACAAAGCTCGAACGACCGTCTTCGAGAGATCAAAAGATGATATATCCGTGAGGTTGGGTATCAATGGATGAGGCTGAGCTATGGGGGAAACGGTGACTCCATAACCTCATCTATCCCAAGAAGCAGCCTGAAAGGAAAATAACGCCATGGGTGCCTAAAGGATCCGGTGTATACAACCTGCAGGCGCCACGTTTGCTATCGGAGGAGAGGAACAAATCATATATATAATGTGCATAAGAAATTGACCAATGAAAATGTCACTTGATTGAAACTTCCCCTCATCCTCCTCATCCCAAAAACTTCTGACTTCCTCCCTTCACCTCACATGAGGTCGAACGATAGATCTTTTAACTCGTCAAATCATGGCGAAATCGCAAAAAAAAATGTTCCAGAAAGCGGGGAAAGAAGTATTGCAAAATTCAAATCAGGTTGGTTACTGCTGAAGGTCAAAGTCACGGGATTCTGCCCATTCCCATAACAAACAGCTTTCTGTTTCGTCCCAGCACAATTACGATGAGTATGAGGACAGCTCGCACCGCACCCCAGAATTCAAAATAACCACGCTGACCGGTTTCCAGAAATTTATGGTCTGCCATGCGGGTTCTTCCACACCAGAATTCAATTTCCAAACACTTGGTTGATGTCCTACGGGGCGATTGTAGTCCAGCACGTTGTTGCTATCAAGTCCATCAGTTTATCCTTCTATCCTCCTCTTCCCTTTCCCCCTCTATCCTCCTTTCCCCCTGCCACAGAAATACAAACCTTGCTGCAGCATACTTCAATGCCCAAGGTGGTGTCTTGAGTCGACCTCGCCCGGAAGTCGTCTGCCAGGTCCCCATCTCACTCTCCGCGATCCCTTTTCGACAACGAAAAAGTGTGTAAATGAGAGGACGAGGCCGGGGTTTCGGACAGAGGGTCGTGTCTTCCCTTCTCGCTGTCGTCCACCTAGGTAGACTCCGCGTGGTCAGTAGTGGTCAGTAGAGGCCAGGTCGGGAGGTCGAGCTGTTGAAGTGAGAGGGGAGGAGTGACCTCGAGTCCTCTAGGTCTCCCCCCGGTGAGTCGAGTCGTCAAGGGGAAGGAACGACCCAGCAAAAGATTGGTCCTCCACAATGGGCCTCAAAGCAACTGATGGGGCCCAACTCGAGGTACACCTGGGCAGCGATGGGTTTTGAACTTTTGTGTGAGACGAGGCTGGCCCAAAAAACTCACAGTAACAGAAAGGCGGGGAATATGGCAGAATTCCGATTGGGTTTGGCCTCTCACCCAAAGTCACGGGATTCTTCCCCTTACCAATATCTCATATAACCCTTATCCAACTGGATTCCTCATCATCAACAACAGAACTAGAATTGACCAAGTCCATACCCAAACTGGAACTCAAAGTCCTTCTCAAGGGGCTTTCCCAAATCGACGTTTTCCCACGTCAGATTCTCCCCCACGGTCAAGTCCGGATTCCACACAAGTGGAATCTCAAAATCGACTTGATTGATGTTGCCAACATCGAATCCGTCAATTTGCACCAGTGACCCACTGCCATAGAAGCCCGGTGTATTTGTCTTGTTTCCCAATTCCATAGATTGTATCGAATTCAATTCAAGATTGGACCTCGGAACATTATTCGCATCTTGCGTAATTCGTCTATGCAGCTCACTCCTTGCGATACCAGCAACCCGCCATGTAGAAGCTATGTCTCCCAGAACCTCATCGAGAACGCGAAGGTTTGTATTTTGAGAAAGGGGCTTCTGGCCGACATTAATAGTCTTGTGAGTAGCGAGAATTGTTTCTGCAGCAAGAATTGCGCCTTGAAGAAATATTAATGGTACAGATTCGAGAGACTGTTGGTGTTTATATCGTCGGAAAATGGAGAGTATGGTATCGAAGGAGGAATCACATATCGCTCGAGCGGAGATTGTGAGTGCTGAGTTTAAGTTCTGGCTTTGGTCGAGAAACGGAAGGTTGAGAGAGAGCTGGCTGACGTGGTAGGTCATGCTGAGAAATGTCAGTAGCTATTTGGGTAGGTAGGAGTGATGACTGACTGTAAGTTTGCTACATTTGGTAAGAAATTTTCCGTGTTTGAACCCCATCGGTTCCAACGTAATTCGCTTGGAAGGGCGTTGTGCCATTTTAAAAACTTCGGGTTTGTGGCATTGAGCCAAACATCGAGCCAGTTGCGCGATTTTCGCGGGTTGACTGTTTGAATGCTTGTTTGGGGTGTGAAGTCTTTCACGATTTCGAGTAGCTCGGACTGCTTTTGTGATACGAGAACAGCATTGGGTAGAGGCTCTGTAAGCTGGAGATGCGCCAAATCAACTGATTGAAGCCAGTCATTCAAGATATTGGAGCTGTTTGGAGAAGTCAGCTTCCGCAAACACTCAAAGGACTTTTAAGAGCCATCACTCTTGTTGATTATTTTCTACGAATGGCAATGGCTTCACATGCAGGGTGGGCGACCTCCCAAGAAGCAGACTAATCATCCTACAAGCAAGTCAGACTACAATCCTGCAATTCAGACATCAAAGGGGAAACTTATCGGATTCATAACAGGTCAAAAACATACGCCGTCGAGAATCAATATTGATGTCTCGCGGCGTACCCTGATTTAACTCCTCCTTTTCGTTGTACATGAGGTCTTCCGCCATCCGAAAGGCAGCGCCCGAAAGTATCCATGCCTTTGAGAAATCCCCTTTTCCAATTTGGTAATACGAAGAAAGTAATAGCGCTTGTATTGACAGGTCGTTTGGATCGTAAAGTCCACCCATTTCATAATTCCGAGTAGCCGCAGTCGAAAACTTGTCTGCGAGATGCCTTGTGTTTGGAGAGTATAAAGCTCCGAGCGCGCAAATTGCATATTCCAAAGCCAGGAAGAGATAAGATTTCGGAGACGAAGAATCCAAGTATGCCGGTAAGAATAACTCCTTGTCGACCACGGAATGGTATGGGTGATGCCAGTGAAAGAATGATGCCACACAATGAGTAATTGTCCCGGTCGAAAACTCGATACCAGAAGCTGTATCAAGCAGGGAAATCGGAGAAGCTGGAATTTGTTGTTTGGGTATCGCGAGAAGTGACGAGTTTGAAAGGCTAGCTGGTCTATTGTATCCCACAGGTTCTTGAGTAGACTATCAGCGATGGCATTTAGGGACAAAGCAAGGAGAAAGTATACCACTTTTGCAAGAGACACTTGTTCCATCATACAAATATGTTTCGTGACTCCGTTCCCGCGGCATGTTTGTCTGTGGCGCAAGACGATTCCCAAAGTCAATGGAATCAATCATCACTTCTCGTTCACCAAGCGAAGTTGCCTTCAATTCCGACAAAAATTCTTCCAAAGCCCCAATTCGACTTTCAAGCGCAGTCACATATTCTCTCGAAATGGATGCTCGTTTCAATCCGTCACCTCGAAACTCACATCGGACGCCCGCAGCGATGCATCGTTGACAAGGGGAACTTCGTGAACATTTAATCTACGTGGAGTCAGAAATTGGCGTCTTCTTTTCAAGAATTCGGTCGCAATATTACCTTCCGATCTTGACATCTCTTACACCTTCAATAAATATTAGTGTTTATTGTCCAGGACGAAGATTGGCTGGGGCACCCACGAAAGTCGTTTCTTACTATCCGGCGGCATGGCGATAGATAAATCAGAAACCCAAATAAATCAGAAACCCAATGGATTCGATAAGAAGTTTCTGGCTAGAGTTTTTTTTGGTTCGCGGAAGTAAAATAAAGGTACAGCATTTGAATGAAAGTTGAGAATTGATCCGCCACTGCCAGCAAGCACTCGCACGCAATCAATCTAGCCCCACCTTTCCCATGTCCTGGGTGGAGTGATCTACACTAACGGACTTCGACTCCGCAATCTCCAATTAATTACTTTCAAAACCCCACCGTGGGAGACCGGGATGAAGATAGGTTTAAGAGGTTTAAGACGACCATTTAACGGCTGGGTGGACTTGTCTAATAACGTATATTGGTAGGAGAATGAGAGACAACCAAATCGTGAGGAATAGGAGCAAAAAAGGGAGAACAAAGGGGAAGGTTGCGGCTTGAGATTTGCATCCTTACACTGAAATATGGGAACATAAGTCGTGATATTTCTGGAATAGACCCCATTGATCAGTCTCGATTGAGGCTTCTCCCACGAGCGAAAAAAGCTGAAAGCAACGCAAGGACCGTCACAGCTGTACTCGCAGCAAATGCATATCTTATAGCATAGAAGTAAACTCCCCTTGCAATAGTTTGAATATCAGGTAGGAGTTCGTTTAACACTGTCACTGAGTGACGAATTTCGTCCACAATCTAGATGTTGTCAGAATGACTGATTCCATGTTACGAGCTTACTCACTTTTTCTTTTCCGGGAATTCCTTCCAATGCTATTGGCAACTGTTTCGCTAGAACATTCTGGATAATAGTGGACGAGGCAGCAACGCCCCAAACAGTGCCAAGTGAACGAAACAGATATACCATTGAGGTGGAAACAGCTTGTTCTGGATATGTGTGTTAGTGACGAAATGAATAGACCAGGAGAGGCTTACGGTTATGGTCAAAGGCAGCGAGGAATGTGAATAAAATACTCGGATATGCTATTCCTTGACCCAGATTGGCAGGAAATAGGTAGACCAAGTACTTCCATTTGGAATCGTGATATTTCAAAGATGCAACGAGTGCATTTCCAAGTACCATAAAGAAGCATCCAATTCTGACCAGCTCGCTCAAACGTCCATAGCGCGACATGATGAACCCGGCAATAACTCCACCAACTCCAAAGATGGTATCACGAGGCGCAACCCAGCTTCGGATGGGGAGTCTAGAAGAACCACCCGGAAGAACAATGGAAGAAGAAAGAGAAACTAAGTTTCCCAAATGAGAAGAAGCATACTAACAGAATATGCCCCCATTCCTAAGCACACGTTGGTAACCAAGTTCGATATCGCCAACGTTCCTTGCAACATACTCATTGGCATGACCGGAATTGCTTCGGTGCGCAATTCAACGAGATCGAAGATTGCGAGAAGCACGACACCGATAACAAACGAGGATATAACTCGAATATCAGACCAAGTATAGTTATTACCGCCCATGCTGAGAGCCGCAAGTTGGGCAGACAACCCCAGAACAAGCACTCCAGCACCGCTGAGGTCGATTTGTTTCCATGTCGAGATATTTGCCCGAGGAGACTCCTCTGAATCCTCGATCAAGACTTTCTGCGAACTGGTTTCCTTAATCACCATGTGCCCAACGATGAAAGCAAAAATTGAAACGGGGATTTGTAGCAAAAAACACCATCGCCACCCAATTGTGTCCGAAATAACTCCCCCAAGGCTTGCTCCGCAGATGGACCCAAAGCCGTGCAGAACGTTTTGGCATGCTTGGTACATCCCCCTTTCTTTGAACGGTATCATATCCGAATTTATAATTGTCGCCATTGTCATCAGCCCGCCCCCTCCAAGACCTGTCAAGGCACGCATGAGATTCAACGAGACCACATCTGGTGCCAGCCCGCAGCCCAGGCAGCCTACGAGGAAGGTCAAGGTTGCCGTGAAGAAGCATGCCCGCCGACCCAATATATCCGAGAAGCGTCCGTAGAGAGGCTGGAAAGCAGTCGATGTTATGAGGTAGGAGGTGGTGAGCCACGAGATGGTGTTTGCAGCGTTGAATTCGGATCCGATGACCGCGTAGGTGGAGGCAGTAATTGTGCCATCGAAGCCGGATAAGAAGACGTTTGCAAAGATTGCTATGTCGTGTTAGTCTCAATTGATGGATTTCTGGAGGGATAATTACCTGTTTCAATCCAAATAAAGCCCGTTGGAGGCGACCATTTCGGTGGTACGCTTGTGCTTTCGCTCAGCAGCGCAGGGCAGAGGTCTCATGGCTTTCCGCACTGGCAGAATGCTGGGGAACGGGTGTTTGGGGAGGCATTATAGTCAGGAAATGAATATAAAGAGAAAGATAATTGAAGGAGAAATAGAATAGAAGAAGATAATGGACAACGCTAGCAGGACCACTTACTGTAAACCCACCGTCTCTGACTTTGATTCGCAACCAGATTTTCCAGACTTTCATCGCGGGCCAGGCACTACCTAGGCCCCTTCTGACGATGGGTGAACGAACTGCTCAATCGCCATCTGCCATGATTCTGGTTGTTGCTATTTCCCAACCTGCCACCTCGAACACGGCCACCCATCGTATCTTGCGCCACAGTCGAAAATCGTGATGGCCGATCGAGTCAGATTGATAGGCAGTCATGAATTCATAATTGGTGGTGCGCATAGATTGGAAACGGAGTGCATGTCCGTATGTTGTGTTGTCTTTGCAGAGTGAGGGATGAAGTTGCGCGACGGAGGGGAAGTCCGCTAGCTAGCGGCTTGGTCATTGCCTTTACATAATCAACTGAGGCTCAAACGATCCACAGCCAACGTCTTGATGGCGAAACTCCCCAGAAGCTGGCAAAGATGGAATCGATGCAGTTAAGACGACATACTGATTGGCATCTGGCGTTTTCATGTTGTAGAATATAGGCTGGGCAAGTTGCCTGGCTGTCTCCTCTCAAGTTGCTACTATCTCATTCGCCATATCTTGGAAGTCCAAGCAGCTATTGTTGTTCTGGATCTCTTGTTTGCGATATTAACTTTGCGTTGGCTTTCATTCAGGTTCGTCTTGTATTTTCCCGCCTTGCTTCTTTGCCCACCGGTTAACAAGATTGCTACAGAATCTATCTACAAATGGCACGACCTACCCATTGGAAAAGCTTCCTGACACTTGCCCTTGGTGTTTTGTCTTTACCTCCTGCCAGTGCTGATTGGCAATTCAAATCCCGCCCGGATTTGGCACCTCCCAGGCTCAATATCACAATACCAGCTACCAAAGAAGTTGCCTCTGGGTACATCTTCATTGCGCCCTTCTCGGGATACCCACAGGGCACTCGTCATGGGCCACTTCAGGCAGCTCCGTATATCTTTACTGATACCGGTGCTCTTGTGTGGTCTGGTTTCACCTATTTCTCCATCTGGGCCACCAATTTCCAAGCAAGTCGATACAAAGGTCAAGATATTCTTTACAGTTTCGAGGGTAGTCATAACGCTGCTTACGGACATGGCCATGGACATACAACCTTCCTAAACCAGAATTACGAGACTTTCAGGGAACTTCGTGCTGGGAACCATCGACTGACTGATAAACACGAATTCACGATTGTCAATGAGGAAACTGCTTTAATTCAGATCTACCATCCTGTGCCTTATGATCTTAGCTCTTATGGTGGTTCATCTGAGCAGCAATGGATTGTCGATGCCAGATTCCAGGAGCTCGACATCGAGACTGGAAAGGTATTGTTCGAATGGAGCAGTTTAGATCACATCGACCCTTCAGGTAGGTCTCCCATTCTGTTGTCATTCCCCTCTACTTCTTACTAACCATCCCCAGAGGCATATCTTGCCCTCAATCCAGGCCAAGCTGGCAGCGGTTATAACTCGTCCGATGCATGGGACTACTTCCACATAAACAGCGTCGCTAAAGATGCCGAAGGAAACTACCTTATCTCCGCCCGTGACGCCAACGCAATTTACAAAATCAATGGCACGACTTCCAAAATAATATGGCAACTTTCCGGGAAATCCTCCAACTTCACCATGGGTCCCAATGTCGAATTCGCATTTCAACACGATGCCCGGTTCATCTCCAAATCCGCGGACGGAAAAAAGGAAATCATCTCTCTCTACGACAACTCAGCCCACGGCACAGAAAATGGCCATGGCCACGAAGTCCACTTCTTCAAATACTCACGCGGAAAAATCATCGAAGTCGATACCGAAACTTGGGAAGCCAAAATCGTGCAAGTCTTCAATCCACCTGATAACCTCCTTTCTAAATCTCAAGGTTCTACGCAAGTACTTCCCAATGGGAATGTTGTCATAAACTGGGGCTCCGAAGGCGCACTCACAGAGTTCAAATCTGATGGGACACCAATCTTCCACTTTTATATGGATTCTGGTCTCCTTGGGGAAGGGGTGGAGAATTATCGTGGATACAGGTATAATTGGACTGGTTTTCCAAATGAAGCACCTGCCATTGTTGCTTTGCAAGATAAAGAATCGCAATCTACTAGCATTTATGTCTCTTGGAATGGCAATACCGAGACGAAAACTTGGAGATTTTATGAAGTCACTGATGATGGTCATCGCTCTTATATTGGAGAATCGAAACGGGAGAGCTTTGAGACTGTATTAGAACTTCATCGCGTAGGTTTTAACACCATTCAAGCTGAGGCCTTGGATGCCGAGGGTCAGGTTTTGGTTGTTACTTCGATTGTCAGACCCGAGATTCTTATTCAGCAATTCAAAAAGAAAGGTCCGCAGAAGTCAAAGAAGCTCTCGGAGCAGAAGCAGAAGGGTAGTATTCCGTGGCTATTTTTCGAAGGCCAGAGGTTTTCTCACTCGGAAGATCTTTGAGTAAATCACCAGCGTTGCGGGAGAGCGAGGTTGACAAAGTTTTAGTGCATTTCAATTTTTCCCTCGGTTTCTTCTTTTTAGATAATGACACTATTCGCGGCTTCATATCTAGGGAACATCAATTAAATGCTGTTTGGAGGTTCTCGTTTCTCCGTAACCCGTTTATTCGCATCTTAGATCATTCCTCGTAATTTTCAAACTTCACACGTGGCTTCAGAAAACATGTTGCTTGGGTCGAGGAAGGGTCCCTGAAACCCTATAGAGTATTAGTAAGTGAGCTACTAGAGCCCTCAACTTTCTTGCATAATATAATTAACTGAGCAAGTATACGACGAACGATAGGTTGTGCGCTTAAAGTGAACGATGATATAGCTTTCATTATGTTAGGCGTAGACGAGCTGCTAGTTTGGGAGCTTCAAAGTACACATAACTATTTACCAACTATTTTCCAATACTTGCTTGTGCGACATTCGTTTGTCTTTATTGATTTGAGTGCGTAGTCTGCTCCTTGTAAAACACTGTACTAAACCTCAAATTAGAAGTGCGGTTGTTCACCTTTCGCTAAAATTCGGTAAAGCCCCTGACTCAGTGGTGTGGTAAACAATGATTTTAATAACTACAGGGGTAAAATACTACACCATTCTCACACAAAGCAAGCTCTAACCCTAAGAGCAATTTGAACGATGTAGGTGTTTAATGGTCTACCTGCTGTTTAGTTCTTCAAAGTAGCTATAAGATGGTGGTACAAGTTCTTGCAGAATCGCACTACTAATAACACTTTATCAATAATCCTTTCGTAGAGGCTGGTACAATTGAAAAAACGTAAAGTTTAAAGGATTTTGGCAGTACATCAATTTGGGATTCTTTATAATGGGAATCCTCTGCATCGCTCCCGTCTAGAAATCCAGGCCAGTAATTGAGAACTAGCAAGCCATAATTCATGTCTTGCTACATGAATCGGTGAAGAGTTCGGAAAAGTCTTAGCCTAACGGTTAAAGATGCTGTAAACTGCTCCTTGGCAGTTATGAAGTTCATGGATTTACCACTTTCTTTTCAACTCTATCGCAACAGATCATTTCCCAGCAAGCAACTCCCAACTCTCCACCACCCGCGATTACCACATCCGCGGAGCGTACCCGACAGAGAATACGCAACAAACCCTCTCCATTGCCTGCCCTCGCTTCTGATAATCCCCAAGCTCTACTTTGCAGACTTCGTCTTCGTTCCCGCAACCCTAGACCCTCAACCTCTCCCCCTCGCGCTACCAACAGCCCCCGAAATTCCAAGTTCCTTGAGACATGGCAGAACGTACAAAGAATTGGACACCAGAGGAGAACCGACTCCTCCTCCAACAGTACCAAAGAAAAGAGGGTGATGAGGTTTACTCCTACAAAGGTAGCTGCGGCTATGAGCACAGAAATGCAGCAACGACATGGAGAGCACCGGGTCTACAAGGGCAAGAGCTGCGAGTGGCATTACAGACAAATCAAGGACAAGGTTGAGGATGCCATTAGAGAGGAAGTTATGGTCATTTCGCAAAACGAGCGACCAATCTATGGTGGGTTCGAGGTTCGTCAGCGTAATCCTCTCCAGCTACTCCAGGAGAGTGAGCGCATGGGCTTCGACCCACACCATCATACCATTCCGCAACAATATCAACAAACAGGATACGGCGTTCAGCACCCCACATACCTTCAAGCTGGCTCTCCACTTGAACTCGATGTCTATCGCACCGATAGTCCCCATCCAAAATCACTCATGCCTGCAAACCTCGCACAACCACATGTCAACGAGGATGGTGTACCAGATCACGACGTCAACTACCACCCAGTGCAATATCAACATACAAGTTATGGAACTCAACACCCCGCGTACCTCCAATCCGGCTCTTCGCCCGGAAATAAAAATACTGTCTATGGTACCCTTCCTTCATCACTCATGCCAGCACACCCAGCACAACCACAACACATCAACGATGATAGTATGTCATCCCATCTCATTAACTATCACAGAAATCAAAATACCGGTCCTACCCGCTCCTACCCGCCCCTACTCCCCTACTTTGGAAATGGCAGCGGTGAATCTGGAAGCCTTTCTCAAAACCCTGACGCCATTCTCGCTCCACCAGCCAGCATAAGCTTGGCAGCTGCCTCGCCTCCCATGATGTACAACCATACCTCTTCACAAGAACACAAAGTTGGAAATGGACGGGGTGCATATGGAGAGGGTGTAGTTGAGGGCCGCGACGACGAGTTTGGAGAGGAATTTAGAGAGGTACTTGGGGAATCGTGATTTTCCGGGTTTTTCGATGCGAAAATGGAGTACGTCGCCCACTATGAGAGGCAATTCAAGGAGCGAAGAGGTCCCGAGGGAAATGATAATGATGACCATGAACATTTTGGCAGTGCATCTTGAGACGCAAAAGGTGTAGGCAGTGGCCAGCATGGTTATGGAGGAATGAGTACTGAGGAAAATGAGCTTCTTTCCTCTCTTCTACTATAGGCACCGCTTATCATGGAGTTTTGCAACACTGTGTTTGATTTGACTGGGGAGAAGGGGAAAGCGAGTATCATCCACATGCTAGGAGATGAGGGCGTTGCCTTTGAGATAGACCGCATTTCGTAGCCGGACAAAATTTAATTTCAGTTCCTCATCATTGCTTTTCAACCCAAATTTCTCTCAAATCACTAGGTCCGCCTATAGCAATTGTTGAGAAAGTTAGATAGTGCTTCTTCACAACTTCAGAGGGCGAATCTTTCATCAAAACCCTTGGAACTGACAAGGTTTTGTCTGGAGGTTGCCGCATAAAGCGACTGCTCCTGATATATTGTTGTTTTCATCCTGTTCACAACCATTCTGGTAAAGGCCTTCTTCTTAAACTCGACAATTGATTTCTCAAGCTGAGCGGACGAACCGAAACCTTTCATTCTTCTAGCACATCTAGCACGATGTCCTCCTCTGGATATACGCAGAAAGATGATCGAAACTCGTTCGCTGAACAATCGTAGCCTAGCCGGATAATCTTTCGGCAATGGAAATGGAATTTCCCGTGTGAAGGATATCGAAATCGTGAAATCACTTCAAGCAAAGTGGAATACCCACAAGATGTATCGTTGAATTCTTATTATGAGAGATTGAAGCAAGAACGGAGAGGATATGTAAGATTCAAGATTGTTTTTCGAACGATCTCTTCCCAAGTATCAAAAGCATGAGACCCCGCAAGCAGGCGGTAGGTGTGCATAGTATCGATCCAATCCAGCTTGGATTTTTTATTTTCTATATTAGGCTCAGGATTACTCACTGTGACGAGATGAGGAAAACAATATTTCCTTGTAAACGTGTCGCTACTTTCCTAGCCGCAGGAAAGAAACTCCACGGAGGATATTTTCCCCCTCGTAATTCTTGAAGCAGATACAAGGCGACAAAAAAAATTACATCTGAGGGGTCATACTCGGGGCCGATCCCAATTCAGCCTCTGTGATAAACTTCGCTCCTTCCTTCTTAAGCTGACCTCGCAGTGCCACCTCCAGATTTAGACTACGGTCGAGCGCTCTTGCCATAGTAATGTCGACCTAACTAAATGTCAGATTCTACACACTGTAGCTTACATCTCCACCACGATTTCAGCCTAGAACTTACAGCCCTTTAAAAAAAACTATCACAGTATGTAATTAAATAGTTTCGACCTCTGTTTACACTCTATGTACAAAATGTGTTCCGACACCAGCCGTGGAAGAGTTCTGTATGGAACTTTCCGAACTCTAGGCCCCCTCTTCCTCTGCGGAGTTCGAAAGTGCGTAGAAAAGAAACGGGACAGGTAGGAAACTGGCTCTGGCTTCTCTACCCCGAGCCGGAGTAGAAGTTGGACGATATGGTCTTGGCCTGCAAACATCACGACTTGGATTGGACTTTGTTCGGTGTACCATTCTAATTCCAGTCTGGAATCTGGGTCTATACCCCCTTCGATGAGTAAGGAGACATTCGTCTCCAAGCCTAACAAACATGCGAATTGGAAAGCCAGTGATCCTTGGCCATGTGCATTCACATCCGCACCTCATTTCAACAAGAATCGTACCATATGTGGCTGGTTGTTCATAGCGGCAATAGCAATGGGTGTGCCTATGTTCTATGAAAGATAACTCGCATTGGGCTCAGGGCTGCTAAGGTTGATATCAGCTCCGCCGTCCAAGAGTACTTGAGCGACATGACGGTGATCTCTTCTCTTATAGCTTGAGTGAGAGCATCGTTCAAAGCCCGACGAGCGACTTGGTATTTTCCATTCAGCAAATGTTGAACAACGGTTGTGTGACCACGTCGCGAGGCCGCTTCAATGGCTTCTTCCAATGTCTTACGAGGCCTTTCCTCTAGATCAACTACAGATTCCATCAAGGCTTTGATAGTCACTTCACAGCCAGCGTCTGCCGCACACTGGAACATCCTGTATGTGAGGAGAGTTCTATCTTCGAGATCATACAGAGACATAGCGATATGCGAACGACGACCACGAATAGTTTCAAAAATTGCCCGCTCATACTCGCTTCCCGTATAGTAAAGTTGAGTTTGTAGTTTGGTTTGATTCTTCGTCACGAGATCTAGAAGAAATAGCACAGCTTCTAATTGACCGTGAAAGGCTGCCGCTGTCAATGGTATTCCCAAAAGTTCGGTTTCTTTACAAATATCGGTACCAGTACTCGTAGTCAATCATCCTCTTCATGACTGGGATATTCCCTGTAGCGGAAGCGAAGCAGCCGTGACAACGGCAAGTATTTCGTCACTACCTATTTCGTCTTCACCTGTCCAATCCCGACAAAGTTCTGGGTTCAATGCCTGGGATGCGTTGGCAGAGCACATCAAGAAGGTTTTCGCGTGGTGAGGGAGAGCGGACATCTCCCACTCTTGCCGGCTCCACCGGATCCCGTCACTTTCAAGTACACGATACTAAATCAACTACTCTAGAGAAAATACCGGACAACTTTCCACCTTCATGTCCACTCTTTCTCAATCTTCTCGCAAGAAACGGTGGAGAAATCGTGGAATTCATAGGCTCAAAGTGGCGCTTGAAGGGATCGATGCAAATATTGTCAACGCTCGAGTGAGCTCGGCTGGCAAATCCAGAAGCTTCATATTGCCGTTAAGCGAAGCTTTCTTCGCTCTTGGAAGCTTCCAGCTTGGTGTATCAAAGCTTGTGCGGAGGCTCGGAACAAGAGCTCGAGAGTTGATTTTTGGCAAGAAATGTATTTCGAGAGTCGAGACATCACCGCGACGAGGATACCTAAATGAGTCCCGTCTTGTTGGTTGTTGTGGTTGTGATGCAGCCCGCATGACGTCAGCACATGCAGGTCCCGTCTGATTTTCCAAATCAGCCAACGAGGCGTGTCGGTCTGAAATTGATGTGCCACCCCCTGGTTGATTGCTTGATAGCTCAGCCCTGCAGTATCTTTAGCTCCGTAGCCAATTGGGAATTGTATACGGACTCTTCGACGTCTCATTTGCTGAAGCGTACCGGCCCTGTACGTAGGTCAGTAATTTACGCGCATCGTGTCATCTACTTTGGGAAAAGATGCTGTCGTTGTTGGTTTTGGTGTGGCACGGGGTGGCGGGGCGGGGTGGTGGCTCGTATTCAGGATGAACCCCAACAACTTACGATTGCGAGATCCAGCCAAACAAATGCGGGGTAATGCGCAAAGTGGGCTTTCCAAGCCCCGACCCGACCGAGCCTGAAATCCTTCATGATACTTATCACGTCAAAAAACCCATAAAATCATAAAATCAACAGGGAAACGTGTTAGGCTCATTGTTGTATTGCGGTCTGGCTAGTCTGTTGCCCGGTTCGCGCGCGAGTTCTAAGCGAAACCCATGATTGGCTCAGGGGAGTAAGCGTGTCGTGATTTTCCACCTTTCCTTATTTTTGGTTCCGGTGTTCCGTACGATGACCTTTCTCTTTAACCGTTCCTTAAGTTGATCCAACCCCCCCCCCAAATATTCTCTGACAGGTTTGCCACACACAACTTCACAACATACCCCATACATACCTCTGTCTCTGTCTCTATCTCACTATACGCGAAAAGCATCCTCGTCTCGCTCGGCAAATTCCATATTCAAATCAAAGAGAAGCCTCATATTTACGCGCTCAACGAGTTCCTGTTAGCCGTAGCTGCTTACGCCGACCCACCAAGTAATCTCTACGACAACCATATCCAAACATCCAACCACCCAACCAGGTGACCCAACCACCTAACCTTCCAAAAAAAATTCAAAAATGTCACCACTTCCCAAAATCCTCGATATTGTCTCGAGAGAGACTGTCAACCTCGGAAACTACCTATCATCACGAGATGCAATAGGACAAGCGACAGAAAACGATGCCCACCCAGGAATCTCACATCCCGAGCTCTCCAAAGACCCCATGGCCAACCCACAAATCCCATTTCCAATGATCATTATTCTCATTGGTATTGTTCTTACCGGGGTCGTTGCTGGAGTAAAGGGTTCGTGGGATGATCGGGATAGCACCAAGGAAGGCTAGATGAGAGGCTGGGTGGACTGTGATTCGGCTGGTGGATCACGTACATATATATTTGGGGGAACACATGCGGATCCACACATGCTGAAGAGAGGACTGAAGACGTGAAGGAGATAATTGGAAATGCCGAGTCAAGCAGGGAGTATGGGCAACGAAGGCATGATTGGGATGAACCTTTTCTCGCTATTGATGTCCGTGTCATGGAGGTGGTGTAATTATGGGGAGGTGTACAGTACAGCATATTTCTCGACAAATTCCCAAAGAGGTCTCGTTGGTGGGAGTGGTGTACCAATATGGATAACGAGACGATATCTCGTCCATTCTATCTGAAGGTCAGATAGTCGGGGACATGGGCTTTGTATTCCGGAACTCGTGTATAGATTTCATTGCGTTGAATTTCTAGCACTTGTCATCAACGTAGCATATAGATGACATAATTCCTTCGAGGTTTTAATGAACTTGCGCAGTCGTGAAAATTCGTGCTTCTACGAGTCAACTCAAGCAAGGATGATGCGAATCGGTCTGGCAAGGGGTAAATTGAAAGGTCACAGTGTTCCGTTCCCTTATTGAAATTTATTAAGAGGGTGGCTCTCGCATGTTCTGGGTTTCGAGAAGGAGGTTCTTTACACAATGACACAACAAGCTCTATTGACTACCTTTCTGGATAGTATCTAGTGTAACAAGATCTATTCATTGTCGTGAGATCTAGATCCTCTTCGTCAATCATATCATTGTCATAAAAGTATTGGTCAGATCGTCGCTCAAAGCTTTTACCCATCTTTTCGGGCCAGGGGTGAGTAAACCACTTATAGTTGCTGCCCAGACACGAATCCAAAACCGCAAGAGTGTCCTTCCCACCGAGCATATCCACCAGTACCTCGCAGCCATCAGGCAAGCGCTCAGCGAAGTATCCCAAAAAGGATCTAAGCCAACCATACCACATCTGCATCTTCTCTGCCATTGATTGTGTTTCGCAAAGGCGACCGTCTTTCAGAAATGACCAATTGTAATCGCCTTCGACTGGGTCTCGCAGCACGAGTTGGAGCTTCTTCAGATTCGGGATGATTGGGCACCAGAGCGCGTTTGTCGGGAGTCTTCTTGGGGCGTACGATCCCCCGTAGTTGCTTGGGGGAGCTGGGGCGATAATGCAGATGCGTTGTACGTTTTGCCTATTTCCATCCGAAAGCCTCGCGAGACAGGCCTGTCCACCGTATCCAAACCAGTCAAGCTCAAAGGTATTTTTGTTATATAGAATCTTGAGCGTCTCTTCACTCATTAGCTTCGAAGCGTAATAGATGTTGTGGTTCTTCTTTGCCATCCTCTCTCTCTCCATCTGTCTGGCTTCCCTCCACTTGTGCGTTGGCGGCTTAGAGAAATCTTCATATCGGATCTTGAAGATTTCGCTAAAACCGCCTCTTGGCTCGATTGGTTTGCCGAGAGGAACGATGTAGAGGTAAATCTTTCGGCGTACTGTGGACGATCTCGGAGTTAGTATTGCCATATCTAGAAGTAGGAAGGAGGAAAGGGGGAGGAAAAGGGGTTGTGTAAGGCGGAAGAGAGATGCCTGGGGAGGAAATAGTGTCTCAATCCTCATGAAATAAGCCGAAAGCGGAGGAAATAGCTCGGTGAATAGCCACGTTCCCACGGCAGGTCCAGGAAATTAAGAGTTTTTCGCGCGCTGTGAATTTCGACATGGTCCATCAATTCTAGCGTGTTTCCTCGAACTTCCCCCTGAGTTTGGTCACAGTTCTCGGTGGTTGGCATTCTTGAAGTCTCATCGTAAAGCATGGATTCTTGGGGTTCTCTCTTTAGGTTGCAAGATGGCTTCACAGAATTTTGAGCTTGGTTGCGGTTAATTCGAAGGGGGTAGCCGATCTCTTCCGGAAGTTGTGTTGATTGTGAATCGCTCATGGTTGATGTTTGGGGTTTGAGTTGGGTGTAGGTGAAGCTTTTGAGTAATATAGCTTGAGGTAAGGTGTTTTTGGGAGCTGCAGATATAGTAAATAATGCTTAGCGTCGCTTTTGTGGAACATAAGAATCATCAAGAGAAGGCCGAATTTCAGACTGCAAACCAATCGCTGCGAGAGGAGACACCTCAAATCAAATTTACAAGTAAGAGAGACTTGACCTCGCGGCTTGTTTTGCAGGGGTGTTGGTTTAGCGAGGGTTATACCAAAGTGCATTTCGATGTCGTGATCCTGGGAGCCGCTAGCCCAGACTTGCAATGCCTAATAATCATTTAAATGCTCTGGTCCATGCATAGCCAGACTTGCCTGTTGCCTTGTTGTCGTCGATATCCAAGTAACTGCAAGCTTGACGTTGATATGACGCGACTCGGGTAATTTGACTGGCGACATTAGCAATTTGCGACATTTCCAGGTGTGCCAAGAGTGGTGTTACTATTAGCTTGCCGCCTGGAGCAGTGGTGGCTGTTCTTGCTCTTGTTGGGTGGTCGTTCACTGTCAAATTGCTCGCCGCTTGGAGAGCCCTCATGTTCACGTGGATTGCTGTTTGCTCTTTCCCAGATAGGAAGCGCAAAGTGTTTGCGCAAGCCATTTCCGCCAGATTTAGCGCGAGCACAGACCCATGGGTCTAAGTATAAAATACATCTTGAGGGACCCTTCCACCCTTCTTTTCTTTCAAACATTCAAGGGTTCACCAACCAACACTCCCTCACACTCGACCTCTTTTCCATTCTTTGGCCCTTCCCGGATTCTTCTTCATACTTTTATCCTCTTCGCTTGCCCCATCTGGCAAGACTTTTGGGCAACCCGACCCCCTCTCTTCCGCAACACCTCGGTGCCTAAACGCCCTTCTATCATGGAAGAACCAATTACCACTGGTGAGTCTCTATTTGTTTCATTTCTCAACACTTCATGGGTGGTCAACGACACTCGTTCTTCGCTCTCGCGATGCCATTCACTGGTTTCATACCCTCCTTGTACGCATTGAGGAATGGCCCTTTGAAAAAAGCATCGATGACCCGAAAAGACAGTTGGTCTGAGAAGAGGCTGGCCACCTCTCTTTGGCACGAACGTTGAGGTGATTCCAGTTGCGCGCCGTCTCGATACACATTGCACCCACGTGTATTGATTCTGGCCATACCCCGTGTCGAAGAACCGCGGGATTGGGAACCAGGAGGTCTTCGTTGGAGAAGTCTCGGGCCGCAACTTGGGTTTTGGTGCTCTAGTGTAATTCTACCTGTATATTCTCTAGGGTGTATGCTGAGGTGGACCGCCTCGACTCACAGGTTTCTTTCTTCGATCTGCATCAAAAGCACCAATTTGGTCTCTCTTGACTATCAAAATCTCGAATTGAAAAATGTAAGTACAGCCCTCTTCCTGTTCTTTGTGCCACTGCTAACATATCTTCATTCCCAGATGTCTCTCCTCAACCGGGGGTTCTATTAGTTAGGTGAATTCAATTTGTGGGATATACGTCTGTGGGCTGGAGCTTGGGGGCAGAAGCCCTAATCGAGTGGCTGGTTTGCTTTGTTATAGTTTAGCATAAAGTGAAATATTATTCATTCACTCTTGACCTATTCGTACCTGACATGTGTCTGTGCTTCCCCTCCCGGTCGCCTCAATATCCACTCGTGACTTCCTTCAAACGTCGTAGGCATAAGGTTTCTGGGACTTTTTTTTTGAAATTGAGAGATTCTTTTGTCTGTCTGACTACCGCATAACAACCTCGACGTCTGTATCCAAATTCCCTGTAGGCCTCCATACGATAAAAGCTAATAAACAAAGTATCAATTGTCGTCCAATTTTGACTTGATTCCCAAACATGCTGTCGCAATGAATTCCGTCTCCTTCTTAACTCTAGCATCTACTTGTACTTCCAAGTCCTTAGAGAGAAGGCCGAGGAAGTCTTTCAGAACATTCTCAACCCTGTATGCCATCATCTCCGAGTCAGTTTACCGATTAGATGAAGATTCAAGAGTGTTCAACATGTCTTAGAAGCAAGCAAGGTTGACGCCCGAAGCAAGCAGAATAAGATAGGAGAATATGGTTTGAGAATCTCACGATCCGTACCGCTATCTTCTCTTAGTATAAGTTTAATAGACAGAACTTAAGTTTGAGACGATTGAAGACTAGGTTAGAGTTAGAGCTTAGGGTTAGAGCAGAGACATTTTCCATATTATCAACCGCCCGGCCTACGAACCAGGTGAAACCAAAATCTCTATTCAGAATTCCTCAAGTGAACTAATAATTGACTCTCATTTCTAGACGCTGATTCCCTTTTGTCGAACCCTTCTTCGTATTCACTTGGTATAATATAAACACAAAGTCTCACGGAATCTACCTTCGTTGTCATATTCTAGACTAGCTAAGAGAGCACTCTTTTATATAGTTCTATTAACGTAGAGAACCTGCTATATTATAATTAGACAAGTCTATACTACTAGTAGTAATTCAATTAGCCTACCTTGATTTCGTTAGTATAATCACGATTCGCCGTAGTATCACCCGGGAATATAGTAGCCTCGTAGAGGCTTAGAGTGTGTTTAAAGAAGAAGGTAATTTTTGCCGAGGAAACCGAACTTATGCTCGCTCGTAGGTAGAAATCAGGTTTTATTCTAAGTAAAAATAGGCTTGAAATTGTAAACTCTACTAGTATTACTAGTAGTATTATTATAGTAAAATACTTTAGTATTTTAATATATAAATTAGTAGAATATTATAATAGTTAATAAATATTTTTAAAGCTAATATTATTACTATACTATACTAATTATATACTATTTAATAACTTAAGTACTAAAACTTAAAAATAAAGCTATTCTTACTTTCTATCTATACTCTTTTATTACTTTATAACTCTATAAAAATAAGACTAGAAATAATATAATTAGTAGACGTTTTTTATTATATATAGTAAATACTCTTAATCGAGTATAATAGACGATTTTATAATAAAGTAGTAGTATAATTAATTATATAACTAAAAGTTAACTTTTAGTATATAAATTAATAGCTATTTTATAATAATACGAAATATATACTACTATTAAAGAGATATATAGAAGTAAATTTAATAGACTAATATATATAAATACTAGATTCTAAGCTAAAGAAAAGAACTAAATTAGATCTTTTCTAACTATAAGAATATTAGATATCTATATATAAGAGTTTATACTATATAAAATTCTATAACTAAAACTAAATAATATAAATAATAAAGACGTCTAAAGCTTAACTAGTATATAGACTCTACTATTCTAGATAGTAAGCTAGTATAGTTTATATATATAAGTATTACTTTTAGTATATAAAAGAAGTTATTTAAGAAAATTAGTACTTTTAAAAGAGTAAATAAGAAGAATATATTTATATAAATATATTAAAATAAACTTTGAAAAGAGCTTTAGAAAGACTTTTAAAAGTATAAAAGAGAGATAGCTATTAGTTTTATAAGTATTAAAAGTAGTAGTAGAAGTAAAAATAAGAATAGATAGAATCTTATAAATATAATTTAGAAGAAATATTTAATAATTATAATTCTATTTTTTACTATATAAAATTAATTCTTTATAGTAATATTTATATTTATAAAGAGGTAATTAGCTTATTTAGATAGATAATTAATTGTTTATAATTTTATTAAAGATTTTAAGTTATAAGAATACTTAGTAAAATTATAATAGTTAACTATTTAAAATTTACTAAAAGAGTTTACTACTTTCTAATTAGATTTACTATATATAGAGTTTTATTAGTAGATATAAAAAACGAGTAAAGTAATTATATACGATATTTAATAAATATATATTAAAATAAGCTTTAATAACTATTTTAAGAGTATAATTAAAGAGAATAATACTTTTGTTATTTATATGTTTTTATCTACTTTTTATTATTTATATTCGATTATTTACTCTTTATTATCTAGCTCTTTTTTATACTAATTTTATAAGAGTAAAAGATCTATATCTACTTCTACTTCTTATATTTTAAAAAACCTTTAAATAATATTAAATATTAGTATAAGATAGTAGATATATATATTATAAGTATTAGAGAGTACTCTATTATTATCTTAGATATTAGAGAGAATATATTTTATAACTAGCGTAAAAAATAATCTCTTATTTTAATTATATATATAAGCTTCTTAGAGATATTTAGAAAATATTTATATTTTTTCTACTTTTCTTAAAGTTATATAATAATAACTTTAACTCTTATAATAACTTTTAGAATAGTTACGCTTAATAGAGAGTATATATAAGCTATTTTAGTATATAGAGTTAAAGTAGCTTAAAGCTATTATAAAAGCTTAGAATCTATTAGTATAATTAAAGAATAAATATAATATACTCTCTCTATTATATTCTAAAACTTTTACTTTTTATTTACTCTATACTTATTAAATTTCTTCTTTATTACTTCTTAGATATATTAGTATAGTTAGTATATTATAAACAAATTTATAATATAAAAGTAATTCTTAAAAAAGCTATAAGCTCTCTTTTTAGAACTTTCTTTTTAGCCTATATACTCTTATAAAAAGCTTTTAAAGCTATTATAATTAAGAGAGAGATATAATTATTTATAGTCTATACTAGCGTATACTAGGTATACTAGTACGTAGCGCCGAAGCGGCTACTATTTAGACTTAGTATACTTAGCGCTAAGGCTAACCCGCTACGATACTAAGGCTAGCTCGCTGTCTAACTCCTAATACTAGTAATACTAAGTCTAATACGCTCTCTAAGTCTCGGGATTATACGATTATATAACTAGTCTTCTATCTATCTAGATACTATCTAGTTCTATAAAGCTAAAATAGATTAAAAAAGCGAGCGATAAATTAAGTCTTTAAGCTAAAGTTTACTTTATAAAATATCTCTTATATAAGTAGAGTATATAAGTAAGAAGATAAATAGATAGAAATATATAAACGTAATAATTTAAATACTTCTAATACTTCTAGTATATCTAGTACTTCTAGTATAAAGTATACTAGCTATTACGTCTATTATAACTAGTATTATAATAGTATACTTAAGACTTAAATATACTAGATATAATAGATATATTAAGTATACTAATAGTATATCTAATATATAAAAAAAATTTATATTATAGAAGTAAAAAAAGTTTTAAGTTTTTTAAAGCTTAATTTAATAAAATTAAATTAAAAGTAATATAGTAATAAATACTTAATAGTTACTTTTCTCTTTTTATATATCTTTATAATATAGAAGCTTTAGTAGATAATATAATTATCTATTATAATAATATTTTAACTACTAAATAGTTAATTATACTATAATAGAATATCTTTATATAACTACTTTTTAAATATCTTAGCTATATTTAATTACTAGAATATAATAGATAATAGTAATCTATTGAATTTATATACTAGTAATATACTTTAAACCTTTAATTAATTTAACTATCTATTTAACTATTCTCTTATTCTAATTAGTATTTACTTATATTATTAAGTACTAGTAGCTTTATTAGAAGTAGAATTACTAAGAAATATAAGTCTTTTATTTCCTTACTTAGCTAACTTTATTCTTTTATATTTATATTAATTAAAGCTTTTACTAATATTATATTATAAAGTAGTCTAATCTATTATATATTATTTTTATATATTTATATATTCTATAAATCTACTATTTTAAAAGCTAAAAATTAAATATATTATATATATAATCTACTATCTTATCTTTTATAAGTTTATTATACTTTTTAATAAATACTTCTATAATAGTATTCTAAGTAAGTCTAGATCTTAGTTTAGTATTATAATAAGACTAAGAAGTAAGAGTTACTATTTCTACTAAAAGATCTTTACTCTTTTTTAATATTATATATAGATCTAATAATATATTTAAACTCTCTAATTATCTTTATAAAGTTAGTATTATTTTAACTTATTATAGCTTAAGCTACTATTTTAATAATAATATTTATTAAGTAAGTAATAATTTAGCTAATCTTTTACTAGAGGTTTCTATATATTTTTATAATATAGAAAACGCTTAGATTAATTAGAAAGTAAATAAATTCACGCTTAACTTATAACTTATTATATATAAAAATAGATATATATCTTTTTTTTTTATTTCTTTTTTTAAAAATATTTATCTAGTCTTTTCAGCTATAAATAGAGATAGCTATATAAGCGGACTTACTTATAGAGTTTCTATTAAAAGAAGCTTATATAATTCTTAGAGTATTTATTACTAAGCTTTATATCTATTACTCTAGGCTTTTAAGTAATAACTTAGTCTTCTTTATATTCTCTCTATTTCGCTACTATTAGTTATTCTTATAAATAACTATAGTATATAGATATTAGATAATAGCTTCTATAAAATCTTAGTTAGCTTTTCTTTATAGAGAAATAAGAATAATTAGATTCTAATATACTATCTTCTTTAAAATTCTTCTCTAATATATCTCTAATCTAACTTTCCTAGTTCTATTCTTTATTCTTTCTATTTTACAGTTTTATACTTTCTAAGATATACTTCTAGTACTTTATCTAATAGCTACTAAATATACTTTAAATATATACTTATAATAATTATAAATAGTAGAGAATCTATTCTCTAGTTATAAAGACCTTTCTAGTTTTATACTCTTATTTCTTCTATTTAAGGTATTTTTAATTACTTTATTACTATTATTAAGAGTTCTTTATATTTTTTAGTAATTCTCTTAAGTTAAACTTTATATATAGTAATTATATTATATATCTATTATAGGTATTATCTCTAATCTTCAGTTAGTATAGAGCTTTTATCTTCTTAAAGTTAGATAATTTTATAGTATATCTAGAGTAAAAGTCTTCTAGTATTAATATATAATATAGTATTAACTTTAAGATCTTTTAATAGTTACTATAAATATCTCTAAAGTATATATACTATATAAGTCTTTAATTATAATTACTATATATACTATTTCTTATTTATTAATACTATAGATATTATATAATAGAATAGAGATTATTCTAAGTTTTATAAATATATAAAAACTCTAATTTATAGCTTTAAACTTAATTCTAACTTAAACTTAGTTCTATATAATAGATATTATTATAACTCTATATATATAAGTCTTATAATACTAAAAGACTAAACCGCGAGTCTTTTAAAATTATATATAACTTTTTAAATCTTTAATATAAAATAACTAATACGTTTTAATTCTTTTTAGATATCTACTCTTTAATCTTTATAAAATAAAAAAAGCTTAACTTATAAGAAAGGTAAATTCTTTAATATATCTTACTATTATAGCTATATATTACTATTTCAGATTTCTAAAGAGAATAATATATTAGAATCTTATAGCTAAAAATAAAGAGACTAATTTATTAATATAGGTTCTAAAGTAAGGTATTATACTTAGATAAGGTTTATAACACTTAAGAAGAAGTTAGATATTATAAAAGAGACTTATAAAATTCTTTACTTACTATTAGTCTATAAACGCTCTCTTAAAAAATAGATCTCTTTTTATAATATACTAGTCTAAAAATAATAACTTTAATAAGTAATAAAGAAGTATACTAAGAGTAGTTATTAGTATCTAATAGTATATACTAAGAAGGTTATCTTATCTACTAAATAAGAGAAGTACGGTTTAGACTACGTTCTTAAAGCGCTCTTTAGTTTTTTTAACTATATTATCTATATAGACAAGTTTTATATAAACCTAATCTTAAGAGCTTAAAGTAGAATAATAAAAGAGTAAGATAAATATAATAATCTATTAAATATTAAAGAGAGACTACTACTTTCTAGGTATTAGTTCTACGCTACTAGTTAGATAAGCTAGTAAGAGAAAGCTAAGAAGTTAAAGTTCTATAATAATAAGAAATATAAATTTAAACACTCTAAGTACTCTTATAAGCTCTCTCGCTATTCTATAAAAGAAACTAAAAAGGAATATTATTATTATTTATAAGAATAGAAAGCTAGAAAGGCTTATAAGTAAGATATTAAGATTTAAAATAATATAATAACTTAAAAGTACTATATAGACTAACTACTACTTATCTTTCTTTATATTATAGAAAGTATAAGAGAAATTAATAATAAACTATAGCTTTTAGAAGAGAATAGAGACATATTTTATAGTAAATAGAAAAGAGAGCTTATATAAGAGTATAAAAAGACTTATAATACTTAAAACCTATACTACTCTCTATAGCGCCTAGATTATAATTATATAAAAGTTATTTAGACTATAATAAAATAAAGATTAAGATATAGATACTTTAATTCTAACTAAGATATAAAGAATACTTTATAAGTAAAATAGAATAAAACTACTATAGATAAGATCTACTACTATACTACTAATATACCTAGAAGATATATAGAGTTATAAAGATATAGTAATAAGCTAATAAGAAATAAAAATCGCAGTAGAAGAGATATATTTATAAAGAATATAATTTTATTATTTTAGTAAAACTAAACTTTACGTACGAAGTCGTGATAACCTCTGTTATATAGATAGTTCTAGAGCTAGAATAAAGTTACTAGAGGTTCTTAGAATACACCGCGTACAGGTGTTAAGTCTTTATATCCCTAGGCATATTTCGATAACCCGGATTTCAGCGCCTACAAAAATAGATCCTTCACGTGTGAGGTTCTCGTCGTCCCGCGACGTTGGCGTAATTGAGCGATATGCAACAAAATGGAAGTCCAGGGCAACGAACATTGAAAGCTTGGGATAAAGGTCCGTATTTAGTTCAACTCACGGGTCGTTGGGAGAACCCCTTCTCACGATGTTTCAAGACGTTGTCTCAGAACGGGAGATACCCCTGAAGAGCTGCTGAACCCTGGGCCAGATATGGAATGCTGAACAACAAAGAAAAATGAAGAAACATCGGTGAAGATGTTTCAACCTCAAGTTCTTCCGTACGACAATCCTGAAGCCCGAACCTGTGACGGAAAAGAAGGAAAAACGATGGTGGCTGGTGGTGGTGTAGTGTGGTGTGGCCGTGTGGCCGAGGGAGTTTGGAAATGTGGGGCACAGGAAATAACTTTATTACAACCTCCTATCCAACACACCTCAATCATCATCTCATCTCTCAACATCTTCACAACATCTTCAAGACATGCATGCCCACTTCTCCGCCATCTCTCGTGGTTTTGCTTCCAGATGACAGCATGTCATGCTGGCCGCATAAACCTTGCCGGTCGATCAAACGACGTCCTTGCCCCTGAATTGTCGCAGGGCTCCTAGCGACCCAACCTCATTGCTTCATTGAGTGAGCCTCCCTCTTCAGCCCTTTTTCACTGCCTTCCCGAAACTCAGTGGTCGGATTTCGGTGGGTTTCAAGCTTATTTCTCGCACTTGGGAGCGATCAATCCAAGTCTGGACCTTCCAAAGACCCAAGCGTATTCCCATTTCTGCCTCCAGTGACCGGATGGCAGCGGATGAGTTCATTGGGTTTTCATGCCAGGAACTCGATATCAAGTTTCACCTATGGGGTACGGAGTAAGTAAATTGAGCACGAGGGATAATGAAAAGCTTCTTTACCATCCTCAGCCCCGCGCCTACCTCTTCCTTTGATTCTTTTCTCTTTCCTTTTCGCGGAGTTCATTCCTTTCTTCTACACATCAACTCTTTTCATCAGGGCTGGACCTTTCATTCTTTTCTATTCGTCGAGCAGGTCCTCATTTTTAACAATTCTGTTCGCTGTACATTCTTTTTTAAATTTCCTTCCAACGTTCAAATAAATATGAGACTCAGCACTGTTTTTCGTCGAAGCCAGATCGAGGGGTTAGTAATGGGAAGAGGGGTCGCAGATAATGGGGATTTAATGAACTTGACGATCGAGAAGAGGCAAGATGGGGGAAAGAACAAGTCTGATGCCGGAGGGACGTCCGCGGCGGGAGATGCTAATTCAAAATTTGGAGCCGGGACCAAAGCGACTGCGGATTCGAACCCAGTAGTAGATGCCAACCCCACAGCAGGTAATTCAAAGAGCGAACCAACACCAACACCAGCAGAAATCACGAAGCCGGCCCCTAGCAAGGAAGTTCAAAAGTCGTCTGCCGATGAGCCAAGTGACGCTCCCCAGGTCAGTCATAATTATACTTCATTAACGAATCATTGCTAACCATTCGTTAGCCTACCACTCCAGCATCATCAATCTCCAAAGCGGTTGCACCTTCCGACCCAGCACCAGCCGCCTCGAGTGCACCAATTTCCAAAGATATCGCTGAAGTAAAGCCCTCACCTACCGCCGCCGACGTACCAGTTGTATCAACAAAACCAGACGTCCCAAGTGTAGCACCAGCTCCAACGAGCACTCCTGAGGCCCCAATTGCGGCTCCAACTTCTAGTTCGACTCCCGATGTACCGGTGCCTGCTCCAACTCCTACAAGCAGTGAGGACGTACCCACCCAAGCTCCAACGACCCAACCAGCTTCTGTTGAGTCTGTCCCTGCTCCCTCTTCTGTAGCACCTTTGTCCACCGAGAGCCCTTCAGCAGCCCCCTCGAGCGTTGCTCCAATTTCAACAAGCGAATCCATTGCGCAAATTTCGAGCACCTCCATTCCATCCTTGACCGACATTCCAAGTGCCCCGATGTCGATTACGTCCGCCCTACCTAGTGCAACATCCGAAGCGAGTCCAAGCCAGCAGGCTATTCCAACCACAGAGGCACCAAGCTCCGCCCTATCAGTTTCCACAGCATCAGTAGAACAACAATCTTCAATCCCAGGAAATCCCGCTACTTCAAATTCGGCTTCTAATACACCCTCAGCTGAGACAAGCGCGGCAAGTAAAGCAGATTCGGCAAATGCAGCTCAACCCACAAGCGAGGGTGTATCTAAATCTTCCGATGTTGCAAACTCCCCAGCGGCCGCCAAAAGCGACGGAACTTCAACGAACTTTCCCGCAAAGGAAACGAATGCATCCAACTCCCCCCCGAAAGAAACGAACGTATCAATCTCGAAGGGGCCAGCACAATCTTCTGTCAGTGTTGATGCCTCCAAGGCCGCTTCTAGTGGTAGCCCCTCGGCAAGCAACGGAGCCGGTTCATCAAACAAAGCAACTTCCAACGCACCAAGCGCTGCTACCAACGCCGCTAAATCACCTGGATCTTCCAATTCGGCCAATTCGGCTCAATTTTCTGGTGTTGTCTCCTCGGGTGCAACATCAGCTCTTTCTGGATTCAAAACAAGCACCGGATCTGCAACCCAGACTGTCCTTGCATCTCTCTCTCGTACTTCCGGAAGCCCACTTTTAACCACAGGAGTACCTCTCCTCGCGACAGCCGCAGCAGCCGAAGGAACAGGCCTCCAAGCCGGTGTTATAAAAGGTACGGGCGTTCAGACTGGAACCAACGCAGACGCAACGGGTATTACTGGAGGAGAAAGCACTTTGACCCAAACCGTGAAAACTCTCAAGACACCAGCTGGTATCGCCAGTGTGGTCATTGGATCTGTCGGTAGGTCAAAAGTCACATCACTCCCCAAAAGCTTCATAGACTAATTTCAATTCTCACAGCTGGTGTCATCGGCTTTGGAGTCCTAATGTTCTTCCTCATCCGTCGCATCTTCCGTAGACGTCGTCTCTCCCTTACCGAACACAACGGCAACTCCCAACCATCGTCCCCTCTCCTCCAAGGTCTCAACTCCCCCCTTCCAGCCGGAATCGCACGTTCAATGTCTCAACGTAGTGGCGCACGAGCCGATCCTTTCTGGTCCCGTGGTCACGGCTCGAACATGGGTTCTAGTGCTAGTTCGTTGAATGCGATCAATATCGGTGTTGCGAATGGGAAATATGAAAGCGATCGATTTTCTGGAATGGGGAGTAAAGAATTTGGATATAGGTATTCTGATAAGGTGGATGATATTGGACCTGTGCCTGTTAGTCCGTTGCCTCCTATGCCGGAGAGTAGGGCGGGTGTGGACACGGGGGTTAATGGGTTGGGGGGTAAGAGTGGTGGAGGGTTTACTCTTTTTCCGCCGCCTGTGAATAATAGGGGGAAGGACGGACTCCCTGATAATATTTGAGGGTAAATCGCGGGGAGAGGAATGGGAAAGGGTTGAAATGGGGGAGGGTGCTTGGGAGGATGTGGTAATTGGAAAGGGGGTTAACGATAAATGATGGAGAACCTTGTTAGAAGGAACTGGGCAGAGAGCTCACGGTATCTAATTTCAAATCTTAATTAGATAATAGTGCAAGCTTTTGTTACCATCCAGCTTCCCTCAGAGCCATTCACCAAGAATGTAGAAGCTGTACAAACTCAGGCCACAGGAAATGCTTAATGTCCAGTACACTATGTTAAACAAAGGTAACGGGATACTTCAAAACCCTTCAACTCTCGTATACTAATACTCTAGTGCTTCCCGTAATCTTCTTGCTCCTTTATTTATTCAGAATAAGCGGAGAAAGTAAGGAGAAAAGGGCGAGGTACGGCATCTCGTATTACGGCATCCTGAATGTACTAAAAAGTCAGATTAACTAAATCGTAAATAGTAAATCGTAAATCGTAAATCGTAAATTATGAAGCTTAGATTTTTAAGTATATAGCTTTTTAAAGCTAAATTATAAATCATAAATTATAAATTAATAAACGTAGATTTTTTAAAAGCTATTTAAATATAAATCGAAAAGCTTAAATAAGTAATCTTAAAGCTTAAAGTAAGGATATTTGTAATTCGTAATACTTAAATTATAAAGCTTAAATTATAAAATTTAAGTATAAGTAGAGGTAGAAAGTAGAAGGTAATATAATATATATATATCTATTAAATATATATATATTATAATTACTTAATACTTACTTTCTATTAATATATACTACCTAGTACTATACTAAATATAAGTATAATATAACTTTAAATCTATTATTTAAAATATTATAAATTATTAAAAGTAATATATATACTTAATATAAATAATAATATTATATAAGTACCTAATAAATAAGAGAAGAAAAGAGATAATTAAGACTTTTAATACTATAACTATAGCTATAATTCAATTTAAAAGTAAGAGATACTAAGTCTAATTAAGTAATTAATATATAATTAGTAAAATAGTACTTAAAGTACTTAAATAATCTTAAATTATAATTATTTAAATACTTTAATAAAGAGAGTAAAAAGAGAAGTAAAAATAATAAAAAGTAACTAAAAAGTAGTAATAAAATTAAAATATTATAAATAATCCTCTTAGTATCTATATCTAAAGTATCTACTACTATATACTCTTACTTCTTATCTCTCTTCTTATTATACTTATTATATATAATCCTAACCTTTTTAGTAGTATAAAAGAGTTAATTAGTAAAAGTTATTTAAGAGAGAGTATCTCCTCTCTTTCTCTTTAAATTAAGGCTATTTATAAAAGTAATTATAGTAGTAGATATTATTTTACTTACTAGTATATTTATAGATATAAGAGGAGTAAGTAAGAGCGAATTAGAGACTCTCTTATTAAGCTTTTAATTAAGTTTTAATTACTCTTCCTTATTAATTAATTTAAGCTTACTTTTAATAATAGTAGTATTAATATCTATATATAATTAAGTATTAAGATCTCTTATAATTTACTTATCTATATCTATCTATTATTATACTATCTTATCTACTCTCTCTAACGTATTTAACTTAGTAGGTGCTATTAAGCTCTTCTTCTCTTTATCTCTTATAAGAGGTAATAGTAAGTATAAGCCTAGAGTTAATACTTCTTTATTATTAGTATTCTCTTCTATATCTATATCTATATTCTTACTTCCTATATTACTCCTAGAACTATCTCTAGAATTATTATCTCTATCGTCTTCCTCTTCTAAATAAATAGTAATAATTATAAAGTAGTCTTTTAAGTAAGCGAGAACAATTATAAAGTAGTCTCCTAGGTATATAATAATAATTATAGATATCTCTAGAAGATTATCTAATTCTAAATTATCTACTAATATTATACTTACTCTAGTACTAGTACTATTCTCTAATAATAGTATAAGCCTAGTATCTCTTTTTCTATTCTAAGTATTATTTTTAAGTATAATAAGCTTATTATTAAGTACTTTAATAAACGCTAAGAGTTAAAGTAGAATTAGTAGCTCTTAGGTATTTTATAAGAGTATAATAGATTACTTTTTTTTAGAAGATTAAAGCTTATTATTAGTATAGCTATTAAATACTATATATACTTTATAGTATTTTTTATTAGTAAGACCTTTTAGTAAATTAAAGTATTATATAAGAGCTTATACGTTATCTACCTCTTTATAATCTATAGTACTTAATTACTTAGCTTTTCTCTTTCTAATAGTAACGTTTATAGCTAGAAAGACGTCTTCTATCTTATTTATAAGAAGTAGTATATTAATAGAATCCTATCTACTAAGAGTAGAGATTATATAGTAGATATTCTTTAAGAGCTTAATAGTAAACCTTTTAGTCTATATATTCTAAGATACTAATTTAAAGTTAAATAGATTCTTAAGATTATTAGTAAGTAAGTAAGGTATTTAAAATAGAAAATTATTATTAATTTATACTTTAACTATCTTACTATATTATACTATAGAAGTATATATAATTATAGAGATACTCTTAGTAATAGAGAAGTTCTTAGTACTTATTATATATATATAAATATATAAAGCTACTTAAATATAGATTTTAGTAATAAAGATAGGCTTTAACACTTTATAAGTTAGAGAAGAAGAAGCTAGAGAGCCTATACTAATTAGTAATATATACTAAATTTAAGAGTACTATATACTTTTAGCCTTTTTCTTATTAAGAATAAATCTCTTCTTATATACTTTTACTCTAATTATTTTAATCTTACTAAGAGCTTTTATAAAGAAGGATTATCTAGCTCTAGCCTTTTCCTTTTAGATAGCTTACTCTCTAGCTATAGCTAATTTATCCTCCTTTTACTTAATAATAAGAGTAGAGTAGTTAGTAGTAGAACGTTTTATAGTAGCCTCTTACTTCCTTCTAGACTCTATAATTAACTATTATTTCTTCTTTTAGCTATTAAAGCTTTATATTATAGCTTTTATAAAGTAGTTCTTTACTTTTTATAGATAGTTCTTAATCTTATTATTAGAAGATAGTTTACCTAGCTTCTAAGAAAGTATAAATATGTGATTTTCTAGAGTACTTACTAGGTTTACTAAAAAGTAATAAGAGTATATTTTAAGCTTTAAACTCTTAAGATAAAGAACCTAGACTTCTAAGTATTTAAAAGACTAATATTAAAGTATCTTAGTATATTTTTAGTATTATAGAGTAGTAGATATAGAGCTTCTAAAAGTATAAGTAAAAGTAATAAAATAAAAGTAGGAAAATTAAAGAACTGTTATATTTAAACTATATAACCTCTTATATCTTACTTCTTACTTTTAGTATTATTTATAAAGCTCTAATATACTATTCTAGTATATATTAAATAATTACTAGTTATATAGTATATTATCCTTTATAAAGGCTAAGACTTTGTTTACTATTCTATAAGTATTTATAAGAGTAGGTGTAAGTAAAGCTAGATTAAAAGATATTCTACTCTAAGCAGCTACTTAGAGGCTAGCTTAGAAACCTCTCTAAGAGACTAAGGAGGTTCTAAAAGTAAGTAATCGACGCTAAGCTTAATTTATAAATTATTCACTACTACTAATAAAAGTTAGTAATCTATATACTTAAAATAGCTTAAAAACATAATATTCTAAATTAATTCTTTTATCTTTAATTTAAATATAAAATAGTATTATTTATATCTATAAAGCTAATTAGAACTTAATAGACATAGAACTTATAATATTATAATTTTTTAAAGATTTAAAAGTCTAAGATTACTAACTTTTATTAGTAGTAGTAAGTAATTTATAAATTAAGCTTAGTACTAATAATCGTAGTTAGTAGGTTTACTCTACTAAAATCCTCTCTTAAGCACTTAGAGAATTATATATCTATAACTATATCTAAAACCTTATATAAATTACTTCTAAATTTAATTAAAAGTTAATAAATATATCTATTCCTCTCTAGAGTTATATTAAGCCTTTTTTATATTTAAAATATATAAATTTTAAGCTTAGAGCTTAGCTTATACTTAGTATAGGTTTATTCCTAGTTTAGTATATCTATTTACTTATTAATTATAAATAGTAAAAGTAACGCTATTAGCTAACTCTCTACATCTTTTATAAAAGGTAATATATACTTCTTTTATTATATTACTCTTTATTAACGTTTTATTTACTCTAGCTAGTAGATAATTATAATTATAGACTATTATAGAGTTTATAGTTAGTTAGTAGATTATAATACTATAATCCTAGATATACTACTATAGCTAAGAATATATATTAAGTATAAGGTTACTAATATAGAAAGAGAGAATAGATTTAAGACCTTACTCTTTAAATAGATTTAAGAGAGTATTTTTTAGTAGATAACCTAGGATTAGAGTTATTAAAGCACTCTACTATAATAATAATATTTAATACTAGCTATTAGTAGAAGAGCTCTATAAAGGAGGAGGCTTAATTTTAAGGATAAATTAGTAGCTTTTAGAGTAAATTAATTAAATATAAGTTTATTTATTAATATTTGTTTTTAAATCTTCTTTTAAATTATCTTTAACTAGTAAGGTATATCTATTAGTTATATACTCTCTTAAATCCTTATCTAATTCTACTAAACTATTATTATTTAACTTCTCTAATTTCTCATCTAAGAAGTTACTATTATATAAATAATCTAGTACTATGTTTATTACTTAATTACTTCTACTTTTATTATTAAAGTATATACTAAATTCATCTTAATTAACCTCTCTAGCTTCTTTTAATTCTTAAGCTATCTCAGAGTATAGCTTCTACTTATATACTCTCTCTAGCTTACTTAAAAGGCCTAATTCTACTAAATTACTCTCTTAGATATACGCTAATAATTCTACTCTTAAATCTAAGTATACTATAATATAAGTTTCTCTCTCTTTAGTATATATTATCTTATTAATTAGTAATATATATCTATATACTAATAATTTTATTTTATACTACTCTAAAGTTATCTAAGATAAATATATATTAATATCCTAATTCTTATATAATTCCTAAAGCTTAGTAAGCTTCTTAGTAGGCACCTTAATACTATAATTATCTACTAGATACTCTTTACTCCTAAGATAGTAAAAGTTAGTCTATAGTACTCCTAGTACCTTATACTCTTATTTAGTATTAGTATAAATATAATAGTAATTCTATATATATATAAACGTTTAAAGCTTCTTTTAAATAATTAGAATATATATATATAATATAGTAATTATATTAGAGAGGCTCTTTTTAGAAAATAACCTCTTTTTATAGATACTCTAGAAGTATATCTTCTACTTATTTAAAAACTCTTTTATAAGCTATCTTTACTAAGCCTTAATACGTTAGTTAGCTATAGAAGTACTAAACTAATATAGGTCTAAAAATTAGTATAGCTCTCTACTACTTTCTATAGCTTATTATTAATAAAGTATATAGTAAGCGTCTACTACTATTAAAGATTCTAATTCTTAATCTAATTATATATAATATAGTATCTTTCTAAAGCTACTTATAGTATTACTATATTACTATAAAGTAGCTACTACTATATTATTTAAGATACTATAATAGCTCTAAGAGATAAATTAAGTATAGATATTAATATTAGTATATATCTTAATACTAATAAATCTTAATTTATAATATCTATTAATACTTTATATAAAATTAGGTCTTAATATAATATACTTACCTTATATATCTTTAATCTCTTATAACCTTTAGATATACTCTTTCTTATTAACCTTCTTAAGCGCTTTTTAGATCTTATCTCTACTCTACCTTTTATCTCTATCTCTATTAATACTATAAGTATTTAAGTATATATAAAGGAACCTAAGACTAAAGCTCCTTATAGTACTAAAGTATAGTCTCTAGCTTAATACGCCTCTTCTAGATATAAAACTTCTTATACTAAAGTCCTATATTCTATTATATCCTTTAAAGCCTCTAAGGCCTAATTATAAAGCCCTCTTAATTTAATATATATACTATACTTAAATTAGATAATCCTATATCTTTAAAAAGATATACTACTTATATATATAAGGCTAGTAAGAGTATACTATTAGCGTTTCTTTAAAGGTTCTATTCTATATTAATTCAAAGCTTAAAAGTAGTATTAGAGATATTAATATTATAATCACTTTTAAGAATATTATATATCTCTTAAGTAAGAGTTCTCTTTAGGTATAACTCCTCTATAAACACTCTATATAGCTCTAAATCGATAAATTAATATAGTATATTTAAACTTCTATTATATACTTAAAACCACTCTTTTTACACTTTCTACTATACTTAAAACTTCTAGGATTATTATACTATAATACTACTACTAAAGATATTATACTTTAATAAGTACCTAGAGCCGCTACTAGAGCTTATTCTCTTTCTTCTCTTATCGTCGTTAGTACTTAAATTTAAAGAGAGAGAGAAAGTATATATAATAGTAGAATAGTACTTTTAAAGAAAGGAATAATATAGAGTAATATTTAAAAGAAGAAGTAACTAATTCGATTTATCTTAAGAGGTTCTACTACTAAGGATATTATACTTTAATAGATATTTAGAGCTACTACTAAAGCTTATTCTCTTCCTTCTTCTATTATTATTAGTACTTAAATTTAAAAAGAGATAGAAAGTATATATAATAGGAGATTTAGGATTTACTAGTAGAATAGTACTTTTAAAAGAAGGAATAATAAAAAGTGGTATTTAAAAGAAGAAGCGATATAAAAGAGTTAGTATATAGAGTAAGTATATATAATAGCACGAAATACATATAACTATAGTAGAGGTATATAGGAGTATATATAGTAGAATAACGTATATAGATACTAGGTACTAATATAGAAGAAAATAATAACTATCTCTCTTCTATACTAAATATAAACGTCTATATATAAGAGGTTAGAAGCTTCTAAGTTCTAATAATAATAATAACTAAGCTCTGCCTAATATAGCTAATACTAAATAATAAGAGCTGAAAAGCTAAATATATAACCTTTAAACCTTTAGAAAGCTAAATATATAACATCTAAACCTTAATCCCTTCTATATATAAATGTTAGATATTAATACCTTTAATACTTCGCTTATATAAGTATTAGTTATTTATAATCTTAGCCCTAGAAGTATTAGAGATATTAGTAGTGTTTAAAGGTATTAGTAGTTTTACGAATACTGATAATTTAGAATAGTGTTATTATATAATAATCTAGAATAGTATACTATTATATCCTCTCTTCTTTAAAAAGACTCGTCTTAAGTCTTTAGTTATTAATTAGCATAGTATTAGGTTAATTAAAGTATTATTTATCTCTTTATTATAAAGAATGTAACTTATCTTACTATTCTAGTATCTAGTAGTTAAGGTAGAGTTAGTAGCTAGTAGTATTATTATTTAAGAGCTATTTACTCTTTATTTACTACTATATACTATATAATAATAGGATATGAATAGAAGAGAAGCTAATAACTAGCTAGTAGGTAGAAAGTAGTACGCTACTATAGAGTTATTATATTCTTATTATTATTATATATTATAATAGTAATTATTAAGTAATAAATAATAATTATAAAGTAATAGCTATTATTATAAGTAGTATATTAGTAAACGACTTTTCCTTAATTCTAACTTCTCTTCTTCTTTTCTTTTTATCTAAATAATATAAATAGTAAGAATATCTTCTAATTAGGTATATTCTTATATATTAACTTATCTCCTAGAATATATATATATATTATATATATATATATAAAAGTAAGTTTTTCCTTCCTTAATTAGACCTAATTTAGAGTTAATCTAATATAGTAAAATACCTCTTCTATGTCTTCCTAGTACACTTCTAGCTACTTACTAAGTCTACTATATTTAGTATCTTTAAGTAAAATCTTAGAATAAAGATTATATATATACTTTTAAGAAGCTAAAGTTAAAGAAGTATAGATACTATATTAAGTAGAATACTATATATATCTTAGTAAGTTTAATCCTAAATATATACTAAATTTATTCTAACTTAAGTAGTTACTATAGTTTATTAGAAAGGAGTTTAGTAAGCTTAAGCTTAAGAAGGAGAAGAAGGAGATTAAGAGAGCTACTAAGGCCTTAGATAAGGTATTAGTCGTTACTAGTATAGAGGTACTAAAGAATAGTTTAAAAGTATAGTTTACTCTTCTAAAGAAGACTTAAGCGCTTTATACTAAGATTACTATAAGTACCTCTTACTTATTAGAAGGGTTTTAGTTACTAATATTTAACAGTTCTTATACTATGCTATAAAGAGTAGAACCTCTATCTAAACCTAGGTTTAGGTCCTTTTTAAGGCCTATCTAAAGAGTTTATAGGCGTCCTCTTTAAAGCCGGTTATAAGAGGTTGTCGAGGTAAGAAGCGTACTTATAAGAAGGAGGTAAAGGAAGAGCTAATTTAGGCTTCTTATACTTAAAAGAGTAGAGAGGAGGATAATAAGTTAGAAGAAGGAGAGGCTACGACCTAGAGAGGGTTAGTAAGCTCTATTTTAATAGTGACTTAGTCTTAGTTCTTTACTTTATTAATTTTAAATATTCCTACTAGTTAGTATTTTATCTTAGGTTTTTATTATAAGTTTCTTATTAAAGGTGACTAGAATTAGAGAGTATTAATAGAGTTTTATAAATTAACTCTTTTACTTAATTCTTATCTAATTCCTAGGTATTAAGCTATTTAGAGAGGTGTTAAGGTAGTCCTAGCTCTTCTAGATATTTAGTATAAAAGTCTCTTAAATAATATAGTAAACCCTGAAAATTGTTTATAAGATACTAAGTAGGATCTAAATTATAACCGACTTTGTAGATGCTTATAAAAGAGACTTCGTTTCTAATCCTTTAATATTAAAGTATAAGTATTCGCGTTTACTAAAAGAGTATAGTCTGATCCTGTCTAGTAGATTAGAAAAAGTTTAAAGTTTAAAAAGTTTAAAGCAGAGACAGAGGCGAATTTAGAGTAGAGTTAGAAGCGAATATTAAGAGGTAACGTTGTAGGTAATAGTGATAACTTAGTTAAGAGCTTACTTTAAGAGCGTACTAATTCGTATTCTATTTAAATTCGAATAAAACATCTAATATACTAGATGTAAAAGAAAGTAAGTTTATCTAAACTTAGGTTAGCGGGGACTTAGAGTGAAGTCGGAAACGAAAAGTCGATAATGTCGTAGATAGTAATAACTTAGTTAAGAGGTTACTATCCTTTCGAGAGCGTACTGATTTGATTCGTATCTGATTCGAAAGTTTAAATGAAAAAAAGGACTTCTAGCCCGGCCAGAAGTGAAAGAAAGTAAGAAAGACTCCTTACTGGAGTCCGTGGGGTTTCGGCTAGTTAAAAGAACTTGATGCCGAAGTTATTAAAGTTGAAATTGTTATCCGACGTTTAGAATAATAAAAGGAATAGTTTTAGGTACGATATTTATTAGTACTATTATATGAACTATGTTACTTAGGCCTGTAGGCTACCTTATTCTCTTTAGAGTACTTAAGGACTTATTTATCTTCTAATTCTAATTCCACTTTTAAAGTAGAGAGCGATTCGCTATTATATTATAGAGAGTTTAGAGCTAGATAGAGAGGTATTCTAAACCGTAGTACTAATATCTTATAACTTAGCGTTTTAGTAGGTCTCCTTATCTATAGCTAAAAGATTATTCACTATCTCTACAAAGTTATAATTCTAGTATCTCTTAAGAGTAGTAGACGCGTTTTAGAGCTAAGACATAAGCTTATTTTATCCTATATATAAAAGAATCTTTCTAATTCTAGTATCTCTCTAAGTATAGCTATACTTAAAAAGTAATCTTTTAAAGTTAGTAAAAGTTTCTTTAGTATATTCTTCTTCTAATTCCACTTCCTTCTCTTTTAACTTCTATCTCTTTTAACCTTTATATTAGCGGAGACTCGGTTTATAACTATAGTTTTTTTAAATATCCGCTAGTAGAAGTATTTTTAAAGGAAAAGTTCAAAGTAGAGTTAGATAATATTTAGTTAAGAAACAGCGATAACTTAGCTAAGAGCTCGCTTCTAAGTTTCGTTCTAATAGAAAGCGTATTTTAACTAATTTATATCTAATTTAAGGTTTAGGAAGTAGTAGGAAGTTTATTAAGAGCAGGGGCTTATAAGCGAAAGAGGTCTAAACATAGGCTTTAAAAAGTAAAGAAGGGTTTAAATAAAGGTTTAAAAGAGAGTTAGATTAGTAAGAGTTTAAAGATAGAGTATTTTTTAAGTTATTAACTTTATAGTTTACTTATAATTATATCTATATTATCTAACTAATTGTTTTATCTTTTATTTTTATACTACTATCTTATCTATATATTATCTATATTTAAGAAGTCTTACTTATTATTTTATTAAGATCTTCTAGGTCTTAGTATATAGTTATAGATTAGAGAGAGTTTAAAAGGTCTTTTAAAAAGAGGGGTAGCCTTAGAAGAGAGTTATTAGAAGGTATTAGAGATAGCTGTCTATAGTTGAAAGAGGTATAAATTCAAGCTTAGAAGTAAAAGAGAGTTAGATTAGAGAAGGTTTAAAGATAAAGTATTTTATTAACTTTAAATTATAAGATTACTTATCTGTCTTTCTAGCTTAGCTAGCTAATTCCTTATTTCTTAATTCTCTACTTCTAAAGCTTATATAACTAACTATATCTAGTCTATATTAGAGAAGTCTTACTAGTCTCTTTAACTATTATTTTATTAAGATCTTCTAGATCTTAGTATATAAATACTATTTAAGTAGCTTTTAGAAAGAGAGGTAGCTCTAGAAGAGCGTTTAACACCTTATAGTAGAACTAGGTTTAATATTTCAAAGATATCGATTTAGAGAAGAGAGAGGTAAGATTAGATTTAGAAGCCTTCTAAATAACTATTATAAGTCGACTTATTTACTAAATCTAAGGTTATTAGAACTCTTAGAAATACTTAGTATATTCTAATCTCTTAATATATACTAAAACACGATTTTTACTAGCTATCTATATAGATACTAAACTCTAGTATTACTAGCTATCTAGGTAGTCTCTAATTACCTAGCTATATAAGAATACTATTATAATATTCTAAATTAAGAGTAAATTAACTTCTAAATAAAAAGTAGTAATAAGCTTAAAAGAGATATTATTAAGGCTATTACTAGTAAAGAAGAGTTATTATTTTTATATAATAATACGAAATATATATAACTATAATAGAGGTATATAGGAGTATATATAGTAGAATAATACATATAAATACTAGGTACTAATATAAAAGAAAATAATAACTATCTCTCTTTTATACTAAATATAAACATCTATATATAAGAGGTTAGAAGCTTCTAAGTTCTAATAATAATAATAACCGAGCCCTATCTAATATAGCTAATACTAAATAATAAGAGCTGAAAAGCTAAATATATAACCTTTAAATCTTTAGAAAGCTAAATATATAATATCTAAACCTTAATCTCTTCTATATATAAATATTAGATATTAATACCTTCGGCACTTTGCTTATATAAGTATTAGTTATTCGTAATCTTAGCTCTAGAGATATTAAGAGTATTAATAGTACTTAGAGGTATCGACAGTTTCACGAATGTCGATAATTCAGAATAGTACTATTATATAATAATCTAGGATAGCGTGCTATTATAGTATACTTTTTAGCTTATAAAATAAATAGTACTAACTCTAATTAAGAAACTAGTATATAATCGAGAAAAGTAGCTAAAAGTACTTAAATAATCTTAAATTAAGATTATTTAAGCTTTTAAAGTAATCTAATTACTTTAATATTAAATAATCTAGAGTAATTAGCTTAAAAAAGGCCTAGTTTTAAGATATAATTTAAGAACTTATTATAATAATAAAAGTCGATTTATATAGTCTTTTTATATTATATATATATATCTCTTACTATAATATATTTTAATTTAATATTTAATACCTTTTATAATTATCTCTTAATTTATATAACTTTTGCGATTTACGATTTACGATTTGCGATTTAGTCGATTCTGACTTTTTAGTATATCTAGGACGCTCTACGTATATACTAAAAGTCGGAAATAACTAAATCGCAAATCGTAAAACGTAAATTATAAAGTAGTACTTTTTATAAGTATAAAAAATAATTTGTTTTAATTTAAGTTCTCTCTCTCTCCTTCTTCTCTCTTCTCTCTTCTCTCTCTTTATATTAAGAATATCTATAGTAACTAATTAGAAAATAGAAAGAGAGAATAGATATTATATATATAAAGTAACATTGCTTTCTTACTAGTATATCTTTACTCTCTTTTACCTAGCTCTTATCTTATATTCTTTCTATTATTTTTTAATAAATAAGAGAGAAGAAAGAGAAAGAAAAAGAGAGAAAGAGAGAAAGAGAGAAAGAGAGAAAAGAGGAAGAGTAGAGAGAATGTTTATTTAAAAACCTCTTACCTATACTAGGAAAAATCTTCTCTTAGATTACCTTCTATTCTTATCTTACTCTTATTCTTCTCCTACTCTTACCTTATCTATATTCTTCTCTTACTCTCTCCTATACTCTTTTAGAATACGTAATATATAGAAGAATATAATAAGAGAGTAAGAGAGTAAGAGAATAGGATAATATAGTTTAAAATTTGCTATGTCCTTTAAAGGCTTAATAATTAACTTTTGCGATTTGCGATTTACGATTTAGTCGTTTCCGACTTTTAGTATATATAAGACGCTCTACGAGGGTAATATATTCGCTTCTCGTTTAACTTAACAGATTTTCTAAAAGCTAAAAATAATTCATATCTCAAGGAAATGAAAACCTGAAATATTAACAACTTGTCTAAAGTAAAAATCCTACTTCCTCTGAATCCTCGTACTTTGAAAGTATATTAGAACTTAAGAGCTTCTATTCTTCTTAATTATTAGTTTAACTATCTATACTTTAGTAAGTAAATAGCTACTTAACCTTTCTAAAATAAGAGCTAGTATAATTTCTTTATTAATTATAGAATTAGCTACTACTATTACTTTAGAGTATTAAGTAGAAATTCTAGTAAGTTAAGTTATTAAATTATATTATACGGTGTTATATATATAGGTTATATTAGACATAGCTAGCTAAGAGTTACTATTATCTACTATATATATTACTAAGCTTTTTTATTCTAATATATATAATACTAATAACTCTTTCTCTTATAAGAGATTAACTCTAAGTAATACTTTATACTTCTTCTATAAATATATCCTAATATAGAAGATATTCTACTATCTATCTTCTAAGTTATCTTATCTAATATCTTTTGAATTATTTATCTTATATATATCTTCTTTTTCTATTTATAATCCTAGTAATATTCCTTTTTCTCTTTTCTATCTTTATTTCTTTAAAGTCTTTCTCTACTATAATAAAAGACTAAATTAAAAACTCGTCTTCTTTATCTATAATCCTCTAATTCTTTTTCTTATACTTCTTAACTATTTATAGAAATAATATTATTATCTAGTATCTTATTATCTATTACTAGTAGACTATTTCTAAGCTCTTAATCTTCTTCTATTCCTATATCTTTATTATCTATAGTATTCTAGTAGTTAAAGTTTCTTAGTAATTAGTTACTTTATAAACTTATATTATTTAATTAATAGATTATAAGAAAATCTCCTTTTAAGATATCTTTTAAATTAGTAGTCTTATTTTTAATTTTTCTCTTCTACTTTTTAATCTTATATTAAAAGTTACTTATATCTTTCTATATCTCTTTTAACGTTCTTATATTATTAACTATCTTATATATTACTTTAGCTATCTTTAAAAGATTATTTCTTAACTAGTATAAGAACCTTATTTAGTTATTATACTATTATCTTAAGATATTATTTCTTTCTTAGTTCTTACTTAGTCTTTTGTTTCTTAAAGTCCTTATATACCTTTACTATACTTTAACGTTTTATTAGTACTACTTCTAAGCTCTTTTTAACCTCTTCTCTCTTTTAATTAAACTTTCTTCTTCTTATAAAATACTTAATACTTTTAAATCAGTTTTCTTAATACTTCTCTTATATTAAAGAGATTACTATATGCCTTTATTAGTCTATTCTTAGTATTCTCTTTCTTTATCTTTAACTCTTTTATTAGAGGAATCTTCTTTACTAAGAAGTTTATATATTTATAGAAGAAATACTAATCTCTTACTAATAGATACCTTCTTATTAGCTAGACTCTAATAGCTCTTATCTATTTCTTAAGATTTGGTAGAAAGTTAAAAAGGATTAGTTACTCTTTATTTAAGTTTAATCTTTCTTTTAATAAGAGTAATCTTACTTTTACTAAATCTTTTTTAACTTTAATCCTATTTTTAAGATATTAAAGCTTACTATTCTTCTAAACTACTATCTCTAGCTTATATAGAACGTTAATACTAATCTTTACCTTCTTTAAAATATAGTTAAGATCTAAAACGTCTATCTTTTATTTCTTCTTAGTATTCTTTAGAGCTTTAAATATCTTCTTTTTAAGCTTCTTTCTAGTCTTAATCTTAAAACTCTTCTTCTTCTATCTCTTACTTATTTCTTTTAATAGCTTATTATTCTCTTTTCTTGATCTCTTATCTATAGTCTCTCTATAGTACTTTACTTAAAGTCTTTCTATTTTCTTTCTCTTAACTATTTTAAATATAAGCTTTACTAGATCTAACTAATTATTCTTCTTTACTCTTTTCTTAAGTTTTAGGAAGAGAGCTATAATAAATATTCTTATACTTTATTTCTTTAGTTTACTAATAACTACTTCTTATCTATCTTTATTAGTCTTTAAAAAAGCATTTAAAATATCTTCTTTTTTAAATTCTAGAGTATTAGAATACTAGTATAATTCTATAATTTATATAATAAGAACTCTTACTTAGCTTTTCTTTAATACTTCTACTTTTAAGTATTTCGTCTTTACTATCTCTTTTAAAATTTATTCTACTATTATCTTATCTAAGTTAAATTTACTTCTTTATTCTTTAAAGCTTTTAAACTTATATTATTATAAATCCTCTTTACTTAACTATAAGTATATCTTTAAAGCTTTTTTCAACTTATTTAAGTATATCTTAATATCTTTAACCTATTTATACTTTTCTTAATTTAATTTTAAAGCCTTTTTTTAAGAGTTATAGTTATTTTAATACTTTATAACTAACTCTTCTTAATATATTCTCTAGTAGATTATATGAAGTTTATATAGTATTATATAAGTTTCTACTAATAGTATACTTAATTCTATTCTATCTAGTACTTTAAGTATATTATCTAGTAGATTAATCTTATTATATTTTCTATTATATTAAGATATAGTTATAAGTCTAAAGTTAATCTCGTATATTATTTCTTAACTTCTTTAAAGTTCTCTTATATATTATAAGCTATCTTATCTTTCTCTTTATTAAATTAATTATATCTATTAATTTAAATATCTTAAAAACTAGAATATATTAGTTTACTTTATAGTACTCTTAGACTAAGTATTCTAAAAGCTATAATACTATATTAATTAATTTTTCTTTTTAATCTAACTACTTCTATTACTTCTTAATTAACTATATAGTTATTTATCTTTTTAAGCTTTTTAAACTTCTTTATTATCTTCTTTAATATCTTTAAACCTTTATATTTATAAAAGTAGATTCTAGTTTCTTCTACTCTTTTAATCTACTATTAAATATAGTTATTAATAACTAGAAAAAGTTCTTTTAAGTTATCTATCTATCTCTTTTAAGTAAAATCTAATCTTAAGACTTCTTTTTACTATTTCAAGTATAGTTTTAATTTTCTCTCTTATTTAAAGGCTCTAGTCTAGTATAAGGTAGATAATTAGTTAAGAGAGTTTAATATCCTTTAATTCTTATTCTATCTTATATAGAAGGTTATTCTTCTTCTCTATCTATTATTCCTTATTATTTATATTCTTATTTTTAGTATTCTTTAGCTCTAGTATTATAATTCTATTAATTTAGCTTAGAGTTCTTAACTTAAGAATCTTAATAACTTTAGCTTTATCTTTTTAAGAAAGAATATCTAAGTTAATTATTTTCTTAACTTTTATAATATTCTAAGATATTATAATTTTAACTTCTGAATATCTATTTTCTAGTTCTTCTATTTACTTAATATTTAAAGATTTAAGAATATCTACTATAATAGAATTATTTCTTTAATCTTTTTTAATTTATTATATTATTATTATTATTATTCTTACGCTACGTAGGCCGTAGGCCGAGCTCTAAGAGTAAGTAGTATATCTTCTATTCTAGTTTATATAGCTTTTTAGCTCGTTCTTCTTCGTCTCTTAAGCTTTCTTATAAGTACGATTCTCCTTTTCTTTAGTTCCTACTACTATCTATTCAAAGCTTATCTCTCTAACTTAGTAATATAGTAGAAGAGTATAGTAGATTAGTATATTTAACCTACTAGAGTATATATTAGTAGTATAAAAGATATACTTACCTCTAGAATTATTAAAGCTAAGGTCTTACCTTCTAGTATATTTTAGCTTTCTTCTTCTATTCCTCTCTTTCTTTTACCTCTTCTTCGCTCTCCTCTCTTTTCTTAAGTAATTCTAGCGCTAGCTTATACTCTTAGAGTCTCTCTAGCCTAAGTAGCTAAGTAGTTACCCTCGACGTTAGTTTCCTATCTACTAGTACCTCTCTTAGCTCTTATAGATCCTCGATCCTCTTCTCTAAAGCTCTTATAAGCGTGTCTCTTTCTTATAGAATATCCTAGTAAAACAGGACTAGGTGTTCTACTATCTCTCTACTATCTACGTAAATATACTATAGTATAACCTAGTTCGATACTCTTTTTATAATAAGAAAGGCGTTTAGTTCTAATTTATTATATATAAGTTATATAAGTTCTTAAAAGGTTAACTAATAACTAGATTAAGCTTTATTATTAATTATTTTCTTAAAATATCTTTATTATAAGCTTTTTTCTTTTTTAAAAGTTTATATTATAAAGTAAAAGTATTTTAAAAGACTCTACGTTTTTTTTTTAACTTTATTTTTAACTTTATTTCTTTTCTCTTTATTCTCTTTCTAGTTCTCCTTTCTTAGATTATTAATTCTTTTATTTTTTAAACTTTTTTATTTCTCTATCTTTTATATTATACTTATTTACTCTTTCTCTTTTATTCTATTATATTAGTATTATAACTTCTTTATATAAATGATATTCTTAAATATTTCTCTCTTCTTTTTAGTATTAGAATAAATATTAATACTAATAAATAGTAGTTTAAGTAAATATTAAAGAATAATACTATCTCTATTCTATTTATCTCTTTTTATATCTTTCTTTAACTCTTACTCTTCTTTTTCTTTTATCTTTTTAAGATAATACTCTTATTAGTACTTTCTTACTCTCTTATCTTTCTTCTTTTTATATAAAAGAATCTATAAACTATCTAAGTTTATACTCTTCTTCTTCTAGTACTTATTATATCTTAAGTTTCTTATTTCTTTCTTAGTTATATTCTATAATTTATATATATATAATCTATTTAAAGGATTACTAATTCTTAATTAATTAGATTTAGATAGTAATTCTTATTATCTTTAGCTTTTTCTCTTCTCTTTTCTCTTTTTAACTATTTTTATATATTCTTTTAAAATTAGTTTTAAATCTTTATTTATCTAAGTAATTAACTTTTAAAACTTTATTGTTTCTTTATACTCTCTTTCTTTTATAAAAAGCTTTATATTATTTATATAAAATTTACTTAAAAGCTCTTTTTAAATATAAGTTTTATAACTTACTAGAGAGTTTATTTCTCTCTGTCTTATTTAATAAAGCTCTAACTTATAAGACTTTTATTAGTCTTATTATAGTCTTTTAAGTAAAATAAGGTGTTCTATTTTTAGTATTAGGTTTTATATTTTAGTCTTAACTACTAAGATAGTAATAGTTTACTAGATTTTAAATCTTATCTATTTTAACTAGTCTCTTTTTAAATACTTTTATCTTATTCTTAAGATCTATTCTTTTTAGATATTTATTTAGATCTACTTCTTTAATACTTATATTTAATACTTCTATTCTTAACTTAGTCTTTATAATTATATTTATCTATTATTTCTAGTAATTAGCTTTAAAGAATAATTTATTAAGAGTAAACTTATAAATATAAGTATTTCTAAAGCTTAAGTTATTTAAAATATTATTATTTAGCTTATTAATAACTTTAAACCTTATAGCCTTACTTATAACCTTTCTAAATATAGCTTTACTAATAATTCTATTAACTTTATAACTATTAGATAGAATACTAGAGTAAAGTATTATCTTCCTATTTACTTCTATAGTTTTCTTAAATATCTCTCTTATAAAATAGCTTCTACTATCTAAGTATAGTATTCTAAACTAGTCTATTAGCTAAATAATCCTTCTTTATATAATCTTTAATATGTTTATAAAAGTAGCTACTCTTATATATTTTATTTAGATTCTTCTAGTTATATAGTCTATTATTATATAAACAAATTATACTCTTAATTTTACTATTAGAAATATAAGCCTAATATAATTAAATACTATTAGATTACTTAGCTATAGCTAGAGAACTAGAATTAAACTCTTTAAAAGCTTAAGAGGTTCTAGTATTTAATAGTTTATATAAGACTTATAATACTCTACTATATTTTTATATCTTATAAGTTAATAGAATCTTCTAATAGTTTAAATAAAAAATATTTATAAGTATTATAAAAAGTGAATAATATTATAGTAATCTAATTCTTATAGAAGTAGAAGACTATCTTATTAACTCTTCTTTCTTTATATACTAGTAGTAGAAATTTCTTCTTTACTTCTTTAATAAGAAGTAGTAAGATTACTTATAACTTAATTATCTTTTTATTTAATTTATTAATACTCACTTTTATAGAATTTTCTCTGAAATCTTATACTCTATAATATCTTTATCTTATAGATTATCTATCTAGGTCTTTTACTTAGCTTTATTAATAGTAATTTTTTTTATTATGTTTTCTACTTCTTATATTAGCTCTTAGTCTTTTAAGAACTTAAAAGCTAACTTTCTATTAATTCTTAAAAGTCTATCTACTATTACTAACTATTTCTCTAGTAGATATTTTACTTTAAAATTATATTTTAATATTCTTAATTACTATCTTATAATTCTTCTCTTTATATTATTCTTTCTTAAGCTTAATATTAGTATAGTATAATTTATATATAGTTTAACTAAGTATTTTAATTCTATTTATAAGTAGTAAGATTTCTTAAGTTCTTATATTACTTTTAAAACTTCTTTCTCTATAGTATAATACTTTCTTTAGTTACTATTTAACTAGAAACTTAGAAATATTATAATATCTATATTCTTTAGTTCTTTTAAGTCTACTTCTATATTTAAAGATTTATTCTAATTTTAGAGTAGAGTATCTCTTATATCTATATCTAATATATTAGTAGTTAAGAGTATTATTTAGAAGAATCTCTTAAGACTATTATATTCTTATATACTATATTCTTATACTTCTACTATATCTTTTACTAAATCTCTTAGAAGTTAAACTCTATTATTTTATATTAATATTTAATCTTTCTTATATATTCATATTTTTTTAAAGTATATATAATTACTATCTTTAAGATAGTAGTTAATAAATACATCTCACTAATTCTTCTATAGATTTAGATAGTTCTTAGTTATAGATTATTATAATTATATTTAAAGTTAGTTATAATTCTTCTTCTTCTAATCTTTAATATCTTAAAAAGTTTAAACTTCTTACTCTAAATTTTAATTTAATAGAGCTTAGAGTTAGTTCTACTTATATAACTCTTAGAAAGTAATACTTATATAAGAACTAAACTATCTTTTTAAAGCTTACTACTACTTCTATAATATTATTTATAAACTATAAGAATACTATATTCTTGTCTATCTCCTCTAATATAGGTTTACTATTTAGTTCTAGAATCTTCTAATACTTAAAGTTCTTTAATCTATAGTATATTTCTAGCTCTCTTATAAGTTCTTAATCTATTATATTATAAGCGAATTAGCTAGATATTATTAAAAAACTAGTTTTATATCTATAAAATAAATATAGTAGAATCGTCGAATATATAGTACTTATATTTATAAAAAATATATACTTTATCTTAGAATTAGCTACTTATTATAATATTATCTCTAGTTCTCTTATTAGATATTATCTTTTAATTATTATCTTATTAATAGCTATATACTAATAAACTATCTTTAGCTTCTTTTTTCTAGCCTCTTTAATATACTTACTTCTTACTAACTATAGTAAATCGTAGTTTACTATAATTCCTACTTTAAGTAGTATAAAGATTATTTCTTTTTAAAAGTCTACTTTCTATTAAATAAATAGCTTTAGTATAACTCTTTTAAGAAATATATCTTTAAATATAAGAATTATATATTTAATTAATAGAATTCTTAGTATATCTCTTATTCTATAATAAATAAGTCTCTCTAGTAAAATAAGAAGCTATTAAGTTATTTCTTTTAATTTTAAGAGTTTACTTATAATAGCACGAAATATATATAACTATAGAAGAGGTATATAAGAGTACGTTTAGTAGAATAACATATATAAATACTAGGCTCTAATATAGAAGAAAAGGAAAAACTATCTCTCTTCTATACTAAGTATAAACATCTATATATAAGAGGTCGAAGACTACTAAGTCTTAATAATAATAATAACTAAGCTCTTTCTAATATAGCTAATAAAATACTAAGAGCTTTAAAGCTAAATATATAAGACTTTAAAGCAAAATATATAATATCTAAACCTTACTCTCTTTAACGTCTTCTATCTTATAAGTATTAGGTTAATTATAGAGGTATTAGCAGTTTTATAAATGCCGGCAATTTAGGATAACATGCTATTATATTACTAATAGCCTTTATATTAATCTAACTATCTTTTTTACTTTCTTTTATTTAAGTTTAACTAAAGTATTTCTTATTAATTAGCTCTTATATTTATATAGCTTATACTTAGTTAAGAATCTTTATCTACTACTAAATATAATCTCTTCTTTTATATCTTATAAAAGTAGTAGAATATTTAATTATTATTTTAGCTTCTTAATCTATTTCTCTTATTTATATTTATTAGAGAGCTTTTCTTTTATATTAAGTATACTCTTAGAACTTCCTACTAGAATCTTTTTCTTATTAAGAATATATCTTATTTTTACTCTATTAAGAATCCTTTCTATAGAAGAAATCTATTATTCTATCTCTAGTTTAAGATTCCTCTTTTTATTAAGCTTATTCTTAACTAGGTTTTAGCTTAGAGCTTTTTATTACTAAAAACTTCTTAATAATACTTTCTTTTAATTATTAAGATATAGATTAATTTCTCTTTAAGAGAGATAAATACTTTCTACTCTTCTAGAAAATATCTAGTCTTTTTACTATTATCTTTCTTCTCTTTTATTTTAGAGTTTTATTAATATAAAGAATCTTTTTCCTACTTCTTTTACTTTTATTTTAAGTTTATAATACTAACTTTAGCTATACTCTTTTACTTATCTCTTTATTTATATTTTCTAATTCTTTAATAGTAATATAAGAAGATAACTTTACTAAACTTCTCTATTCTTCTCTTCTCTTCTTATACTTTAATAAATATCTAGTAAAAGGTTTTAGTATACTAGTTACTAGATTAGACTTATCTTTTAGTATTTTTATTATATATTTTCCTAATTTTAAAATAATATTATTATCTAGATAAGTATTTCTTTTTAATTTTAAGACTAATAGAGATCTTTTTAACTTTTTCTTAGTTTTTCTATTTTTTTTAGCTACTTCTTCTCTTTAAAGTAAGTTTTATCTCTATTGTTTCTTACTTCTTACTCTTAAAGTTCTTAAATTAGTATTAGAATCTCTATATTATAATATTCTATTTTTACTAAATAAGTTAATACTTTTAACTCTTCTTTAAAGGTCGATTAATATTAGCTTTTCATTTTTTTCTTAGCTTAATCTTCTCTCTTAGCTAACTCTTTTTATAAGTAGACTCTAAGTATAAATAGCTTTTAAATTTAATTATATTATTATTCTTAATATTAAATAGTTTCTCTAGTTTATACTAAACTACTTTAATAGTCTACTTTCTAAGAATTCTAAGACTTTTATAACTATTATCTTATATTAGTACTTCTTCTTCTCTATTTACTTCTCTACTTTCTTTTAAAGCTTATTAATTATAGTATTCTAAGTATTTAAATCTTCTTCTTTCTTATCTACTAATTCTATATTAAACTACTTAGTTATTTAGTTAAAAAGTAAGCTCTAGTATTCTTCTATCTTTATTAGCTAAGCTTATAATATCTTTTTAATCTTTAATAATATCTTAAATAGTATTATAAGTAAAGAGATATACTTTAGTACTAATATAGAGTAGGTATTTACTATAAACTCTAGTTTTCTTAAAGCTTTATATTTATTTATAATATAGTACTCTTATCTTATATAATCTCTAATTATATTATAGTCGCTTATCTACTATTTATCTAGTAGTAAAGAGTATAAAGTTCTATTAAGAACTATATAAGTATTAAAAACTCTATCTACTCTTAATACTTAATTATTAAACTTAATAAAGTAGTAAAGTTAATAAACTATAGAATTAGTAACTTTAAGAGTAATAGAAATATTCTTATATAATTTAAATCTTAAGCTTATTATAACTTCTTTTAATATAAGATTAATTTTATTACTTCTATTAATTAAAGTCTTTATAAAGTCTACTACTCTATTCTATTTATTTAATTATATATATACTATAGCTCTAATATAAAAGTTATAAACTCTAGCTTCTAAAAACAATCTTATCTTATCTTCTAGCTAAGGTTAGTTCTTTTTTTATTCCTTACTAAGAAGATTAAAAGTAATAGCTTTTAACTTAGAAACTTCTACTACTAGTAAATTAATAACTATCTTTATTATATTTACTAGTACTAGTTTAGAGAGTTCTTTTAACCTTAATTTAAGTATTTTTAATAATTTTACTCTATATCTTAGTAAGTTATTATATAAGTCTATTAAGCTTATAATAATATAAATATTCTTAAAAGCTTCTTTTAATAAAAATCTCTTTTTACTAACTATCTCTACGATATTCTAACTTATTACTTATTTTCTATCTCTCTTTTTTAAGACTTCTTTCTTTTCTAGCTCTCTACTTAGAAGCTTTCTCTTTTAAACTTTACTTATTATACTTAAGCTTATAACCTCTCTTAACTTATTCTCTACTAATAGAGCTTGAAAGTAAGATCTCTTTTCTACTTTCTTTTTCTTCTAAATACTTATAAATATAGGTTTTAAAACGAGATTCCTTAGAATTACTTTACTACTTAATCTTATTATAATATAAGTATTTATATATTCTATTATATAAGCTTTTAAAACACTATTATCTCTAATCTTATCTAGCTTACTCTAAAGTACTTTAACTTTATATATCTTTTTTAGCACTATATTAATTAACTAATTCTTATCTTTTAAAGTTAAAGTATTAATCTTCTAATTCTTTATCTATACTTCTTTATTACTCTTTAGACTTATACTAATTATAACTTAATAATACTATTTAGCTTAGCTTTAATTATTTCTTAGTATAAACTAAGTTAAACTATATTCTTAGAACTATTTAAAAGTTCTTAGATATTCTTAGATTTAAGAAGCTTCTTCTAAATAACCTTATATTACTAATTATTAAATGAAAAGATTAGATTATAAATTTTATAATATAGATTCTAGTATATATCTACTATATAAGTAACTACTTATACTAAGACTCTAGTTTATTAATAATCTTTAAGCTATAGGCTTACTTTTAGATATTTAGTTACTCTTCTTCTTTACTTCTCTTTAAATAAATAATTCTTATTAGATTCTATATAAGTATAACTTATATAATTAAATAACTTTTTATATCTAAAGTAAGAAGAGAGTACTCTTTCGATTTAGTATTAGAATTATTCTCTTTATAATAAGAATCTATTTTATTCTTAGAGTATTTAATTTCTATATTCTTTTCTAGTTATAGATCTTAGAGATATACTAGAGATTATAAGAGTTAAGTTATTAATTATTTTTACTTAGATATTAGTTTACTCTATCTTAGCTTTTTAATTCTTTTAGTTTAACTCTATAATTAATTAAGTAATATAATAGTCTAGTCTTATCTTTATATAGTCTAATTTTAAAGAATATAATTCTCTTTATTTTATTATTAATAGCTTAGATTAAGTCTATTATCTTTTTTAAATTATAATTAGTATAATAAGATAAAATATACTCTTAATAATTTCTTATCTTATATTAATTATTTATAAAAGGGTTTTATATTATCTTCTTTTATATATCTCTAGATTACTTAAGTTTTAGTAATATACTTTAAAAGAGGTCTTTCTTATTACTTTAGATAAATTATCTTATTAAATACTAAGATTATAATAGTACGAAATATATATAACTACTAAAGAGATATATAGATATACGTTCGAGGCAGAATAATATATATAAATACTAGGCTCTAGTATAGAAGAAAAGGCTAAACTAGCCTTTTCTAACTCTAGGAGAGTAGGCAGCTATATATAAGAGGTTCGGATAATATAAAAGAGGTATAAAACTAAGTAACGATATATATTAGCTAATATAAATGCTTAAACTCTACGAAGTACGTCTAAAAGTCTAGATAGACGTATAGATATACGTAACCTTTCTAAATTAGATAATATAAAATAATAACTATTAAAAGCTAAATATATAGCTAAACCTTATATATAGCAGATACCTCTAGTTATCTAGAATAGCTTAGATAATAAGCTATTATAAAGATATATTAATAAATTTAATCTTTTTTTAAGAAATCTCTTAATTAAGAACTTCTTTAATATAGTAAAGTTATTTTATATAATCTTATTTAAATTATCTATATATTGTTTTATCTTATTTTAATACTTTAAAAATACTATTAAAATACTATCTTTCTCTCTATTTACTAAGTCTAAGTTTTCCTTCTTAGTCTTATACTTTATATATTTAATAAATATAGTTATATCTTAGTAAAGTAAGCTTTTAAAAGTAGAGATATTAATTAAAAAAAATAAAGTTATATTATACTTACTTCTATTCTCTACTACTAGCTTTTCTTTAATATAAGAATAAGAGATAGTATCTTCTAGTTTTAATATTCTCTATTTTATACTTCTCTTAATACTCTTAACTATTATTTAATCTAGATTTCTAATAATAACTAGAACTTTCTTAATTCTTAATAAGACGTTTAATAAGAGATTAACCTAGAGTTTACTAAGACTTCTAATTATAGTAGAAATATCTTATACTTTCTTTGAAAAGCTAAATAGTAAGTTAGAGCTTTTCTTACTTACTAGCTTTAAGAGTTAGACTACTCTTTATACTAATACTCTTAGCTATACTACTTCTATTATTAATTTAATAAGTATCTCTTTATTTCTAAAGTTAGTTATTACGTCTTTTATCTCTAAGTCTAACTTTTTAAAAGTAGGATTTAGACTATTAAGTAGTAACTTATTAAAAGGTTATTATTCTAATAGTATTTCTTTCTTATTAAACTTAGTTATATAGCTTTAACTATTTCTTAATAATAAAGACTTTTCTAGGTAGTAAGTTCTATCTTAGCTAGTCTTTTATATTCTATTAATAGACTATAAAATACTATTTAGAAGTTAGAGAAAAAGGCGTTCTTTTTTTATTATAAGAAGTATACTATTCTTTCTAATATTAAATTAGTAGATATTTTTAGTATTCTATTCTAATGTTATTAAAGTACTCTTCTCTACTTAATATCTTACTAGATCTTAAGCTAAACTTTAACTTTTATAAGTAATAAATTTAAATTATCTCTTAATATTTTAGTTTCTAATATATATATTTTTCTTAGATTATCTTATATATTCTTTACTAGTAACCTATACTCTCTTAATTCTTAACTTATTATAGTATCTTATTTACTAATCTTCTCTTTCTATCTTACTTTTACTTACTTTCTTAATAGTTTAGACTCTTATTACTCTTATATTTTTTATCTATTTCTTCTCTTACTTACTTAGTAAATTCTTATCTCTTTCTATCTCTTCTTATAATTTAAATATTAGTTAAGTAAACTCTTATTAGAATTACTAAATTATTATATATATAGGTTAAATTAGACATAGCTAACTAGGAGTTACTATTATCTAATATATATATTACTAAGCTTCTCTGTTATAGCACGTATAGTACTAATATCAGAGGTACTTAGATAAACTAAGCTAGTTTACTAAAGACTGAAATAACTAGAGAGTATAGTATTAATTTGATTATTTTAGAAGGTGTGAAATAATGAAGTTAGCCTAAATATTGTATAGGGATTTACTTATGGGGAGTTTAGAGTATGCCTAGACATAATTAGTCAATATTACAATTAGTGAGTAAAGTTTGCCAAATCGTGATAACACTCGTCGCCATCGTCTTACTCTCCCGATCACCTCATTCGCACCACAGCTTATCTCGACCCCGTTCGACTTCGAACTTGGAACGGGCTTATAAAAAAGGGTGCTGGATGTTCGACCAGCCGGTCACAGACATCGATGCCGAATCAGACTCACCCGGCGGCCATCGGATAACAATTTCTTGTTCATCTCGCAAAAATCCAATTTGATGGTTAGACTTTTCTTGGTGAGCCCATTGAAGCAATAATGAGGATGGGAGTCTGTGAGGAGAAGAGTAATCACGCGAACAAGTTTTCAGTCTATCATAGACTAAATAGGTTACTAGTGAATTATGACTTAGCGCACGTGATTTGATCTTTTTTGGCCCCCAAATTTGATGGCTGGCTTACCTGAAGAAGTGTTGGCTAAGCTAAAGAAAAAATGGGAGCCAAACAGAGTTGTTGGCAAGCTGGCAAGTGGAAAAGAAGCTGTCAAATATCAAGTAAGCTAGCAAGTGGTAAGCTGGCAAGTATCGAGTAAGTTTCAAAATATTGAGGGCCAAAAGAAGGACTGTGCAAAATCTAGGAAGTGACGAGTAGGCCATGAGTTACTCGCGAGTAAGCTCTCAATTTAAGTTACTCGCAAGTAATTCGAGTAACCCAACCCACGATTGTGAAATTCACGAGTCAGCTATTGAGTAAGCTATTGAGTAAGCTATCAATTGCCTAGTAACCAATGGAAACTTTATAACACGCCATTTCAGGTTTTCCATCACCAGGTACTAAACAGTTTTTTCACAACCGTTATACCAGGAACAATCCGGTCATTATACATGGAAGTGGCCCTTTTAAGTTACAAAGTTACAAATGTCATCTTCGTAGCGTAATCCGACTCCTACACTCAAGCATTATCAAACGGGGTATTAAACTAAATTTAAAAGAAGAAGCATTAAAGCAAAGTATACTTACCAAACATACTCACCCGACTTCCCCCTGTTCCCCTCTCCTCTCCCTCGTTGCATCATCGTGCCATCGCAGTCTCACTGTCATATTCTCACAGTCGCATTGTCACTTGCTCTTCCAATGGCACCTATTGATGAAGATATCGCGAGAGATGTGGATAAATTTAACGGAGATGGTAAACATTATTCCCCGCTTTCTCCCCTCTCTTCTTCCAATCGCTTCATCACAGGGGGATTTAAATGGAAAGATTATAAGGATGAACGATGCCAAGGATGAATTACCCCTAAACCTCTCCACTACGAAAAATTTATAACAAGATGCTGTGCTGGCTATCAAAAGAACTTATCTGATTCAGCAAAATCACCTTTCGGAGTTCATTACAAGATTTCAATTTTCACCATAAGCCACTTTGCTGTTGTTAATAAACTCGTCGCTTCAAGGTTTGAGAAGTCCCGGTTTTGGTAAAATTTTTAATCTTTCCATTTAGAGTGCACATGCCAATTCTGGATGAGCTTGAAGCCCTGGAAGCAATAGCGATCAAGATGTAAGCCGCAGAGGGCAAATTTCTGCCCGGCGCACCGCAAAGAAAATACTTAGAAGAATGGATTTCAAAAATCTTATCCTTATGTAGCGTTCAACAGAACATCAGCTACCGAATGATGCTATACTAATTAATCTAGGATACTCAAATTGATAGAATAAAAACCTTTAGAGGTTGGTATCAGGTTAGATTCGTTTATCTTAATTATACAGAGCTTTTTGAACAAGATATTCAATTGTTCTAAAGACTTAACACAATGCTTTTTTGGCACGTACTCCCCAGATGTGATAGTCTGAGTCATTACTCTACGTGTATCTAGACAATCGTTGTTAAGAACCGCTAGCTAAAGGCCTCTGGACAATCGAAAAATTTGAACTGAAACTGGGAATAGATTGGAATTGAAAATTCATGCATTCTTAAATTTTGGTGAAGTTACCAGAATGGTTCATTGAAAGAAATTCAGGGTTAGCTTTCTTCATGATTGGAAAACTGAAGCTAAACTAAGACCACCCAGTTTCACGGGGGAAAGACCAAGTGAATACTTGAATGTTCTCACTTTTACCCCGAAACCAATTTTGGGGCTCGGCTATGAAACCCGCCTAACCTCCGACTCCTCAACAAAAAAGCCCGCGTGTGCTACGGCCAACACCACCAAATTGTTACATCAAAATGGAGGCCTTCAACGCCAAAATGGACGCACTCGAACCCCAGCCTCCGGCGCCCGGGAAGAATAGAGATAATCGAACCACACGCCCTGGCTACGGTCCCTACAGTCCTTCCCACAGCCCAACAAGAGACAAGGTACCGCAATGGACAAAGGCCGAACTCGGGGAGCTTCTCGGTGAACTGTTCGCGGAAAAGGAACTTCGAGACAAACATGATCCCGACACGAAGGTTCTCCGATTATTACCGCAATTACCAGTCGTCGATCGTAGGCTCAGTTCCACTTGGCAGAGAATCGCGGATGAGTTCGATGATCGCAAGAAGACGGCGAGACAGTGTAGCGCTAAGTGGAAGCTTACGAGGATCGATTTTGAGGAGGTCAAGTTTTTGTGTGAGCTTGGGGGGAGTTTGTGGGATGATAAGGCGAAGAGGGTGAGGCTTCAGTGGCGGGATTGGCAAATTATTGGAGAGGTGTGTTGTCTATCTTTGCAAAACATACTAAGGCTACGGACGCTGATGACTGAGTTCGCAGAACGACGCGCAGCTTTTGAGGTGGAAGAGTTTACCGTGTCCGTGGTTTGGCGACATTATGTATCTCTTGGATCGCTCTATCAAGCTTGGGCGATCTTACTTGGATTACAGAGAGCGTTCTATGTACCGGAACTGCGAAGACGATTCAGAAGACGATGACCCAGAATCTTGCGTCAAATATTTGAAATGCAGAAAGCTAGGTGGAATACACGGCGACTCGGAGAAGCTCACATCGAAGTACGCCCATGGTACCTCTTTCCTCCAAACTCGCAGGGACGCCGACCATGACGATTCTGAACACGACGAGGACCAGGGATGCGCTGAAGGGGTAGCAAAGACACGATACCTACGATGGATCGCACGTCGTCGACACCTTCAAAGAACCAGCAAGATGATTTACGACGAGCCGGAAGACCAGACACCTCCTACATATCAAAACCGCGCGATAATCAAAATCAGGGACGAGGAAATCTTGTCGGATAAAGGCATACTGGTAATGACGAAGAAGTTCTTGAGGAGCGAATCACTGGCTCGAAATTATCTTTTTTTCTGTGGTCGTAAAGATAGAAGACGGGAACGATGGATTTTACTCCAGTTGCTGAGAAGACGTCAGGTTATGGTCCCCGGATTTCTGTCGAAGATGGACCTTTCCGATGTAGGGAACGCACGTATTGTAGGTATTGGCTCTTCCTTAGCGAATTACGGAAGGGTGAAGCATTGAGTTACCACAACCCCATGTTTGCACATTTGTGGCTTTAGAGAACAACTTGTTGGGGTGCAACGTTGGCCTGTGTACAAATACTGAGGGTTACAAGCTTTTAACCTATGAGTTATAGCAAGTTTGTACACATCAGAATTGAAGACCAATCAGTTCTTTGGAACACGCTATAAATGTTGATCTCTGCTCCCAGCCCTGTCAATAAATTGCAGAGAATACACCGTGATATGTGAGCGAACTCCAGGTACTACTTGTGATTACTTCTATACTTGAGGGCGCCTCGCAATATATATAGTACAATTACTGGAGAAATGTGAACCTACTTTATTGTAGTCTATAGAGTGTAATACGGGAGATGGTGATTTTGAGTTGTGGCAATCGTTATTCAAGCCTCCCTCAGCCTTGTGTAAACTCTTGCTCTCTTGCTGAAGTACAAAGAATTTGATTGTGCACGTCTGAGAGTTTATCAAGTAAAGTCGCAAAGGTAAAATGTAAAATGATGTTGAGGTCGGCTAATTCGGTAAAGCCCCTGAGCTAGTAAGCAACTACACAATGCAGATTTTCACACATCATTCATAAAATATACGTATCTTTGCAACGGATCATGAAACCAACATGATGGGTGTTTTATCAATTGAGATGTGTGCTTTCTGCGGTCTCTGAGAAGGTGGTTCAATATTTCACCAGAACGCACAACTAGCAAAGTTTGTTAACAGTTCTTGAAAACATCCCAGTGCAATTAAAGAAGCGCGATAAGTTCGCATTAGAATTACAAGCCAAATCATGAACATTGAGTAGTCCTCTGAATGTTGTAATAGGTTTTGGTGTGACTTATCTTGTATGACGTCGACTTGGGTCAAAATTTTGCTGCACCAAGAGGTATCTATCTCATGAGATCTCCTATAGTAGTATAAAAAGAGTTAAAAACCCCCTTCTCCCTCTTAAAAATAACTAGAAATATAGCCCAATTGTCCGCAAAAGTCTTAGGGTCATTTAAAGTGTGAGCAAATTTGATTCAGGCCTGGTTACATGTCAATTCGACGACAACCTCAAACCCACAAACTCTTGAAAATTTTCAAGTCTTCCACCCACAGCTCCGAGAATTGCTCCCAACCAACCACCACCGTTGGCAGTATCTCATCATAATTCAACCTTGCCTCTGTTTCCCTCAAGGCGACCAACGCATTGCGTACATTATCTTGCATTGATATTATACGCCACTACACCAAACCTCAACCGCCAATCCACAACTGCTTTCATTCTCCACCTCAATTTCATTTTAGGAACAATGCCGCCAAAATCGAACTGGACGGAGGAAGAGATGGATCTTCTCACGGAGGAGATCGCAAAGAAGAGCCGTGCATACACATGGTTCCATGTTGCTGCCAACATGGAAGTGGAAATGGCACAGCGTCACGGCAGCTCTCGAAGCTTTTCCCCGAGCATGTGCGAACATAAATGGAGATCCATGAGAGGTGTCGGAAGACCTAGCAGGAACAAGGCGGTCATGAAAAGAAAGATTGTGAAGGAAAGAGAGGAAACCGAAGGTTTTGCACCTTATGAGCAACGAGCCTATGGTGGTTTTGGAACTGGTGCTGCCACCCAACAGCCTCGTAACGACATCAATGAGCCGGTTGGACTCGACTACATGGGACTGGGTGAACAAAATTACCAAAATCGTGGATATGAGCCTTCGCAGCACACAGCTTTCGAAAATTCGCCTGTGGCCAACCTCCCAACCTCCGATGTAGATATGCTTTCCCACTACCAGCCAAATCACACCCAACCCGCTCGGCAATCCCACATTTTCAGCCCCAACAACGGTTTTGGTTTAGTTCCAAATTGGATGCCCGCAGGCCCAATATTTGACAATGCCGGCGCCCACGATTTTCTTGATGACTATGATACCTCTTCACCAGGAAATGCCGGTCAAAGACAAGGTCCTATTTTTGGACAACAAATGCACGGGGTCGGAGGGAATGTGCATGAAAATGAGAACCAAAACCGCCCTTTTGCCAACAGTTCATATCCGGGCCTGTTTGATGGTGGCGCGAGGGAGTTAGAGCCTGGATTTCTCTCTACTACTCCGGCTTACGTGGCTCCACAGGAAACCCCTGTGGTCTATCAGGGAAGAAATGCGGAAGAGGGGGTTACTGAGCGTGCCGATGGGAATGAGGGTGGACTAGAGGAGGTTTCTTTTGTAGCTTCTACCTCATTTGAGGAGAAATTTGGAGAGGGATTTGAGGAAGTTTTGGAGAGAGAATAGGGGGAGTCTGAGAAAGCGAAGATTCCGGCGCAGAGAAGTAGAAGGGGAGGAGAAGATTGAGAACGCGAATTATCATTGTGCTTGTAGGATTATTGTAGAAAAATGCTAAAATTTCAAACGATGGTAAAGACCCAGAGACTTTCTACTCGTTCTTCTAGTCTCCCAATATCTTCTTACATCAATTGTAAAGTGGCTGTTACACTAGGATCACAACCAAGTTTTGTGGCAGCATGACAACCAGGGAGAAGTACACAAGAAAGACAAAGGCGAAGCGGGATGGGAAGAAACTAAGGACGAGCTTGACATGCGAATTCAATATGGCAAATGAAGCTTTTAGAGCGGTAAAAAGGCATTGCAAGACATCAAAACTCGATCCCAGATTCTTAATGAATACCCGCTCTTACCGTCAGTCCGTAATGGGGACACCGTTCTCCCACTTTCTTTCTCTTAAATCATTCCTGAACCCCTGCATTTTCCTGTGCCGTATCCCGAGACATTTTTTGAGAGTTAAATACTGACTCCCCCATCACCCAGGACACCGGAGCATAGTATGGTGAAGAATACACAGCAATATCTCTTGTGTTTTGTAAAAGATTTTCCGCAGTTGTGATTTGTGTCACGTGGAGAATAAGTGCCAAGACTTTCAAGGCGGTGAGCCTAATTGAGCTAGTCTTATCTGACCAAAAAGTTCCCGCCTCGAAATTATTTTCGAGAGCTCTTTTCCCACCTCACCAGCACCACCTTTTTGCGCCAATCCACCCAAACCGCCACAATGGTCACGAAAAGTAAGCTCAAGATGGCTCTTGACCATGACAAGGGCACCGACTACAAGCAACTCAACTTGAAAAAGAAGGAAAAGCTTGCGCGCAAGGCCAAGAAGTCCAAGCAAGGCGGGGAGGAGGCTACCAAGAAGGTTGATGAGGAATGGGAGGATGTTGACGAGGTTGATGAGGAGAAAGAGGATGATGCTGCGGATGCGGAAGGAAGTGATGAGGAGGCAGATGTTGCGCCAATGCAGGTATGCTGAAATCTAGTCGACCTCCAGGAACATCTTTAACATACCCCGCAGATTGATTTTGCTGGTATCGACGAGAGCGATAGCGATTCCTCTGCCGGGGAGAACGACCAGGAAAATTCGGACTCAGAAGACGAAGACGATGAAGACATTCCCATGTCAGACCTCGAAGACCTCTCCGAAGACGAAAAAGAAGACATAATCCCCCATCAACGCCTCACAATAAACAACACCGTAGCCCTCACAGCAGCATTAAAACGAATCGCTCTCCCCGTAGCAAAAATGACCTTCACCGAACATCAAACCATCACCACCTCCGAACCAGTCGCAATCGAAGATGTATCCGATGATTTGAAGCGCGAGTTGGCATTCTATGCGCAATCACTTTCTGCCGCACAGCAAGGACGAAAACTCCTTATAGGTGAAGGTGTGCCATTCACCAGGCCGACGGATTACTTCGCAGAAATGGTCAAGGCAGATGAACATATGGCAAAGATCAAGGCGAAGCTCATCGAGGAAGCCGCAGGAAAGAAAGCGAGTGCTGAGGCACGAAAACAGAGAGATCTGAAGAAGTTCGGAAAGCAGGTTCAAGTCGCGAAGCTGCAAGAACGTGATAAAGAGCGCAAGTCCACTCTGGATAAGATTAAGGATTTGAAGAGAAGTGTGTTTTACTGTATCGCATTCTCCGTGGGTCTGCGAGACTAACTGGATTTCCACAGAGCGTCAAGGTGCAGATACCACCACAACCAACGAGGCAGATCTCTTTGATGTTGCCCTCGAAGACGAAACCTCCAAACCAAACTCCCGCAAGAACCGCGAAGGACCTAATAAACGCCAAAAGAAGGACGATAAATATGGACACGGTGGAAAGAAGCGATTCAAGAAGAGCGGTGATGCAATGAGCAGTGGTGATTTGAAGGGATTCTCGAGTAAGAAGATGAAGGGCGGTGCCGCGAAACGACCAGGGAAGGCCAGGAGAGCTGGCGGAAAGAAGTGATGATACATTCCAGCTGTTGACTGATTGTTATGGGATTGAAAAATTGGGGGCTGGCGTTTTTGGTGTCGCCTTTGTGAAACGTCTTTTGTACAGATTCTTGGATGTGTAGGGTTGAGAAAATATGAACTTTTTTCTCCTGGCCTTCTGTTTGGCAGCAAGTGCTGATCCCAGCACCTTTAGAAGTTATTTGACTCTGCGCAATTAAGCACTCATGCTCCTTCCATGACCATTCATTTTTTCCCCTATTTTAATTCGAGACAATCTTGCTATTAGTAGGTAACATACCAATAGCTTGGTTGTCAACTATCTATTGGTCACCTACCAATAGCACTATTTTGGAAAATTGAAAATGACCTATTTTTAGGTAGCCCGGTAACAACATAGTTTTGGAGTTATAAGCATTCATCGGTAACCTAGGAGTAGGCTGATTTCGAGATGTAGGCCCATTACTGGGTTGCCCGGGAATGGCACGATTTGAAAAGGTGTAACTATTTGTAGATTTAGAGAAACGTGACTATTGGTAGGTGAGCTGCGAATTGCTTCAACTCTGCAGATTGCCCAACGAATGGGTCTCCCTGACCCTTCTGAACAAACTGAAATGTGAAATATAGTACACTCCCTTGAGTAGTAGGAACCTTTGATGTGCTGAGGAGAGAGAGGAGCTTCAAAGTTTGTTGCCATGAAACTAGTGCTTTTTTATGTTTACATATCTTTCTGGCAGATTAGGATGGAAATAGATGGATTGATTGAATTTTGAATAGAATTAAATAGGAGCATTATTTTCGAGAGTTTACTCTAACATGGTGGCAGTTTCTCAAGAAGACTAGTTTCAATTCTTCAAGTCATTCGCATACTCAGTCTTAGAAAAGGATGTTAATTATTCCTTGGTTCTTCGGGAATGAAAGAAGGGCAAATAGTATCTACTCTCGCAGATGTCCTCGCATAACAAACCCACCGGTTTGTTACCTACGCACCCCATTCTTCAGTCTGCCCTTCTTTTACATAACATTTCCACAACAAGGATCCCCCAATCATATTCAATGATAGATTTACATTCCTCCCCTTCCTTCACAGCCTGAAAACTCTCCAGCAATGCTTTAAGTGTGGCTCGTCCTTGAATTGCAACCGAAGTAGCAATTTCAGCCCAAGCAGCTTTCCTCCTCGTTCCTCCTCATCTTCTAACTCAAATACCTTATAGAAGGTCGAGTAACAGTCTCTTTCCACTTCTCCGCCACCTTGGAATCTCGTCCAATAGGAATTACAATGCCAGTATACTTAAGTAACACGGCATTAAGAAAAAGTTGACAAAGACCACTATTTCCATCCAGAAAAGGATGAATATTAAGAATTACATGGAAGTACTTCGTCACTAAAGATTACAGATGCAAACTCCCCTTTTCCTGTGCCTCTCTTCTGGATTGAAGGCTGGCGTCGTTTCCGTCATTCGTTTCTTGTTCGCGCTGGGATGGGCGAAAGTTGTAAATTTCCAGACTACATCATCGCTTCGATATACTGCTCCGTATGTTTCTGAATCATCCATGTCACCATTCTCCGCATGGATTCCTCGGGTGAGGATGCGAGGTAGCGGGAATGATACGCCCTTGGATACACATCGTCGGTGGAGTGGACATGGATGTGCTAGTCTGCTGGTTGCCGCCTTCAGTACACATCTGCTGCGAACACAGCCACACCAAGAGGAAAAATCACAGCAACCATTGCCTACCGCGTTTCCAAAAGGAGCCATGTTCAATCGGAGATGGAAGAGCAGACACTCCAGTATATATTGCGTTCTCCGCTTTCTAGAAATGGAGCACGGACTCGGCGAGTGTGCTTCCGGTAATATAGGCACGAATTGACAATTGAATATAATTGATTTTGAAATAATCTTTATATAAAGTTATTTTCTTTGCGTTATTTCTTTATCTACTTGGTATTAAAAAATTGAAAAAGACAAATCCTTTTTATAACTTTAGAATTATAGTAAGTTACGAATTAAGCTTCTCTAGTTTTAAAGTGCCGAGAAAAGCTAAGAAAAGTTTAAAATAGTAAATCTCTTAAAATCGCTTCTCTAAATATTATAATATAGTCAGTTACGAGTTAAGCTTCTCTTTTAACGATATTTTATAAACTATGCGTTTTATAATACCGGAGCTACTAAAAGTTAGTATAAGAGAAATAAATAATTAGATCTACTTATTATATCTTTACTATCTTATTTTTAAAGCTATTAGTATAGCTAAATATACCTTCTAGATATATAGTCTCGAAAGCTAAAGATATACTTAAAAAGTCTAATAAATCGTTATATAAGAGGCTCTTTAACTCTTTAATATAGAAGACGCTCTAGAGTACCTCTTCTTCTATAGAACCTCTCTCTAAACTAACGATAATAAAGCTTACTAATTTAAGAGTATCTAAGGTCTAATAGAAGAAGTCGTTTAGACTTAGTAAGAGCTACTTAAAGAGCACTTATAATAAGAGAGGTATTAAAGAGCGTCTTAAGATCTTAATCTACTTTATTATATTAGATAAATTAAAGAATAGCTCTCTAATAAGAGATATCTTATAAGAATAGAGAGTAGTAGCGATAAAGATAAAACTAAAGAAGAAGAAGATAAAGATAAAGATAAGATAGAGATAGTATATAATAAGATATTAGAGAAGGTTAGTTAAGAAGCTCTTATAAAAAAGAGAGAAAGTAAAGAGTAAGAGGCTTAAAAAGCTAAGATATATACTATAGTATATAAGACTAGGAAAGCTAAGGTTTATAAGTAGAGATTTAAAGACTTCTAAATAGTAGAGAATAATTAAAAAGCTTAAAAAGCACTTATAATTAAAAAGCTTATAATTAAAGATTAGATATAATATATAAAAGAGACTAGTATAAAAGTAAGAGATAAAGATAATACTTCTTTATTTATATTTATAAATATCTCTATCTTCTTAAATAGTATATCTACAAATATTTATATAAAAGACTAATTAGCTACTACTTAAGTAGAAAAGAGAGCTAGATTAAGAGCTATTTATAACCTTCTTCTACTATAAATACTATCTAAAAGAGCTTCTATACTAAAGATATAGTAAAACTAAAAGCTCTACTATATTTAAGAGTATTTTTAGATAATAAGCTTAGTATAGTAAAGGTTAATAAAATACTTAATCTAGATAATAACTTTTATATTATAAACTATTTATATATTTAGAGATATATTTTAGACAATATTAAGATATATATTAATCTATTTTAAGAATAAATATTCTAGAAGAGATTCTTATCTTTAAAAAGCTATTTAAAGTATAAAGATATATCTTAGAATAGCTAATAGTAGTAATTTAATAAGTTAAAAGAATATAGAGAATTTACTTACTATATCTTTTAAAAGATTTAAAATAGTAAAGTAATATAAGTTAAGATTACTACTTACTATAATATAAACTATAATACTAACTACTCTTCTATATTATTAATAGTAAAAGAGAAAATAGCTACTACTAAAAAGGATTATAAGCTTAAAAAGGTTATATATATATATAAAGAGAAGATTATAAATAATAATTCTAAGAGTAATATATCTACTATATTAAATATAATAGAATCTAGTAATAAAAAAGATAGATACTTAAAAGTACTTAAAGACTTATTAAATAATAAAAGCTATAAGAGTATATAAAAAGAGGCTTATTATAAGATATAGCGCAAAGTTAATAAAAGAGATCTAGTATAACTTTTATTATAAGAAAAAGAGTTCTACTAAGTTTAATAGTATTTAGTAAAAAGTATAATAATAATAAGATATATTATACTATAATCTAAGAGAATTTAAAGCTTTAGTACTAAGTAATTAATAAAGATAATTATATATATAATAGCACGAAATATATACTACTATAGAAGAGGTATATAGAAGTGCGTTTAGTAGAATAATATATATAAATACTAGGCTCTAATATAGAAGAAAAGACTAAACTAGCCTTTTCTGACTCTAGAAGAGTAGGTAGCTATATATAAGAGGTCTAAAACTAAATAATATAACGTCGGCTAATATAAAAGCTTGAACTCTACGAAGTCCGTCTAAAAGTCTAGACGGACGTACGTAACCTTCTTAAATTAGATAATATAAAACAACATAGCCGAAAGCTAAACATACTATAGCCGAACCTTATATACGGCAGGTACCCCCGGCTGTCTAGGATAGCCTAGATAGCAGGCTATCACATCCCCCTCTCTTGAAAAAGACTCGTCCCGAGTCTTCGCTATGCTGTTAGGGCCGAATCGGGATGGTGTGAGTGTTGCGACATTGTTGTTTTTGTCGTAAGCGAGAGGTAGGTTAGGGTCTGAATCGTAGCTGACTCAAGTTCATAGATGCTTTGTTTATCGAAATTGTTTAGCGAGATGTTGGTTCTGAATCGTAGCGACCTAGTTTGTGGATGCTTGTAAAAGAGACTTTGTTTCCAGTTATTCTATATTAAAAGCAAGCATTCGCGTTCGTATTCGCTAAAAGAGTGTGGGTCTGATCCTATCAGGGCTGTCTTGTAGGTTGGATGGGTTTTTAGAGTAGAGTCGGACGGAGAAAGTTCAGAGTAGAGTTGGATGGTGTTTGGTCGGTATTTGTTGAAGACAGTGCTAACTTAGCTAAGAGCTTACTCCGAGGGCATACCGATTCGCCATCTGATTCGAAAAACTCAAATAAAAAGAACTTCTGGCCTGGCCAGGAGTAAAAAGAAGTAAAGAAGGTAAAGAATCTAAGACTCTGTACTAGAGTCGGTGGGGTTTCGGCTGGCGTTGCCGAATGTTGAAATTGTTGTCTGAAGTTCAGGACGACAAAAGGGACAGTTTCGGCTAGTCAAAACGAAGTTGTTGCCAAATATTGTCGTCAAGTTTTGCTGTCTGAAGTTTGAGACAACAAAAAGGGGCAGTTACGGATACGACAGCATCTAAGTTCAGATGTCTAGTTGTATAAACTGTGTTGCTCAGGCCTGTAGGCCGCCTCATTCCCTTCAGCGATTCGGGTCTGAACCGGGGTACTTAAGGACTTATTTCTCTTCGTTGGTCGAAGATCCGCTGTTGGATCGTAGGGAGTTCGAGCTAGATAGAGGGGTATTCTAAACCAAAGCGCTGATATCGAATAGTTTCGTCGTTTCTAATAATTCAGCGTTTTAGTATCTCTCCTTATCTAGGGCTAAAAGATCATTTACTATCTTAGCTTAGTTATAATTCTAGTGTCTCTTATTTATAGTAGACGCGTTTTAGAGCTAAGGTATAATCTTATCTCATATATAGAAGAACCGTTCTAACTCTAGTATCTCTCTAAGTATAGCTATACTTGAAAAGCGACCTCTAAAATCGGCAAAAGTTTCTTTAGCGTAATCTTGTCCTATTTATAAGACTTTGAAAGCATTCCAAGTATCGTCCTTCTTATAACCTATTAAGAAGTAGGAATCTAAAAGTTCGAGCATATCTTAAAAGTTATAGAAAATAAGATGAACCGACTTAGACTAGTAACGCGGCTTAAGGTAATCCCTGGCTAGCCCGGATGTTATACTCTAAATAAGGGCTTTGCGTGTTAAGAGTGAACTATAGTAGTCGGCATTTTTATGAAGTCTATTGTGTACCGATATCTTCCATTGTCGGTATATAGGTGAACTGCTGTTATTTAAAGGTTTAATCTTTTTAGTCATCTTGCTTTTGTAGAGTCAGAGGGTGTTCAAAGCGGCTTCGGTGCCGTGTCAGGTGAGGGACCGTCGGAAGGCATCAGAGGCAGCGGCGTCTCTTAGCCGAAAGGGGTCTGAAAGCGAAGGAGGGAGGGAAGGAGGGTTAGATCGAGGCGGGTTCGAAGGCGAAGCGATTTGTTGACTTAGAAGTTCGCTTATTCTCTTTTCTAGCTTAGTTATCTAATCGTTTATCCTTTATTCTTTTACTACTAGTGTTTATACTATACTTTATAGCTTATTCGTATTTAAGAAGTCTCGCTTATCTTTATTATTTCTAGACTTCTTCTTTAGTATACGGTTTCTATTTAGTTAGAGAATAGCTCTAGAAGGTTACTCTACGCCTACTAGCGAAGCTAGAGTCGACATCTTAGATATCAGTTTTAGAAGAGAGTTAAGAGAGAGATTTAGAAGCCTTTTATATAAACTTTATAGTCGACTTCCTAAACCTTATATAGTAATCCCTATACGTAGAGGGTTATTAGAAGCCTCGAGGATACTTAGTATATTCTACTTCCTTTGATATATTAAAAATATAATTTTACTAGCTATTCTATATAGATACTAAACCCTAATATCACTAGCTATCTAGGAGGTCTCTGATATCCCGGCTATTTAAGATTATTCTTTAGCGACTAGTCTAATTCTAGCCTAAAGCGAAATAGGTACTAACGCGCTCGAGTAAGATATTATAATAGGCTATCTCTAGCAAAGTCGAGTTTAGTCTTTTTTTATAATAGTACGAAATATATACTACTATAGAAGAGGTATATAAGAGTATATTTAGCAGAATAATATATATAAATACTAGGCTCTAATATAGAAGAAAAGACTAAACTAGCTTTTTCTAACTCTAGAAGAGTAGATAGCTATATATAAGAGGTCTAAAACGAAATAATATAACGTCGGCTAATATAAAAGCCTAAACTCTACGAAGTCTATCTAAAAGTCTAGACGGATATACGTATTCTTCCTAAATTAGATAATATAAAGTACTATAGCTAAAAGCTAAATATACTATAATCGAACCTTATATATAGTAGATACCCTCGGCTGTCTAGTATAGCCTAGATAGTAGGCTATTATAATATATTAGACGTTCTCTACTAGTATTAATAACTAAGTATATACGTACTACTAATTTAAAGTAGCGTATAAAAGAAGAGAAAAGAAGAGTAGTATATAGTAAAGAGAAGAACTCTATAGTCTTACTATTTAAGAAGAACTAGATACTCTTAAATTTAGTATTTAATTAAACGTTTACTACTAGAAATAGAAGTACTATATCTACTTCTATATCTAATCGATTAATTTATAACTAGATTTAGACTTAGATACTAATACTATTTAATAAAATATCAAGAGTATTACTAACGATTATTATATTAAGTAGAACTTAATAATATATTAGATATTTATAATATATTAAGTTATATAATCGCTAAATAATAAATCCGTACTAGTATTTAATAGAATCTATAGACTTATAATAGCTAGCTATCTTAAATAGCCGAGTTTATCTACTATATATATAAGGTTTTAGCTATAGTATATTTAGCTTTCAGCTATTATTATTTTATATTATCTAATTTAGAAAGATTACGTATCTCTAGACTTTTAGATAACGTTTATAAAGTTTAGACTTTTATATTAGCTAACTTATATTATTATTCGATTTTAGACCTTTTAGTATAGTCTAATCTCTTATATATAGCTATCTACTCTTCTATAGTTAGAAAAGGCTAGTTTAGTTATATTAGAGCCTAGTATTTATATAAGTTATTCTACTAAACACACTTCTATATATCTCTTCTATAATAGTATATATTTCGTACTATTATAAGACTCAACTTTAAGTAAAGTTATATAATTATTATTAATATAATACTATAATATAAATAAATGCTTAGCTTAAAGTACTTTATCTAGATTTATTATTAGTATAGTATTTATATAAAAGAAAATTAGCTTTTGGAATTAAAAGAGTAAAGTATATTATATACTATATATTTACTATATAGAGCTACTAGCTTGAAAAAACTAATATAGATTAATAATCGTCTCTTTTAGACTTAGACGATAATCTAATATTTTATAAAGTAAGTTATTCTTTTCTCTTATCTTTATCTTCTAGTATAACTAAGCTAAAAAGAATTAGAATACTTAATTATCTATATATTATTTCTCTAGGTCTTTTATTAAGAATAAGTAGTATAATTAAATTAAATAGAGAAATTTTAGAGCTTTTTAAAAGTTGATATAATAAGAGACCTATATAAATTCAGTTATCTAACGAAAATTTTAAGAATACGTAGAATAACGATATTAGATAAGAGATCTTTAGAGCTTTCAAAAGATTGAAATTTACTATATTTGTCTTATTATTATTTATCTAACTATAGTATTATAAATAAGTAGTATAATTAAAGCTAATAATAAAAGTTCAGAGCTTACTTAGTAAAGTAAGAAGATATCTAGATAAGTATTCTTATAAAGTAAGTTATTCTTTTATCTTTTTCTATTTTCTTTAGTATAATAGAATTAGAAGAAAACAAAAGTATCTTTCGAAATAAAGAGTAGATTTAGCTACTCTGTTTACAAATTAAGCCAATTCTTTTTCTTTTGTTATTACTATAGAAGATTAACTTTATAAGTAAAAAGTTCATTTATTATTCTTTTAAATTTACTAGATATTTCTATTAATTCTCTTAGAAAGTACTTTATCTATTCATAGTTAACTACTTAGCTGATATAATCTAGTTTCAAGAGAGTATTTTAGATGGATATTTTTAAGGATTAAAAGAGTACTGAATTATATATCTAGTAATAACTATCGATTTTCGAAATTTACTCTACTACTTAGCAAAAAAGAGGTAAATTCGAGATCTTACACCAATAGCTTCGATTCATAATCGAAACGTAGGTTTATTATACAAAGCTATATACGAAGGTTTTTAAAACGGGCGGAAGTCAAACATCTTCGGTTAAAATCGGTAAAGCCCCTGACATAGTAAACAACTCCTTTAATAAATACTAAAGGAGACTAACACAGAGGTTTAACTCACTTCAAGCACCTATTCTAACCTACCACTCACTTGGTTATGTGTTCTTGACTTAATTGTGTGGTTCAAACTGCTTTTGAAGAGGTGGTGTAATACTTCACTAAGATGCACCACTGTAATTTAGTATACACAATGGTTTTACCTCTATTAACCACAATGCAAGCATGATCTTAAGTCACCAAATCTAGTCCATATTATGGCTGAAATTTAATTTGTTGTTCTTATCCCCCTATGACGTTGACTCGCGTGTGATTGCACTGAAGAAGCAATGCGTTTGAAGCAGAGTAACACTGCTATTTACCGTGAAAGCACCCCTATTCGCGTATTTTTTCAGTATTCAAGACGTAGCAAGAAGAATCATCAAAGTAGTAGCTACATCACGCTGAGAAAACTCCCCAGTGATGAAATAACAATAGAAGTTCTGGTTGTCTGGCCGATTTCAGTCGCGACAAGTCAATCAAACTTCCGCATCCGCGACTCTTTGGTCTTTTCCCAAGTGCAGCTTCAAACCACAAACCCCAGCTTGCAAACTCCCCAAAACTCCACCAAATTTTGCTCCGAAGCATTATAATTGTACCTCGAACCTCTCTCCAACTTACATACCACCTTTGGCATTTTTTGACCCTGGATTTCGCGCAGAACCTGCCATCAAACCCTCCACCCCAACCGCCCCACCCTACCTCGTTGTTAGATTTACTTTGACGAAATGGCACCAATGAAGAAAGCACCCAACTGGTCCGAGGAGGAAAACGACCTTCTCCTCGAGATGGTTGATGAGAAGAACCAGAGAAACGCACGCCGCGAGATCTACTCGTGGGGCGATGTTGCAAGGGAAATGAATCAGCGGATTCAAGGAAATAGAATCTACACCGGTAGCATTCTCGAGGCTCGCTACCGAAAGATGATGGGCCAGAAGGGCCGTAAGAAGACGGGGGCTGGTGTTGCGTCTGGTGGCAACGGAGAGGGTGGAAATGAAAATGGATATGGTATGGGCATGGGAATGGGAATGGGGGATAATGGAGATGATGGCAATGACATGGAAAGAAGAATGGGAATAGGCATGGATATGGGCATGGGCAACCCGATGCCAGGAAATATGGCAGCGATGCAAGCCCCTCTAGACGACTTCCACCCCGCTACCCCGGCCTTGAACTACCAATCACCATATCAACAATATCAAGCCGGTCATCTCCCTACTCCATATGCCGCCCATCCAAACCAAATCTTTGCCCCTGCCAGGCCACTCTTCAACAGGGACGGGTCTCCCGAATACCCACAAGATTACCAATACAACGATCAAGGTAGTCTTTCTTTTGGTCAACAACAAGACCCCGGTGCTGGGGCACAATTCCACGGTGCTGGAGCCGAGTTGAGAAATGGTCACGATGACAATGTTGGTTTGGGACTCGGAGCTGCTACTCCTCCAACAGCACACAACCAAGAACAGGAGCCTGGAAACGGAAATGGAAATGAAGACGGTGAGGGTTTGTTCGATGATATGGACTCGGTCATAAATCGCAGATTGGATGCGGAGTTTTGGGAGGGCTTCGAGGAGTGGAATGAGGATACCGTCGACCAAGAGTAAGAAGTTGAATCATGACAGCAGAGGAAGAAGACACGGAAGAATCACTACCGCTGTAGTGTTTTGTAAGATCAAATAAGAACAAGTCGGTATCAACCTAAGAAGTCTAAGCATGATGAAGTGTTCAAATCAGTCGTGCTGGTTACCCCGGATTTTCGCTTGTTTGTTTCCTTGCCTATTTAGCTTTAATTGTTTCCTTTGAACCTCCCATCGTCTCCAACGTCAGCCTAGGTACCTGTTAGACCAAGCCCGTTCCATCTCCTAGTCACTCCGACCATCTTGCAAGTTTGTATTTCAAGAACTAAAGATAATACAGAGACTAAAGTACAGTGTTTTGGGTTTCCCCGCCTAATCTGTTATTCTATCCTTCCTTAACGATCCTTCTCCTTCCTGCCTCTATTTTAAGGCTATCTTGCCTAATCCTATCCTAATATATTACTTCTCTTAGCTACTCTAATCCTATTCTAAAATTGGTTCTACCTATTCTTTCCTATCTAAGGTATTAGGGTAGCCTTTCCTAGCCTATAGAGAAGGCTAGGTAAGGTATATACTAGTCTTAAATATATTATTTATAGTATTATTAGTAGATTTAGTAAGAGTAGTACTACTTAAGAAAAGTATATAATATTAGTCTTTAATTAGTATCTAAAAACAGGGGTTTTACTATAGTAAATCAAGTACCTAGTAGAGTACTTAATTTAGTGCTATTTACTTCTATAAGCTCTTATATTTAAGCCTTAACTAGTTTCTAGATAATATGTTAATAATATTAATTATACCCTCTAATACCTACGCTATATAATAACGTAAGACATATATATTATATATTACTCCTCTTATTATTTATTATCTTAATTATTACTAATATAAGCTACTCTTTTTTCTATAGACGTTCTAGCCTAGCTAGTACTTAAACACTTACTCTCTCTTAGTCTACCTCTTCTTAATCTACCTCTTCTCCTTCTTAATACCTCTAAACGTGGATTATTATAGATTAAAAGTTATAAGAGAAGTAGAGAGAAAAGGACTTAGAAGGTAAGTAGTAGGATAAAGAGAATTAGATTATTACTAATCTACTAGGATAATACTATAATTTAGGTATAATATCTTGTCTTTTAGTATCTTTAATAATATTATTATTATTAATACTTCTTGAATTAGTCTATAATATTAGTACTTTTTATTACTTTTTGCTTATTTTAATATTTTTTACTTATATATTTCTTATTCTATTCTATCCTCTCTAGTACCTCTCCTTACCTAGCTCTCTCTTTTAGTCTTCCTTACCTCTCTTATCTAAATTTAGTATCTCTTCTACCTAATTTAGCCTAGCCTATAAGTAAAATTAGCTTATCCTCTCCTTACCTAATAGAGAGGGGTAGCCTATTCTCTCTAGAGTGCTAGGCTAACTAAGGCGGGGAAAGCTAAAACACTGCTAAAGTATAAAGCAGCTCTGTTCTCATAAGAAGCTCTTCTCCTCCGATAGAACACTTCCACCGTTCTTACGTTACGCTTCTAAATCAACGAGGATGAGAAAAGCAGACTCGACGGTCTTCGAAAAAGGACAAAGTATTATAAAGAATACAAAGAGGGTGAGAGAAAAGTGACAGATACTGCCTTTAGAGAGTGATTTAGAAGGCGATAGAAACGGAAATTTAAAATAAGGATTTCTACTAGTAGTAATAAAACTAATTTGAATTTAGAGCTACTCTCTTCTCCCTCGAGTTCTATAGTAGTATTAACCTACTAATAAGCTAACTAGAATATAATTACTTTCTCTCTTAAAGCTATAGAAGTAAAATTACACTATTCTAGCTCTCTCTATAATAGTAGTAGGTTTAGTAGATAAATAGTATATAGCTCTTACTATAGTATATCTAGTATATAGTTTAAAAATATAAATTATAATAAGAAAAGTACTAAGGTTAATAGAAGTACGCTTTTTATTTCTTATAGAAAGACGAGATCGACGTTTCTAAATAGTATCTATAAAAGTAGAATTTAGCTTCGTAGAATCAAAGAATAAATAAGAACTTCTAGTCTCTAGAGAGATATAAAATCCTATCTAAGAGTATAATTAAGAATTTAAAAGAATAGTCTCTCTTTACTTATTCTTATACTTTATATATAGACGTGTTTAGTACTCTAGTTAGAAACTACTTTTATTTAAGATAGTTTTAGACTAAAATCTAAGTAGCTTTAAACTACGATACTACTAAACTAGTTTAAGATATTAATTAATAGACGTAGAGAAGTATCTAGATATAATAGTATAGACTTGTAATAGCACGCTATCTTGAATTGTTAGTATTCGTAGAACTGCTAATATCTCTACGACTGCTAATACTTCTACGACTTATGAGATAGAAGGTGCTAAAGAGAGTAAGAATCGGATATTATATATTTCGCTTTAAGGTCTTATATGTTTAGCTTTAAAGCTCTTATTGTTTTAGTAGCTATATTAGGAAGGACTCGGTTATTATTCTTATCGAGACTTAGTAGTCTCCGACCTCTTATATATAGATGTTTATACTCGGTATAGAAGAAGAATAGTTTTTCCTTTTCTTCTATATTAGTGCCTAGTATTTATATACGTTATTTAGTCTCGAACGCACTCTTATATATCTCTTCTCCTATAGTATGTATTTCGTGCTATTATAAGACTTAAGAACGTTTACTATTACTAATATATTATTATATAACTTATCTATCTCGTTTATAAGTAAGTAGTTCTTTATATACTTATTTATAACGTATTCTTAGAAAGCTGACTTCTTTTTAAGAGCTTTTTTAGTAGACTTTTAGAGCTCTTTTAGTAGACTTTTAGTACTAGAAGTAAGAAAAAGAAAGAATAAAAGAGTATAAGAGTAGTAGTAGAAGTAGTAGAAGTAGATAGAGAAAACTTAGCTTATATACTTATATTATAATATTATACTTAGACTAACTTATACTAAAATAATAATTTTTTTAGCTTTTTAAATATAAGATTATAAGTAAATTATTATTAAATATCTATATTATTCTATACTCTAGTAGAGTTTAAAGAATAAGATAAGAATTTAATTATTTAGTTATATTAGAGCTAGAAATATAAGATTAGAACTATATTCTACTTAGACTTAGACGACGATATAATATTTATTAGATTCTTACGATTTATCTTATAGACTAAATAGTATAAATTCTTATCTAATATCTAATATAATAAAAGATTATTAAAAAGGTAGTAATAACTAATAAATATCAGATTTTTAATACTAGTGTTTTATAGTACTAAATAGATAAATAGAGATTATCTAACTTATATTTTCTTTTTAAAAATCTACTTTATTAAAGTAAAAGATTATTATATAAAAAGCTTAATCTAGTATTAAGAATCTATAATAAAACGTATAAATCTCTTAGAGTTATAAAGAATTAGAACTTACTATTAAATTATAGAACTTTATCTTTATCTTTATTTTTAGAGAGAAAATACTAAGACTAAGTATTCTATCCGCTCTTAGACTAGAAGAACTATTCTTCTCTAGATTAACTATTTTTCTACTAATAATTAGCGTAAGAATAAATAAATAAAGTAATTATTAATTAATTAATTAATAGTAATTAGATTAGATTAGATTATAATTAATAGATTTCTTAATTAGCTTAGCTTATTAGGTTTTAATTAATTATAATTAATTAGATTACTATAATTAATTATACTATAATTATATATATATATATACTAATTAATAATAAAGTAGTTATTTTTAAACTTAGATACTTTCTTATTCTTCTCTTCTTTTTTTAATCTTTTCCTCTTCTCTTTCTCTATCTCTTCTTCTATATAGAAGCTCTAGCTCTTTAAGCTTATAATTATCTATATTAGTAATATATATTTCTTAGTAAATAATTAATAGCTAATTTATTAAAGCTTAAAATAAGGAAGTTAGATAGTAAAAAGGCTACTTAGAAGATCTTAAGCTCTTAGTATACTAGAACACTACTCTAACGCTATACTAAACACTTAGTCCGTGCTCTAAGACCTCTAGACTAGTTACGTATTATATTAATCAATTAATTAATTATTAATTAATTAATAATAATTAGATTAGATTAGATTATAATTAATATCTTATTAATCTAATCTAATCTAATTATTACTTTCGCTACTACTAATCGATATATTATTAGTTATTCTTAGAAATCTAGTATCGATTAGATTACTTAATAAAACTATACTATAAAAATATAATAAATATTATACTCTTTTCTAATCTATTACTAGTAATATCTTTATCTAAATCTAAATTATATAATCTTACTTAATATAAAAATCCTATCTATAATACTTATATACTTAACTTCAACTACTAGCTTTATATTATATTACTAAAGAAAAGATATTATAATAGCACGCTATCCTAGATTATTATATAATAGCTAGATTATTATATAATAGCACTATCCTGAATTGTCGGCATTCGTAAAACTGCCGATACCTCTAAGTAGTACTAATACCTCTAATACCTCTAGAGCCGAGATTACGAATAACCGATACTTATACGAGCAAAGTGCTAAATGTATTAATATCCGACATTTATATATAGAAGGGATTAAGGTTTAGATGTTATATGTTTAGCTTTCTAAAAGATTAGAGGTTATATATTTAGCTTTTTAGCTCTTATTATTTAGTATTAGCTATATTAGACAGGGCTCGGTTATTATTATTATTAGAACTTAGAAGCTTCTAAACTCTTATATATAGACGTTTATGTTTAGTATAGAAGAGAGACACTTATTGTTTTCTTCCGTATTAGTACCTAGTATCTATATACGTTATTCTACTATACGTACTCCTATATACCTCTACTATAGTTATATATATTTCGTACTATTATATAAAAACAATAAGTCTTCTTCGCTAGTAATAGCCTTAATAATATCTCTTTTAAGCTTATTACTACTCTTTATTTAGAAGTCGATTTATACTTAATTTAAAATATTATAATAGTATTCTTATATAGCTAAGTAATCAGAGACTACTTAGATAGCTAGTAATACTAGGGTTTAGTATTTATATAGATAGCTAGTAAAAATCGTGTTTTAATATATATTAAGGGATTAGAATATACTAAGTGTTTCTAAGAGTCTTAATAACTCTAGGTTCAGTAAATAAGTTAACTTATAATAGTTATCTAGAAGGCTTCTAAATCTAATCTTACTCTCTCTCTCTCTAAAATCGATATCTTTAAAATGTTGAATTTAGTTCTACTAAATAGCGTTAAGCGACTACTCTCTTCTAAAGCTACCCCTCTTTTTAAAAACCGTCTAAATAGTATCTATATACTAAGATCTAGAAGATCTTAACGAAATAATAGTTAAAGAGACTAGTAAGACTTCTTAAATATAGACTAGATATAGTTAGTTATATAAGCTTTAGAAGCAGAAAATTAAGAAATAAGGAATTAGCTAGCTAAGCTAGAAAGACAGATAAGTAAGCTTATATTTTAAAGTTAATAACTTACTTTGCTTTTAAACCCTTCTTAATCCTACTCTCTTTTAAACATTTATTTAAACTAACCTTTATTTTTATACTCTTTTTAGCTATAAGTAGCTACTTTTAATACCTTCTAATATTCCCTTACCTAATATAGCTCTAAAGCTACTTTAAATACTCTCTAATAAAAAAGTAAGATAACTGAAAAGATTAAACCTTTAGATGACGGTATTTCACCTATATACTAATAATAGAAGATATTAGTATAAGATAGACTCTATATAAATACTAACTACTACGGTTTACCTCTAATACGTAAAGCCCTTATTTAAGGTATAATAACTAGACTAGCTAGGAACTATCTAGAGCTTAGATATAAGTTAGAGTCGGTTTAGAATGCTTTCTAAGATTAAGAAGAGATAGTTACCCTTTTAGATACCTACTTTTTAACTAGTTATAAGACAGAGGATACTTAGAACGTTTTCAAATCCTTGTAAATAGACGTTAAAGAAACTTTTATTAAATTTAAAAGTCGTTTCTTAAGTATAGCTATACTTAGAGAAGTATATAAATTAGATAGGTTCTTATATATATAGGAAAAGATTATACCTTAGCTTTAAAACTTAGCTACTATAGAGAAGAGACGCTAGAATTATAACTTCGCTAAGATAGTGTCTAATCTTTTAGCTATAGATAAGGAGATACGCTAAAACGCTAAGTTATATAATATTAGTATTTCGGTCTAAAATACCCCCTCCTTGTCTAATTTAGCCCTAAACTCCCTACGATATAACAGTGAATCGTCCTCTACTTTAGAAGTGGAATCGGAAGATGATTAAGTTCTTAAGTACCTTGAAGGGAACAAGGTATTACGATAACATTTGGTAACAAAATCCTTTGACTAGCTGAAACGCTACCGACTCTGATAAGAGTCTTAAAGTCGTTACTTTCTTACTTTCTTTTACTTCTAGTAAGGCTAGAAGTTCTTTTTTTATCTGAATTCGACTTAGATATAAATTAGTATACTCTTAAAAGAATAGTAACCTCTTAGCTAAGTTATTACTATCTACGACATTATCGACTTTTCGTTCTAACTTCACTCTAAGTCCCCGCTGACCTAAGTTTAGACGAACTTACTTTCTTTTATATCTGGTATATTAGATGTTTTATTCGAATTTGAATCGGATACGAATCTATACGCTCTTAAAGTGAGCTCTTAATTAAGTTGTCACTGTTACTTATAACGTTACCTCTTGATATTTGCTTCTAACTCTATTCTAAATTCGCCTCTATCTCTACTTTAAACTTTTTAAACTTTTTCCGACCTGCCGGATAGGATCAGACTACACTCTTTTAGCGAACGCGAATGCTTATACTTTAATACTAAAGGATTAGAAACGAAGTCTCTTTTATAAGCATCTACGAAGTCGGTTATGATTTAGATCCTACTTAGTATTCTATAGACAATTTTTAGGGTTTACTACATTGTCTAAGAAGACTTTCATACTAAATATCTAGAAGCTACCTTAACATCTCTTTAAATAGATTAATACATAGGAATTAGATAAGAATTAAGTAAAAGAGTTAATTTATAAAACTCTATTAATACCCTCTGATTCTAGTTACTCTTAACAAGGAACTTATAATGAAAACCCGAGATAAAACACTAACTAGTAGGAATGTTTGAAATTAATAAAGTAAAGAACTAAGACCGAGTTACTACTAAAACAGGGCCTACGTATTCTCTCCTTCCTCTAACTTATTATTCTCCTCTCTACTCTCTCGAGCGTAAGGAGCCTGAATCGGCTCTTCCTCTACTACCTCCTCCTTATAAGAACGCTTCTTACCTCGGCGACCTCCTATAACCGGCTTTGGGAAGGACGCTTATAAACTCTTTAAGTAGGCTTTAAAGAGGACCTAAACCTAGGTTTAGATAGAGGTCTTACCTTCTATAACATAGTATAAGGACTATTAAATATTAGTAACTAAAACCCTTTTAATAAGTAAGAGGTACTTATAGTAACCTTAGCGTAAAGTACTTAAGTCTCTTCTAAGAGAGCGAACTATACTTCTAAGCTATTCTTTAGTGTCTTTATACTAGTAATAACTAATACCTTATCTAGGGCCTTTATAGCCTTCTTAACCTCTCTCTTCTCTTCCTTACTTATAAGCTTACTAAACTCCTTTTTAATAAACTATAGTAACTACTTAAGTTAGAATAAATTTAGTATATATTTAAGATTAAACTTACTAGAATATATATAGTATTCTACTTAACGTAGTATCTATACTTCTTTAACTTCGGCTTCTTAAAAGTATATACGTAATCTCTATTCTAAGATTTTGCTTAAAAGCACTAAATATAGTAGACTTAGTAAGTAGCTAAAAGCGTACTAAGAGGATATAGAAGAGGTATTTTACTATATTAGATTAGCTTTAAATTAGGTTTAATTAAGAAGAGAAGAACTTACTTTTATATATATATATATAATATATATATATATTCTAGAAGATAAGTTAGTATATAAAGATATACCTAATTAGAAGGTATTCTTACTATTTATATTATTTAGATAAAAAGAAAAGAAGAAGAGAAGTTAGAATTAAGGAAAAGTCGTCTACTAATATACTACTTATAATAATAGCTATTACTTTATAATTATTATTTATTACTTAATAATTACTATTATAATATATAATAATAGTAAGAATATAATAACTCTATAGTAGTATACTACTCTCTACCTAATAGCTAATAATTAGCCTCTCTTCTATTTATATCTTATTATTATATAGTATATAGTAGTAAATAAAGAGTAATCAGCTCTTAAATAATAATACTACTAGCTACCGACTCTACTCTAACTACTAGACACTATAATAGTAAGACAAGTTATATTCTTTATAATAAAAAGATAAATAATACTTTAATTAACCTAATACTATACTAATTAATAACTAAAGACTTAGGATAAGTCTTTTTAAAGGAGAGAGGATATAATAGTACACTATTCTAGATTATTATATAATAGCTAGATTATTATATAATAATACTATTCTAAATTATTAACATTTATAAAACTGCCGATACCTCTAAGTAGTACTAATACCTCTAATACCTCTAGAGCTAAGATTATAAATAACTAATACTTATATAAGTAAAGTACTAAAGGTATTAATATCTAATATTTATATATAGAAGGGATTAAGGTTTAAATATTATATATTTAGCTTTTTAAAGGATTAAAGGTTATATATTTAGCTTTTTAGCTCTTATTATTTAGTATTAGCTATATTAGGCAGGGCTCGGTTATTATTATTATTAGAACTTAGAAGCTTCTAAACTCTTATATATAGACGTTTATGTTTAGTATAGAAGAGGAACACTTATTATTTTCTTCTATATTAGTGCCTAGTATCTATATACGTCATTCTACTATACGCACTCCTATATGCCTCTACTATAGTTGTGTATATTTCGTACTATTATAGATATTCTATAGAAATACTACTCTAATCTAGTCTCTCTATATATTATATTCTAAGTATATAGAGTTAAAGAATTAATCTATTTATAAATAAATAAATCTTATAAGACTAAATCTCTCGAATTATATATGTCGGTATATTTAAGAGTAAGTAGCTGCTTAAGATAGCACACGTGGGAACACGTGACCTTCTCGCTTAAGAACTATTTAGATAGACATCGTAGCTAGCTTTACTTAGTATATATAAACGAATATATAACTCTTTTTATATCGCTTTTATAACTATAAGTTATACTAATAATATAATCTTACTTAATATAAAAATCCTATCTATAACGCTAATATACTTAACTTTAACTTTAAGTACTTACTCTATAATATTACTAAAAAAAAGATATACTATACTAATTTATAAAAATAACACTTTAAACTCGTATCTCTATATATTATCTTATTAGTAACACTTCTCTTAAATTTATATCTATAATAAAAAATTATAAACGTAATTATTTAATAGTAAACTCTTCTTAGAAGATAATAGCTTAGAATACCTTATATATTAGTTTATAAGATAGATATAGATATATACTTAAAAGTAAGAATTCTTCAAGTGTTATAAAGTTAGAATCTAAGTTATCTAATTCTTTCTTCTTCTTCTCTTTTAGTAAAAGATTAATAAGTGATAATATTATATTAGAAGAGAAGAATAATTGAATAATTTATAATTAAATAATTTATAATATAATACTAGAAGCTTAACTATAGTCGATTCTCGTTAGATAGAGTTATTATAATCTTCTTTATATTATTAATTCAACTATCTAGCTCTTTAAGCGTAATACTTCTTACTACTAAACCTATACTAACCGCCGAAATACAATTAGCAAACTTGGCTACGAAACTATTATGACTTGATTTTCTGTTTTAAGGCACGTATATTGAAAAAATCAAAATCAGGCCTAGAGGCTGCTGATATTTCCACCGTCTTTTAGATAAGTAATAAGACGAAGTCGTAATTAATTCCAGGCATCGACGATATATAAAAGACTAAACACAGCAAATACGCGGCGCGGAAAAAACAAGAATAACATCCAAAGTCAGAGAGAGAGCGAAATATACCATTTTAATGTAATGAGGCTTAGCGATGAATCCTCACTCCAATCCCCGGGCAATGAAGTGTTTTAATCCTTCCCGAATGCGACAAACTTGCCAGCTCACTTCACTTCAGCCGAGAACATCATCGCAATTGTTTCAATCTCGAATCCTCCCCAAACAACGGCAAACAACTGCAAACAGCCCAGCGTCATAAGCCGTTGAACTCCAAAGATTCATCATATCATGGTGGAAAACTTGAAAGGCAGGACAAAAGATGGCACGAACACTACTAATAAACCCGGAGGCGAGGAAACCCGGTGTCACCCCGCACCTCTAAACATTTTACGTTTCGTTTCCTAATGCAACCACAATGGGCTGAACCACACCGATATATGTAGTCTCCGATCCGTTATCCACGGAGACACAGCGTATCTTTTCTCGATCGACATTGGATTGTGAAAGCTTAAAGCAGAGATGATGTTGAGGGATGACGATGCGGGAAGGAATACGCTTGTATTCAGATGGAGGGGTAAATGGCGATGAGTTTGCTTTTGCATCCAGGACCAATTCCCATGGTGAAATGAATAATAAGCTTACGCAAGATGGTCCCTGAGGGGAGGTTGGTTTTGCAAATCGTAAATGGAAACTCGACTCGAGGGGTGTGCCAAACATTTAAACAACGTCTTCGACGGTTGGTGAGCTCGAGGTTGATCGTCCCAGAGAAGCGCCAGAGGCAACGGCGTTTCAATCCATTCCACTCGACCGCCCTCCCTTTCATGCGCCCATCACATCACATGGCTTGGCGACTTGTCCCCGCTGGTGAACTGCTGAAAGGTGGCTGGACTTCCCCTCTTTTTGAAAGGTCCAACCTGTTAGAAGACTCGGCAACAACGATGGCCTGTGGTGTTTCTCGGGCCGTGAAGCTCTGTGCAGACTGAACTGAGCCTTGCAGGATGGTGTGCAGGTGTGAGGTGTGCAGGTGTGCAGGTGAGGATGGGAGGCTTGAGGGTACTCCATAAGTACCTAGGCACATGTCAAAGCCTCTCGTGGTGGTGGATGTCGCGCGCCATCCGCGTCAAATTCCGACAATTCTCCGCTAGCAGGGAAGCCGAGTTTGGCGCATTGATTCAGAACTTTTGACGCTCTGACACCTCTGAACGCTTTTCACCTCTGGCATATGTCCTACACCCCCTGCCAGGCCTTCTTATGCCACGTCGTAAGTCGCGGACAAGGCATAACAAGGCCGAAACCCTTGCAAAGGACTCGCCGCAGAGCCGGCGGCTAAATAGACTACTCGGCCCCACATATACAGAGACACCCTAAGAGAGTAGTCCTACTAAAGTATATATTGTAAATCGTAAGACTACTTAACTCTAGCTTACTTACTTATATTTGCTTAGTATATATATCTCTATATATATCTCTATATAATAGGTTTTTTAAAATAGTAATATAACTAATCTTAGTATTTTAAGTAGTAGTATAATATAAGTCTATATTTTAAGTAGTACTACTACGTAAGTCTCTCTTTTAAGTAGTATTACTATATAAGCTTTTATTCTACGTAGTACTACTACGTAAGTCGCTCTTTTAAGTAGTACTACTACGTAAGTCTCTATTTTAAATAGTACTATAATATAAGTTTTTATTTTAAGTAGTATTATTATATAAAATTCTATTTTAAGTAGTACTACTACGTAAGTCTCTCTTTTAAGTAGTAATACTATATAAGTCTCTCTTTTAGTTAGTACTACTATATAAGTCTCTCTTTTAAGTAGTACTACTATATAAGTCTCTCTTTTAAGTAGTATTACTATATAAGCTCTTTATTTTACGTCGTACTACTACGTAAGTCTCTCTTTTAAGTAGTAGTACTACGTAAGTTGATATTTTAAGTAGTACTACTACGTAAGTCGAAATTTTAAGTAGTAGTACTACGTAAGTCGATATTTTAAGTAGTACTAC
>LLCB01000142.1:0-168494 GCA_001414345.1 Hymenoscyphus infarciens
TTCCCCCCCCCCCCCCCCCGAAAACATCGACTCGCCAAGATCTCACTGACCTGGGTGCTTATCAGTCACTCTGTGCCCTTTTAATACCTCGTCCTCTCCCTCCGCCGCCGCCAAAAAACAAAACTCTCTCTCTCGCCAAGAGTCCCTTTCTTCAACGGCGACCTCTCTCACCTAAATCCACTCCTTACGACCGTTGCATTCTTGAGTGAACTGCAAGCCTGCTTGGACTTACCGCAAACTACCGCGATTCGTCAATCTTCGAGCTTCGAGAGCCGAACAACAACAAAAACTCGCCTACAACCACAACACATAATTCGCAACTAACAGCCAAAATGAGCATCGATCCAGATCACCTCAACTATGTGGTCAAGGTGGCCTACAATGGCACCAATGCAGCTGGTGGTGATTCGCTCACTGAAGATCTAAACATCTTCTACGAGGTGAGCTTCAACCACCATGCGAGACTTGCGAATCGCCTCAGAAATCGTCCCAAGCTGACCACCACTTTCTAGTCTGGAGATATCGCATGGATGATTACTTCTACAGCGCTCGTATTGCTCATGATTCCAGGTGTCGGGTAAGTGCATGGCATTCAACGTGCTCGGTGGACTCGGTGGTGGTGTCACAGAAGCTAATCAATCGCATGTACAGATTCTTCTATTCCGGTCTGGCTCGCCGAAAGTCCGCTCTGTCCCTCATCTGGCTTTCCGTCATGGCTACCGCCGTCGTCTCCTTCCAATGGTTCTTCTGGGGTTACTCCCTCGCCTTTTCCCACACGGCCGGCAAGTATATTGGTAACCTGGACAACATTGGCTTCCGAAATGTCCTAGGCGCACCTTCCGTCGGGTCCCCCAAGATTCCAGATCTCATGTTTGCCGTCTACCAGGGAATGTTCGCTGCCATCACCGTCGCTTTGGCTGTCGGCGCTGTCGCTGAACGTGGTCGCATGCTTCCTTCCGTCGTTTTCATGTTGGTCTGGTCCACCATCATCTACGATCCAATTGCTTGCTGGACCTGGAACTCTTCGGGTTGGGTTTTCAAGATGGGAGGATTGGATTTTGCTGGTGGAACTCCAGTGCATATTTCCTCTGGTTGCGCCGCACTTGCGTACTCCATCATGTTGGGCAAGCGTCGTGGACACGGCACTCACGAGTAAGTTTTCCTCATCCTTCATCCTTCATCCTAGCTGTGCAATATCAGCCCTTCCGTGTGTTTCCCAGTCTGTGCACAGATTTCGGAAACATTCCCAGCCTTAGAACATGTGCTGACCGGTTTTCGCAGATTGAATTACCGCCCACACAACGTAACACACATCGTCATTGGTACCGTCTTCCTCTGGGTTGGATGGTTTGGTTTCAACGCTGGTTCCGCTCTCGCAGCCAACATGCGCGCTGTCATGGCTGCCGTCGTCACCAACTTGGCTGCTTGTATGGGAGGCATCACATGGTGCGTCCTTGATTACCGCCTTGAGCGCAAATGGTCCACCGTTGGTTTCTGCTCTGGTGTCATTGCTGGGTTGGTTGCAATCACTCCCGGATCTGGTTTCGTTCCCGCCTGGGCTGCCATTATCTACGGTATTCTTGGTGCCGCCGGTGCCAATTATGCCACCAAGCTCAAGTTCCTCCTCGGCATTGACGACGCTCTCGATATCTTTGCCGAACACGCAGTCGGTGGTCTCATCGGTAACATCTTGACCGCCTTCTTCGCCGCCGACTACATAGCACACCTCGATGGCTTCACCGAGATCCCAGGTGGGTGGCTCAACCAGAACTGGGTCCAACTCGGATACCAATTAGCCGATTCCGTCTCCGGAGGTGTCTACTCGTTTGGAGGAACCTGCATCATCCTCTTCGTCATGAACCTCATCCCCGGTCTCTCCCTCCGAGCATCTGAGGAAGCCGAGATCCTTGGTATCGATGATGCCGAGATTGGCGAGTTTGCATATGATTACGTTGAGTTGACGCGCGAGGTGCTCAACGACAACTCGGATGCCGAGAGCAAGTACTCGACCAGCCACATGCCACACCACGAGCTCAACACCCATGAGAAGATCATTGCTGATTCTGCTGTCGCTCGGGGTATGGACAATTAGAGGGGTTATATCTTTGTCTACCCTGTTTTTTCTCCACCAACGCGTAATACCTAGCATTTTCTTCCTTTTGAGTCTTGTTTTGTTCTGCGAAAAAGGCGTGGTTCTTGGGACTTCTTTCGCTTGTTTGTTGGTTAGAATGGGGATCCAACCATACTTTTTCCACCTCGCCTTGTCCCTCATCTCATACACTCTTCCTTCGCCCCCAACCCACCTCCCTCGTTCGAAGATTCGAAGAAAAAAATGGCGCCGTGGTTTTGGGATTCTTGCTACATTTGTAATGGGGAGATTAAAATCCTGGTTTAATCTTTTTCCTTTCTTACGCCCAAGGGGATGGGAATCACGATCGATGACAAAGTTTATATGGGGGCGCGTCTGGTGGTGGGAGATATGGTGGCTTTCGATGCCGTTGGGGGGGAAAGAAGAAAGAAGAAGAACGATAAAGCAAGCAAGCAGTGTCTTTTTACAATGTTTCTTTTCCAAGTTTGTACAGAATAGTGGAAAGGAATGACGAAACGATACCCTTACCTATCCATCTGAATTCCATGCATGTGATTCCTTGGGACTGTTCTTTCCAGTTCACGATGCAAGTTATTCCTTATACACCCTGATCTTTGCCCGTCCTTACTCATTTCAACGTAACCTTCCTCCTCTTCTTCTCTCCTTCTAGTTCTACGGAGCCTGCATCCGCATCCCAATTCAACTCACGAACCTCAAAGTGCTACACCCATGTCTACAAGGTTACAGGTTCGTAGAGCTCTTCAAATCGCCAAAGAACCTCTTCACGATGCGAGGCTTGCTTAAGTAGCTTAACACACAGAGGAAACCCGTAGAGAGAGAGAGAGAGAGAGATTAAGGTAAATTATATAAACGATCCAGATTAAAGTAAAAGTAAAAGCAAAAGCCTTTCTTAACAACCTTTAAAACGATATGAAGTTTAAGTCTCTGACTCTGGGATGCGAAGACTCAACACCTGTACGCGGTGTATCCTACGAACCTCTAGTAGTTCTATTTCGCCTCTAGAACTGTCTATAGAGCTAAGTTTAAGTTAAAAAGGCGACGTAGCAATACCCCCTTTTTATAACTGTTAGAGTTTTTAGCTTCTCGACCTTCTATAAAGAAGCTACGTTATATATAGTAATATACTAGATATTAATAAAAAAGACCTATATAGCTTATTTACTTAATAGTAGTATCTATAGACTACTAAAACAAACTAATCGAGAAAGCTCTTAAAGTCGATTCTATATATCTACTAATACTAGAGAACTTCTACTCTAGATATACCGCGGAATTATATATAACTCTAAGAAGGCAAGAGCTATATACTAACCTGAGATTAGAGGTAATACCTATAGTAGTTATTCTATATAATTAGTATATACTATATTTAAGTTAAGAGAATTACTAGAAGAGGTAAAGGACCTCTAGCGACGGTGATAAAGTAATTAGAAGAGGCCTAGGCAGTATAAATAGGAGTATAAACGTAGAGAGGTTTTTATAACTAGATAATAGACTCTCTACTATTTATATCGAGATACTTAAAATATGTTTAGTAGTATTTTAATAAAGTAGTAAAATACCTCTTAGAAGGTATAGAACTATGAAGTAGAGAACTGATTCTCTAGTTAGTTATAGAGAACCGATTCTCTACTATTTATATTAGTAGATATTTAAAGCGCGTTTAATAGCTCTTAGATAAAGTAGCGAAATACCTCTTAAGAGGTATAGGACTGTAGAGTAGAGGGAATAGAAGATAGAACTAGGAAACTTAGGTTAAGAATATATTAGAGAATAGTTCTATATAAGATAGTATACTAGAAGACGATTATTATTAGTTCTATATAGAAGAGAGCTAACTAAGCTCTTATAAAGGCTATTATAAAGAACTAAATCAGTTGTTTATAAGAATAACTAAAAACATTAAATTCGAATTAGAATAGAGGGAATAGAAGGAGATACTAAGCTATTACTAGGATATAAAGCTAGAAGCGTAGAGGTATATATATATAGTAGGTCTAGTAATAGATACTCTAAGAAGTATATAAGCTACTTTTAGATAAAACCCTATAAATAGTACGTCTATATAGCGCCGGCTTTAGGCAGCTAAAAAGACTATTTAAATATATAAAAAAAAAAAAAAAAGATATTCGGTAGTTATATATTATAGTACTAGCTATTAGTCTACGTAATATATAAGGTAACCGTTATACTAGAGGCACGATAACGTAAAAGTTCACCTAAAATAACTACTAAACGGTATTATTTTAACTAATAGCGTGTATATAGAACGGACTCTACGAATAATAGCCTAATCCATAGCCTAAGTTATTCCTTATATACTCTGATCTTTGTCTACTCTTCCTTACCTCAACGTAACCTTCCTCCTCTTCTTCTCTCCTTCTAGTTCTATAGAGCTTATATCTGTATCCTAATTTAAATCACGAACCTTAAAGTGCTATACCTATATCTATGAGGTTATAGGTTATAGGTTTGTAGAGCTCTTTAAATCGTAAGAAGCGAACGACTTCCAAAGAACCTCTTCACGGCGCGAGGCTTGCTTAGGTAGCTTAGGTAGCTTAGGTAGCTTGGGTAGCTTAGGTAGCTTGGGTAGCTTAGGTAGCTTAGGTAGCTTAAGTAGCTTAACATATAGAGGAAACCCCTAGAGAGAGAGAGAGAGAGAGAGAGACGTGTTTACTAAGATATATAAGAGATTAATACTCTCTTAGTAGAATACTAAATACTAGCGCTAACTAACTCTCTAAGACTAATAGCAGAAGAAGAAGAAGAAGAAGAAGAAGAAGAAGAAGAAGAAGAAGAAGAAGAAGAAGAAGAAGAGATACTAAAGATTAATAACTTTCTAAGTCGACTTAAACTTGCTTTTAGTTAATTCGTTCTAGTGTATAAAACTAATTACTCTAACCTCGATCTCTAAGGTTCTTACTAGATCTAAAGAATTATTAATAGAGTATTAGAATTTAGAAATAGGCGCGATAAAGCTTACTTATATATAATTAGCACGTTTATTAAGACTAGACTATCTATATAGTTAAAGAGTAAGCTAATATCTCTTCTTATATAGATAGATAGAAAGTTAAGAATATATAATAGTAAGAGAGCGTGACTTTACTCTAGAGATACTTAGTATAAAACTAGTCTTTATCTAATACTACGCTAAGTATTAAAGAATAATATTATATAAATGAAAATTTAATTAATTATATATAACTTTTATATATATATTAGTATACTATAGCCTTTTCTTTATACTTCGTAGTATTCTTAAGTTTTACTATTAGCCTAGCTATAAACTATCTATAATTAGTAATATTAAAAGACTTTTAAAGTTTTTATAAAATAGCTTTTATATCTAGAATACTAGTAGGAATATAAGATAACTTTATAATCTTAGTCTTTATCTATCTCTATAAATGCTCTATTAGATTTAGCTTAGTAGTTATATAAAACTATATATCTCTTATTTTTAAGTTTAGTAGCTAAGAAAAGCTCTTATAAGCTCTTCTAGAGACTTAAAATAAGAATCTATATTTGGATTTTTTAATAGAAGAAAGAGATAGAGTTTATAAAGATATTTTATTATATATATACTAGTATAGTAGCGTTAGTATTAGCGTTATATCTAAGTTAGTATAATAATACGAAAGATATACGACTATTAAAAAGGTATATAGAAGTATGTTTAATAGAATAATATATATAGATACTAGGTACTAATAGAGAAGAAAAGACTAAAGTAGATCTTTTCTAACTATAGAAGAGTAAGTAGCTATATAAAAGAGATTTAGACTATATAAAAGAGAGTTAGATAATATAAAAAGATCTAAAAGCTATCTAAAAGCCGAAGCTAAAACCTTTCTAAATTAGATAATATAAAACAATAACTACTAAAATCTTATATATATAGTATATATTATATAATCTCGGCTATATAGAATAGTAAGCTTTTATAATTAGTACTTTATCAAAGTATATTTAAAGCAAAGTCACGCTCTCTTACGAATCGTATACTACTATTAAAGAGGTATATAAGATTATATAGGCTAGAATAACGTGTATTATTACTAGGCTTAATATAAAAGTAAAGAATAAATTATTCTTTTTAATATAGAAAGAGGTAGAGTATATATATATATAGGAGTTTAATAAACAGTTTAATAAAAAAGGAATATAAACGAGGTTTTAGATATTCGTAAAAGGTTTCAAAACTGAATCTCTTCTAATATAGATAATAATAATATTTCAAAGCTTAATAATTACTTAATCTTAGTAGTTATTAATAGCTAGCTATTATAGATTAATACGTTATTAGAAAACTATTCTAAGAAGTAATATAAATTTATATTTACTAAAATCACTTTCTCTCTACTCTATTATTATAAAAAGTTATAGTTTTATATTTTTATAAAAGAAGAGAGTTTCTTACTTAGATAGTATAGGTTTATATATTTATATTAGTAATAAAGAAAAGAGCTTTATAAAAAAAGTACTCTATAATCTAATATCTAGATTATAAGTCTTTTCTAATAGACTTAATATAGTACTAAGATTTTATTATAATAGCGAAACTAGCTTACGCGCAGATTTAGTTCTTAGTTAAAGTCTACTCTATAGACTAATAAGTTTAAAAGTAAGTCTATCTAAGCTATTAGAACTTAGAAACTATAGAACTATTAATACTAATATAAAGTTAATAACTAATAAAAGAGTAGAGAGTCTAGATTATAAAATATATAATCTAGAAGAGATAACGCTTTACTAGTAAAAACTAAAAAAGATAATTAAATTCTACTAATATAAGACGATCTTAGAATCTAAGAGAGTTATTAGCTAGATTAATATATATATTAAACTTATTAACTTTTACTTATAGATAATTAAGTAATCTTTCTTTAATTATATATATATATATATATTATTATAAAAAAAAAAAGAGCTAAATAATATAAAGAGCTTAAATAACTAAGCTAAAATTAAGATCGATTATATTAAACAAGTTTTAGCTATAATATAGTAAATACTATTAAAAAGTTATAGAAGCTAGCTCTCTTAAATAGCCGAGCTACGTACTAGTTAAGCTTTAGACTTTTATATTATCTAAAGCGTTATTTAGTTTTAGTTATAGACTTTTATATAGTCTAAACTTCTTTATATATATACTCTAGCTTTTACTATTTTATAAAAGCTAATTTGTTCTTTTTCTTAGTATTAAGCTTATAAAAAGTATATAGTATTCTACTCTTAAAACTTCTATATACCTCTTTAATAGTAGTATATAGCTTATACTATTATAAAAGTTATTATATATATTATATAAAAAGCTTTTAAGTATTCTAAACTTTTTGAATATTTAAGTAGTAGACTAGATATAGTTATAAGTACTCTAAATCCTTCTATAGTCAAATAAACTAGCTACTAAAGAATTTTATTATTCTAAACTTTTTAATGAATTATATATATTAAATATATTTATTAATACTCTAAAGTCTTCTATAGTTAAATAAGCTATTAAGTTTTATTATTATTCTAAAGTTTTTAATAATTCTAAATAAACTAGATAAAGTTATAATTACTATTTCCTTCTTATAGTCTTAGAACCTATTTAGCTCGTATATATCTAGAATATATACTACTAAGAATTATAAAGTAATATATAGATATATATATACTAATTCTATATATATACTAATATTTAATAGATATATTTAAAAGTGATATTATTATAAGAAAATAGAGTCTTATATAACTTCTTTTCTCTCTATATATAGTAGAGTTTTTACTACTAAATATAAAGCTTCTTAGAGCGTTTTTAATCTAAAAATATCTTATAGATATAAATCTCTTATTAAACCTCGTATATCTTAGTATATATATAAATAGAATATATACTACTAAAAAAAGATTCAGATCTCTAGAGACGTAAATCTTTTATAGTTTATATATATCTTTTATCTACTATTACTATAGCTCTATTTATACTAAGATTTATACTATAAGCTAAATAATTCCTTAAATATTAAGAAATAGTTAATAATATATACTAACTTATACGAGGTTACTATTTAGAGTATCTCGTTAGATAGCTATATATATATTTAAATAATTTATACGAGCTAAAGAGGCTCTTAAATAATTTATTAAAAAAAAAAATCTTAAATAATAAGATTCTTAAAAGATTTAGAAAAATAAGAATAATTAAATTTTCTATAAAGTAGAATATAAGCTTTTAAGTAATTAATTAATTTTATTATTCAAAAAAGATAAAAGCTAAATAGATAAATAGATAAACTTTGAATAAACTTTAGATAAATCTATATAAATAAAGTAAATAAACTATAGAATCTAGTAAAAGTTAGCTATAGTAAGTTACGAGTTAAGCTTGAATTTACTTACTTTTTTTATAATCTAAGCTTTTTTTTAAAAAAAAGCTTTCTCTCTCTTTTCTTTAGAAGATAGAAAATAAAAGTACTCTAAAAGAGATAAGGCTTAGCTAGAAAGAACTACTATATCTAATTCTCTCTCTTCTATATTACTTATTAAGTTAAAGTAAGTATAATAAAAGTAAACTAAAAAATAGATAATTCTTAAAAAAACCCCTTTTTTTAAAATTTTTTACTACCTTTATAAGGTCTTATTACTACCTTAATAAGGCTTTCTAAAAAGTAGAATATAAATATAAACTTCTATTTTATATATAAAAAGTTTCTATAGTAATAGAGGATATATAGAGCTCTTATTTCCTATTATCTAGAGTATACTAATATATGTTTTTATTAAGTAAATAGGCAAAATAAGATAGTAGAGAGAGGAAAAATAGAGATTTTTTCAAAAACGCTTAGATTATAAAAAAACGTTAAAAATCAAGCTTAATTCGTAACTAACTATATTAGTTATTAAAAAGGTTATAAAAAGCGAAAGAGTTTTTAGACTAGAAGATATTTTAAAATACGTCTAAATCACGCTTATAGATTACGTAAAGTAACGCTAGATTAAATAGAAAGAAGCTATTAAGCTAATAAGAAAAGAAGAGAGCGAAAGTAATCTTAATACTACTTAGCCTAAAGTAGACTACTTTAGAATAAGAAGTAGATAAAAACAGAGAACTTCTCTAGTAACTATAGTTATTATTAGTTATAGTTATTATAGTAGTGAAGAGAGAGAGAGAGAAAGAGAGAGTTTATTTATATAAGTGAAGATATTATATATATAAAAATAGTAAAAAAGCTAAGAGAGCAGAGGCAGCGGAAGAAGTAAAATCGATTACTAACTATAGTACTAGCGATTAAGTCTAAGCTACACGCTCTTTTTATACTAAAACTTACTAATAACACTTAAGAATATAAAACTAAAGAAGAGGAAAGATTCTAATTATCTTTATAGAATCTATTAAACTTAAAATTTTCTTTCTTTCTATCTATTCCGATTTAGCTAGATATAACAGTTTAAAAAAGAAACTATTTTTAAAGTAGAGTAGTTCTATAAAAGTAGTATTTTATACTAAAAAGGCTAAAATCTAGTCCTAAAATCTAATTCTTTATAAAAACGCGAGAATTACTATAAAAGATTAAGCTTACGACACGATACATCTATATAAAAAGTTTAAAAAAAGGTAGTTAGCTTTAAGTATATAAGAGGAATAAATTTTTTATTTGTTCCTTATAAAGTTATAGGTTATCGTAAGCTAGGTAGAACGTCGATTTTTAGTAGGGTTCGTGTAAATGGCTTAGACTTAATCGCACCGATTATACTACTTGACTTAGTAACAATGCTCTGGAGAAATTGCCAGGCTTGATTAAGCCAAGATTACTTCTCAGTTCCTGATTCAAGTTGGAACTAGATACCAATTAAGCAAGGTCCTACACCTCTTTGACCTCCCTCTTCTTCTCCCCTCCCTTGATTTTCTTAACCATCCAACCAAACCCCCTCTCTACACCCTCAAACAAACTCGCAACCCCAAAGCTCCACCCTTTCACTCTAACCGTGTAAATAAAGAAATAAACCAATCCCCAATTCGTAAAGCAGAACGCAAGGAAGATGCCGAAATACCTCCATTTATCTCCCGGGGTAATATTGAGCGTCCTCATATACTCCTCTCCATTCCTATACTGACAGAACCCACAATTCGTCGTGTCATCGGGATTTATGAGGTATCCTTGTCCAAATTGGGTGACAAAGTCGCGGGCGTAAGTGAGGCATGAGGAGCCAGGGGGTGGGTTGAAATATGCTGCTTCGGTTGGGGCACAGGAGATTTCGGTTCCGGGGAGCGTAGCGGAGAGGACGCCGCCGATCCAGTAGGTTGAGGGATTGAGCCAGTACATCCAGTACCTCCAAAATGGAGTGATAGCGTCATAGGGACGGACTACTCCGTTGAATAGGGAGAAAATGACGAAGAACGAGGGAAGAATGTTGGAGATTACTGTGAATGAGGGGGCGAAGGCGCAGATCCACTGGCCCCATGATGCTTGGAATAGGAACTGAGGTTTGGGTTAGTCTGTTCCGCGAGTTTCAAGAGAGGGAGTAGGCACTTACGAAAAGAACGACCATGAGAAAGACGTAGCCAGAAGTTGAGGAATCACTTGGAAGACCCGTTGCCCAGTACCAAAGAGCCCAGTAAATCGTTGCTCCAAAGATTGCAATTGGGATCTCGGCCAATACGTTGGCACTGCAAAAGGCAAACCATCCATAAATGCGAGATGGGAGTTCTCTCGCTTCCCAGAGTGCTCTATTGCCATAGAATTTTGGAACAACTCCATTGACAATGGTAGGAGGTATCAAAAGAATCAAGAATGAAGTAAACATCCGATTTTGCATATCAGCAATCGTGTTACCCAAAGAGTAAAACGTGAAACCGTTAAAGATACCAATGATGACGGAGGTGAAGATTTTTCCATACAGATAAGAGGGATCTCTCCAATAGTTGACAAAAAGACGTTTCGTGAGCTCGGCGGTTTGAGAGAAAACGGTTGAAGCGAATTCGTGCTGCTGGATATTCAAATTAGGTTCAAATTCCCCTCTTTCGGCTTTGATTCTCTGAATTTCTTCGTTGAGTTGTTTCGCTTGTTTGGATTCGCGCCATTCGTCACTCCAGTTTAGTCTTTTTCCGTCTTCTCGTTTTCCTCCTTTGGCAGCTGTTTCTAGGATGAACTCGGCTACGTTCTTAGTTGGCGGACATTGCACTCCTCGATCGGCAAAATATTTGATGACATCCGAGCCGTTTTCTCCAATGGGTCCGAAATAGAAGGTGTTGCCGTTGGGATTCAAGCCAAGAACCATATCAAATTGCTGAAATAAGTTGGCGGACGGCTGATGGATAGTACAGACAATTGCTTGACCAGCTTGAGTGAGTTTCTTCAAGAAGCGGATGATACTGTCTGCACTCTGGCTATCAAGACCTGAAGTGGGCTCGTCTAAAAATAGGAGAAGGTTGGGTTTCGCTGCCAGTTCGACACCAATCGTAACTCTCTTTCGTGGTTCAACTCCAAGAGATCTTATCAAAACATCCTTTATTTCACGAAGTTCGAGAAGGTCAATTATTTTGTCGACATAGGCGAGTTTCTCTGCTCTGGAAACATCGCGGTCCTGTCGGAGAATGGCTGAGAATTGTAATGCTTCTTCGATGGTTTGTGTACCATCGTGAAGGTCCATCTGCTCACAGAAACCGGTTCCTCTTTGGAATTCTGTCCCAAGTGATCGTCCGTCAACCAACATGTGTCCAGAGACCACACCCATCTTTTGACGTTGGGAAAGAGTGTTTAGCAGAGTTGTTTTGCCTGCACCAGAAGCACCCATTAAAGCGATCACTATAGAACTCGGTTAGTTTATCCACCAAAAAGAGTTGTCAGGAACAATTAGAAGTACTTACTGCAACCAGGTTTGGCATAACCACTGACTTTATTCAATAGTTGGCGCTCACCACCATTGTAAGGTACCGTATAGGAGACATTTTCCCAAGTAAACACACTTCCAGCTCCCTCAATTTCTCGCAAAATCTCCTCTTCTTGGGCGTGGGAAAGAGTTCTGCTTGGTCGAACGGATGTACTCGATGGTTCGCTTGCACCCTTTTCGACATCTGAGGCTGGTTCAATAGCTCCTTTGACTTTGTTCTTCGTCGTTTTACTCTTGATGAACTCCAGAGCTCCTCCCCCACCAGCAGTAAAGTTGAAAAGTTCGGATCCTGCTGCAGTGACGAGTATGTAGAGAACCGTAAATGCAATTACTACGAACTTTATTAGTTCTCAGGTCTCGGAGCTGTTTTCTTGGGACCAAGTAGACTTACCAACGCCAAAATTTCTCCACAAATTACTTCTCGAGTAATCAAGAGCAGTCTTCAAATATCTCGATCCAGGTACGTTCAAAGAGCCGATTTGCGCACCAGGTGTAGCACAACCCTGATAAAGCGGGTTATTGTACCCGGGTCCTGACGGAACAATTTGCTCGGGAGCACACTCTATCTCTTTATTTCCAAACTCGTTCGAAAGAACTGCCTCGAAGCTGTAGGCGACAGGATTGACGTAATACAACCAACCAAACCAGATATACTGTGAAATCAACTGTGGTTTGGCAATCACGTATCCAGTATAGATACTTGGAAATTATTAGCTTGGGCGATTTAGAAAAAGGGAGAAGGGACAACCTACATCAAGAGGTTCAGTGCTGTTCCAGAAAATCTCACAGCATCATCGATTGTTGGGGAGAGAGCTGCGAACATTCGATATAGTGAGGTGATACATAGGGTGCTGATATAGATGAAGAGGAAATAAATCCAGAATTTGCTTGCATCAACATCAAGTCCAGTTAAGAAATACTATGGTCTAATTAGCAGTCGAATCAATATCTCAGTGGGTGGCGTTGCTTACCATAATTACTGAAAATGGTGCAACATACATCAGTATCTGCGGTAAATCTTGAAGCACTCGCGCAATAACAACCGCCGAAGGTCGATAGAAAGCATAATCGTTATGTCTTGCAATAACTGCTCTTCCACCAACGGCTTTCATCAACTCCGATAATTGAAGCCACCCCAGAAATAGGATGGAGAAGAATAGAGTCCCACCGCGCGAGAAAGTACCCATGGTATCGGTCGTTTGACCATAGAAAAGAGAGCCGAAAATGAAAGCGTTGGAGATGATAACGAAGAATTTGGTGTATAAACTTGTCTTGTCACCCCAGGTGAGCCAAAATTCACGTTTGGTACAAGCAAGAACCTGTCTGATGAAAGATACCGTGTAAGGTGAGCGTTTGGAGACAGTTTTTGACTTGCCCTCTTGGACTGTCTGCTTGAACTCTCTAGCATCGGCATGGTCAGACTCCCGTAACATTGTCTCGTAAGAATCAATATCGTGGAGAACATGCTTGTAGGATTCGCTTTCACGAAAGGCCTTCTCCAATTCAATGGGCCCTTTAGGAACTGGGCCTTCGAAATCGTCTCGGAATTTGCGTTCATCTGGATCGGTAATAGAGGTTAAGAAGTCGGGAGTAGTTTTCCTATCTGGACAAAGATAACCTAGGTTCTCAAAGTATTGTTTGGCTTCATTTGCAGGCCCTATTCTGTATGTTAGATTCGCTGAGTATGAAATTGTGGTTTGTGGGCATTGGCCATACCCTGGTAAATCATTCTTCCTTCATCAATCACCAAAACCTTGTCCATCAGCTCATAGATTCCTTCTCCAGCTTGGTAAAGTGTGACCAAAGTTGTGCGGTTTGAAATGTCAGTCATAACTCGAAGACTGTTGGCATAGTCCAGAGCGGTCGAAGCATCCAGTCCCCGCGTGCTATTGTCCCAAGATACTACAGTTGATTTTGTAGCCAAGGTCTCTGCAATTGATACACGTTTTCGTTCTCCACCAGAGATCCCTCGCACGAAAGCCTACCCGTAATTAGATACTAATTCTGGTAGGAAGAGTGCAACGTAAAAGAGGATTTTATACTTACATCACCAACTAAAGTATGTCGTGTGTGAGTTATACCAAACATCTTGAGTAAAGCCCCAATGATGACCGGAATATCTCCCTTCTCATGCTTCCGCGTCTTGTTGGAAAGCGAAAAGTCCAAGGTCTGCTCCACAGTGAGTGTGGGGAAGTGTAGATCATCTTCCTCATTATAAACAACTTCTCCACGATAATTTTCAAGTTGCTCTTTAGCAGGAATGCCACCATAGGAGACATCTCCAGTCACACCTGCAAATCCTTCTCGTTTGTTTGAGATGGCTTTCAAAAAAGTGCTACATCCACTCCCTGGCCGACCAAGAACTAGAAGAATCTCCCCATCTCTCACAACGCCACTGAAATCGTGGATGAGATCCCTCCGCTCGCCTTGTGTGCCAAGCTGGGGTAAGAATGGTACGAATCTTGACAGTAATCTGTAAAAATCCGGGCCAAAAGTCTACCAAAAGTGGTTAGAATTATATATGGAGATAACAGAGCGGAATTGAACTTACTCCCATGATTGCTCCGGGTAAGGTTTTGACAAAAGTCGTAGTGGCGCCGACCCCCTCAACCGTCAAATTTTTGTAGACCACACCCACCTTCTTCGCCGATTTTCCTTCTTGGCGCTTTTCAAAAAACCCATCTTTGAGGAAGTCGCTCAGCTCGAAATCCTCTTCCTCATCAGTTATTTCCGGCTTCTCCTGTTGCTCAATATCTTCAATATCATGTTGTGGTTCAGCGGCGACATGTGACCGTCGACTAGCTTGACTTGCTCCGGTCGTCATTCTCCCCAACCCAGATCTAGTGGGGTGAGATTTATCTGTTTTTGCGCTTCGGGTTTTTGAAAGCTGGGTCAACTCGCGTCTCATTTCTTCGTACTCCAGCATGGCAGTCCGTAAATTGACCGGCCCCCCAATGTCCCTCTCACCCCAGGTTCCACTGAGGTTGCCAACTTCATTGTCGGAAGATGAAGATGAGGCCTCTTCGCGTGCACGACGGTGTTCTTCTGTCTCGTCGACATTGTGCAATGGAACTCCTGTCCCTTCGTTGGCAGGGCGTTCTGCTGGACCTGCAGTGTAAAACATGACGGCAGGATGATTACTGCTCGTTGACTTTCAACCACGCCCGGGAGAAACGAAAAGAAGGAAGTCTGGGAGCCAAGCTAAGAGAGTAGGGAAAATGCTAATTTAGCACAGATTTCAGGAGTTTAGTCCTAACTCCTACTCGGTTGTGTTACAATTCACCATCTCGATTACCAACCAAACTTGCCCAAGTTTCTTACAAACCCCAAGATGCTTCAAGGTTGGTGGTATTGCATTGTGGGCCGCCAATGAGTTTCATCCAACGTAATCTTGTGGTATGGGAAAAAGCAACGAAGGCATTGGCTCTTCGGGATTTTAGGACCAGCTGAGTCACGCCAATGCTGATCGACAGTGTGGTCTCTGATAAGAAGATTAAGCTCATTAGAAAAACTCGATGGCGGTCTGCGGAGGAACAGCCGTGCGGAGCTCTTTCTGGATATATGGAGATTGCCCAGGACCCGATTAGAAATCAACGACGCACATAAGTGGTGGTCAGCTTCAGCCTTCATCGCGATGGAATGCACACCGACATCAGATCCTCAAATATGTACTAGTGTACGGCACTCCGTGTCGATGGATGATGATATTGGTACTGCTAGTGATAATGCTAGTTGCTTTCTGACGTTGGAGTGGACACAAGAAAGAACTTTTCTAGCCTTCTTCGGGAACAAAATTTAAACGCCTAACGCCAACGGGGATAACTTGATGCAGCCAGATCAACATCAACATGAGTAATGCTCATCTTAGCCTTAAATTTTCTTAATTTTGACGGCACATGAAGCACCATATATATCCTTCGTCTTAAAGCCGAAAGATGAAATTATCCTGTTGTCATTTATCCAAGCGACTTGTGGATTAAGTTTGAGGCGGAACTAGGAATTCGTAACTAGCGAATAGTTAACTAACTCTCCTCTACTCCTTCTATTGTTCATCCGAGACTCGATAAATTGACTCTATTATCCTAGGAGGCTTAAATATTTAAGATTCCAACATGTTTAGTGTTCTAAAGGAGTTGGAACAATTGTAGAAGTGTAAGTACTTTGAGAATATATTTACGACTTCCTATAGCCCTTAGTAAGAAACATAGGCTTTGCTCCAAGTATACCCGCTTTTATAAATATTATACGAAAGAGTCTAGGAAAACGAGATTCATTCTTTATAAAGGTTTAGAAGAATAGGGAAACTGATTTCTCTATTCTCCTAGAGCTTTAGTATAATAGTTGAGATTATATTAAGTTTCTAGAGCAATAGATAGAGGGGGTGTACTTGGAGCAAAGCTCGGGATTCTTACCTGTTAATCTCGATTCAACGTGAATATTTCCAGTTATATCGCGGCGGTTCCGATAGTAGCTACTTAAGAAATACCCTAAAAAAATGACGCCAAGTAATCCCGCAGCTATTTCAAATCGACATCCGTCTAGGCAAAAATGACTTTTGCTAAATCGCTTCGCAGTTTTAACTAATTCGCTTACTACTAACCTAATTAGAAGTATATCGATATGAATACTATATAGAAGTTACTACTTATTAAACACTTAAATCATATCTTACTAACTCTTACTCGAGCCCTAACCCAGACCCGAGCCCTAACCCTAAGTAACTCTAACCCAGAAAACTAGGTCACTGTCCCGTGGATTTGAGAATTGGAGTTTTGAGTGCGTTGTACCTGATCGGGTTAGCGTAGAGCGATTTAGTCAAAACAGCGAAGCGATTTAGTAGAAATCTAGCGGTCTTCTCCAGCTACCTGGTTCTCGATCTACAACCCTTTGACAACTTAATAATCGACTCAAGATACATACCTGGGCTAAAAAATCAAGTTTATCCACTGGAAAATAGTGGAAATCCTTTGCATGAGGGAAACCTCAAGGTTTTCTTATTTAGAAACCAGTGCATATCTAAATAAAAACAATGCCACATGACAGTTGGTCAATTTTTGAATAATGCTTTAAGTGCAGGTCGAAACTCTGGAAATAATTATACTGCTATTCTGTGACTATTTTCTAAATCCACTGTACAACATCTTCTTAATACTTCTTTTAATAGAAGGAATTTCTTACACACGTGATTATCTAACGTGAGAGAAAAAGTCCTCTAGATAGGACCTTCTAGTAAAAGGTTACGAATCAAATAAACCAACAATACCCTAGCTCTGAGAAAGAAACCGAAAACTTCCATTTCCTTCCCACGCCCTCGATTTCTATAAGAAAAGAACTTATCAAGTACTTGCACCGGCGAGGGAAGTTGAAACTCAAGAAGACGAGAGAAAAGTTTCGAAGAAGAATTCAAAAACTCCAACGTCTCTTTTATACGACATTCCCATTCACATATAAAATTCCCAACGTTCTCAACCCCCCCTCCCCCACCCCACCCCCAATCAATGACAGTGACGCGTTAGTGTGTCACCAGATCTCCTCACTTCCCAAAGTAAACCGACCAAGTCCGAATCCATCTCAAAACAGGACCTTAATCTAACCACGTTCTCTCTTATATCTTTAATCCCTACTAATAAACAGGTGAACGAAAGGTTTAAAATCGATAATAAACCTTAAAACGATAGTACCATCTATCTAGCTTTAAGTGTAGTTTACTATATACACTATGATGCTGGAGTACATAGTGGGGTATTTACATATATACAGACTGTTCTCTTAATTCACCGTAAAAAGGATAAATGAGCACTGATTTTACGCTAACCCAAACTCACTTGAAACCATTATTTTGGTGACAAAAGTTTATTATAACTGTAAAAAATCCCTACAACTTTAAATAGGGGTTATATACTTTTACGGTGAATTGACCTAATAGTCTGTACACATTCAAAACTTTCACGAAGGTTTCCTAACCATCACCCTTTAAGAGAAAGCTTCAGCCATGGAATCAGAAAGATCCTTCACTCCAGGTATTTGACCTGCAGCCAAAATATCGCTTCTGCGTCACTTCGAGATTTGAAGAACAGAACACGATTTTTATAGAACAACCCCAGCTTAACAACTCTTACACCCCAAGTATAAAAATCGAAGGTGGCGACAATAGTGCTAATTCGACAACAACCGAATAACAGAAGTTCGTGAACGATAACTCCTCTTATTCTCTTTCTTCTGAGCGGCTGAACTAGTAACCTAAATACTTGTCTTACCTCCCGGTCATTCCTTACCTGTCATGTCAGCTTCTTAGAACGACGCCAATGTAAAATGCTGCTGGGCCTACACAAGAAATCCCTGCTTAAAAGACAAGCCGCTTGATCAACTTCCATTCTCCTCTGATGGTTCCATGTTTCCTTTTGATGAAATCTCTCTGCGTCGTTTTGTAAAAGTATAAAAAGAAATCCAAACTGTGACAGAAAACAAGGCCTACCCCGATTTTGGGAGCCGAAGTTTCGCCATCTGAAACTATTTTGATATCCCGAAAAAATGACGTGTTCTGCTTCATAATCCAGAGATACTTCCTCTCGAAAACCTAATATGTCGTTCATTACTTTACAAGTCATCTGTACAAATCAAGAGGGGAAAATAGCTGGCCGAAACAATTGCCTTTCTAAGCTTTCTGGCCCACATGTCTGGAGAAGAAGTCTATTTGGCGGAACCTTTTGTGAAATGATAATCACTGCAATGGTCCCCCCGTTTTTGTAGCGAAGATTCGGAAAAACCAGCCGCTGGGTGGGATTCTTCAAGATTGCTGAGACAAAATGAACCCCCTTTTTGGGATGTACGTGCATGTCAAATCCACCCTTAGATCGAAAATTTCTGCTGTCTAGTGGCAAAGTACGAAGTAAGTAAAAACTTTGCTTGTAGGAATCCGAATAACGTGCCCCCTAATGTGTTGGTGCAGTATGGTTATATTTCGGTGGGATGGTGTCTCCTGCAACTAGGAATCGTCGTGGTAAGTGATTTTGGATGGAGAAACTCTAGGGGGCAACGGTGTCCTTATCAACAAGAACACACCAATTCGTTCCCTTTCCGGTAAGTGACGGCATACGAAGTTTTATCAAAAAGCTTCTACGAAGTAAAACGTACTTGTCTCCCCTGTAACACGTGGATGATGAATCTTTGAGTAAGCGTATGGATATGGCTTGGCATACTAACATCGACCGACGAAACGGAGAAGAGAATAACGGAAATAACAGGGCATAGGTGAAAGTCGAACTGCCGAAGTTTCGAAAGGAGAGACGACTGATTTTCAAGCGTCTAATGTAAAAGTGGTTTCGGAATGAATTCCGAGGCCTGAACGACCCACGTCACTCTGGATTTTGGGAATCGCCATCATGGCTTGAGAGCGAATTCGCTTCCCTGTGGGTAATAACCGTGTTATCTCCGTTCCGTCCACTTATATCCTTTGCAGGTGGCAGGCGTTGGCCCAAGGTGTCATCGGAAGTGTCGAGCCGTGAAGGCTTTGGAATTTTCCCGGTGCGGTCCTCGGAATACTAGGGCTTGGAAAATGTTCTGCTCTTTTACTCTTTTTCCCTCTTTCTTCGAGAGCCATCTGGAGATTCAAATGAGCATTTCAAGATGTTGATCAGTCGGAAAATTCAAATCTCTGTTGTTGGATTGTTGGAGTGTCGTAGGACTCGAGTCAGAATGGAGGCTGACCGGCAATAATCTGAGTAATAAACTGAACCCAAACCGAATTAAGCGCGGGGAGTTTCCAAGGGTTTTAATTTTTTTTTGGGGCAACGCTTCCTCGACTTCCAAACCTTGTGCCAGGGATCCTTCCTTCACTTATCCGTCGGCTTTTGAAAAAGCGACTGGCTGCTGGAAGTTCTTTATCGATCAGATTCTACCTTCAACCAAACTCTAGATTCCAACTCGGAACTCGGCACTCTTTATGAAAGAATACTTAACATTGTCACTTTCTCCGGCGGGGCTGCTGTGCCGCCGCCGTGATAATGTGATTATATATCCTCCGTCGTACCCCATATATGTGGAATTTTGGCGCGGAATCTGCGCGCTGCAGTCCTGATTCTCTCGATTTTGAAGCAACTCGAATCGGGCGAGGGTCGTACACGACGTCCCGTCTCCGACCTGGCCTGATTGGGATGCTACACTGTTGCCGCAAATGCAGCCTCACGGTTAATCGGGTTCTTCCCAGTTCCCAAGAGACAAAGAGTCCCCCTCCAAGCCCAACCCAACCTCGCGCCATTCCCCCATGCCAGATTGCATGGCGCTCTGAAAATTGTGTTGTCCGTCTTGGCTTTTGGTGCCGGAGCCGTGTCAGCCTGTGGGAAGTAATTGCTGGTTGTCGAAACACTTCTTTTCGATGTGCTGTGACGTATTTACAGAGACATGAGCGACGCGACGCGACCCAGCTTTCAGGCGGCTGGCGGGAGGTGAACGCGGCAGCTAGTACGCCGAGCTGAGAGCAGATCCGGAGTTTGGTGTTGTCGTGTTGTGGCGGGCGTCTTTGGCAGGCATGTTGTGGGCTCGCAATCTAAAAGCCAATTAATTAGTTGGATGTGTTCTCCTGTTCAAAATGACCCTCGGGGAGGGGATAAGCCAAACCCCCAATATTGACGACTCGTTCGAAGGTTGAGATTCCCGTCGATACCAGATTTTTGATATTGAGTACTAGTAGGACGTGTCGTGTCGTGTCGTATCATATACTGTGGCTGGTGAGGGCCCTTGAGAAGGGACTTCTCCACCTGAAGTACTTACCTAAGTAGCATGGGCATTGGACTGCAGCGTTGTATCTGTACGGACCTCGAGTACGGAGTATATCCGGCTGGCAGCTGCAGCCCAGGTGGGTACCCACTGCCCAGGTGCTGGAGGGTGCGGGTGCAGCACCTCGTTCAATCGTTCTACCCTTGAACCCAAAGCCTGTCTCTGTTCCTCCACTGTTTGCGGGTGTGTTCAGTGAGCGCCCAGCAGCCAGGTGGTGGTGGAGTCACTGGAGGGGTGGAGAGAGGAGACGAGAGGGGTGGAGACGCTATACTTTACCAACAAGTCCTTAGGTTGAAGTCCCCTCCCCCCCTCAAGCCCTGGTCCCGGGCAAGCTATCCTCGACCTCCGGCGTGCACCGCACCGTTATGCTAAATGATAACCTCCTCTCCATATCGACGTCCTCGACGCCTCTGCTCTGCCTCTGATGGTCCCGACACAATGGAGGCTCAAAGCCTGTCAACCTGCAATATTTGTGGCAAGAAATTCCAACGAAAGGCCCATTTGTTGCGCCATCAACAGCAGCGTAAGTCGACAATGACAAATCCCAGGAATCCCTTGAACCTCGTTTGTGCAGCCATCTGACCTCTTGGCATCATTGTAGATTCCGGCGACCGACCATACAGCTGTAAATTCTGTTCCAAAACCTTCAAACGCAGGTATGTAGCAATTGCCCCAAGTACTTTTCTTCCTCTTCTTCTGTGCCCAAAACCACCGACACCTACCTGTCAAGATACTCTCGGATTTTCATCTGCTAATTATTTCATGTAGTGATGTTCTGCGCGACCACTTCAGTCGTTGCGAACGGCGCGGCAATTCAGCCATCCCGAATTCCCTAGAGAGGGGTCGAAAACGACACGCCTGCGACGAGTGTTCACGATTAAAAGTCAAGTGCGACAACAATGTGCCATGCAGGAAGTGTAAAGAATTTGGAAGGACCTGTGTCAAAAGTCGACCTGCCGCAGGTGAGTCGATGGGAACTGAGGTGGTGGGTGTTGGACAAGTGCTGATGAATGCGGAAATAGCTTCGAGTCCAGACGACACGCCAGCAACTTCCGCATCTCGTTCCACGCCGGACCTAGCAGCCTCGGATCGCAATTCCATAGGCTTCTTACTGAATGGCGAAGGAGATGCCGACTTTCTCCAAGAATTCCCCAAATCGACCACCCTGAGTCCGAACAGCCAAACGGCCGAGTACCGGAATGCAATGGCAACTCGGACTGCTTTTGACACCCCTCCTAACGAAATGAGAGAGGTGAACTCCCACGCAGGTGTTCCGGGGTACCAGGAGTATGTGCAGCCGCCAATAGAGCCATTATTGCAGGACAATGGTCTGGATGCTTTGCTGAAGAATCTGGAATTTACAACCTTTGAGCGCGCTACCCACAATTGGCAAATGCCAGGAGACAACCTGATACCATGGTCAGGCATGGGGGCTGATTGCTTGTACTTGAATCGTCAGGCGCTCGAAGAGAGGACATTTGACATCAAGAACAAGTTGAGGTACACTGCCAGTACTATGAATCTTCCACACCAGCCTTCGAAAGGGGTGCTGGATGCAATTGACCACATTACCGCCGATAGTATTGTTACAAACATCAAATTGTACTTTCGTCATTGGTACAAACATGGCCCGATGGTTCATAAACCTACTTTTAACCCTTGCACTGCCGCATTGCCTCTAGTCATGGCGTTAATGGCTCTCGGTGGAATGGTAAGTGCACTCATTATATCCCAAAAATAGTCGTTAATTTGTTACAGTATTCGAAAGAATCCAGGGACGTGGAAGAACTCAAATCTCTGTTAGACATAACCGAGAGTTACATATTTTCCGTACCAGGTATCAGTGACGAGTATGACCTCCCAGATCGATCGTATGTTGTTCGGGATGAAAATGCATCTCCTGAGTGGCAGCGATATCAACTTGAAGAGTTACAGGGAGCCTATCTCATGATAGTATTGCAGTTCTGGACTGGAAACCCTCTCGCTAGGATAAGAGTTCGCCAGCAAAGATTCCAGCGGATTGTCTCTGTAAGTCATAGGTGGCTCATTTTCTTTGGAATCTTGTTAACGCATTGATAGATATTTCACCACCTTGATTTGCTCACCGTACAGCACCCCCCAATTTGTCATGTGAATGACCAATTGACCTTTGGCGCTTGGATTCATAGAGAGTCCCTGCTCCGGTGAGTTTCTATATTGTATTACCTATCACAAACAGTTTTCTGACTTCTCCTAGCACGGCCACCCTCGCCGTCATGTTAGATCATGCGTTTGGTATTTTCAACAACGTCTCCCCTCGATTCCAGTGGGCAGAAATCGATCTACCCTTTCCCAGTGATGATCGATTCTTTGAAGTTGCCAGCTACGCGGAACTTCGAGCTCAATCATTATATCCCGTCCCCAAGATGAAAGTCAAGGATGCATACCTTGTCCTTTTCACGCCACAAGAATCGGCTGAACAAGAACTGAATGTCCTCAGGACTGGAAGTCTAACCCCGCTTGACATGCAAATGCTTATTCACTGTAAGTCGGAACCAATGCTTTCCCCATTTACTTTTTCCTAACTTTTCCAAGATTTATATACCCACGTATGGAAGAGCACGTTTTCCAACCCCATGTGCGTTCTCCCCGGAGCCAGCATCCACGAAATTCTCCAACCCTTCAGACTGGCCCTGCGAAACTGGCGTATCGTATGGGATGATATTCGTGATTCGGTGCCAGAAAATGAGTGGCATAAACTCGGCTTTCAGCGGACAGCCGATTCATACTTTGATGCTGTAGTCTCTATCATGGAAGTTTTCGAAAAGAAGGGAGGCGTTTTTCCACCTATACCCAGTGACTGCGAGAAAGGGAGTCATCTTAAAAGACTTTTGTCATTCTAGTTTATGATATATATATTTTTCGAAGGAAACCAGCGTTTCAAGAGGGTGGTAGGGTCATTTATTTGGTTGGGTTTGCATTTGTATGGAGTATATACGGGTCTGGTTTCTTGGGAGCCCCAGACGGCGGCTTCTGGTAGCTTACTTTGCATCTGATTTGCATAGTGTGAATGGTGTTTAGGACTTGGTTGGTTGGTATAGAGATGATGATATGTGCGCGCACTCGCTGTTTGGGATTACATTAATTATGTAATGCTAGAGATGAACATGATGTCTCAAATCAATTAACTTCTCGAGACCGAATAGGATCAAGTCTTTCCTTCAACTTCTTCCATTGCGGTTTCGGCCAGCCCTTGTTTTAGTGGGAGAGCAAAATTTGGTGGTGGTTCTGTGTAAGCTGGGCGCCTGCCCTCTTTTTCATGAAGAGGGAAGGAGGGTACCTAAGGATATGGACAGGATCCTTCCAGGTTTGCTTTCTGGAGTGGTCCGCTGATTGAATAAGAGCGTCAACGAGGAAGGAACGACCATGACCCAACCCTTCTGCTCCTTCCCTTCTCGCCAAACACAGCACCAACGAAGCAAGTCTTACGGGTAAGCAAGCGCGCACTTCTCGTCAGAATGGAAGGAACGACCGAGACCAGCGACCCAACTCAAACCTTTCAAAACCCTCGCGGTCCCCCGTCCCTCTTCCTTTCTTCACAAACTTCTTCTCCAACATAACCCGACTCGTCCCCAAAACCCCTCTATTATACGTACTCCCAAGGCTTCTACATGAGAGAATGGAAAGGCTAATAGCTTGAGGCCGATTCCTTGAGCTGATCCCGAGGTAGCTCCGAATATTCACATGTGTCCCCGTGGCTCTGGTCGATTCTCTTTGGCATGCTTGGCTACCCGGGTTGGGAGACTCTGTTTCTTAATACCTTTTTATTTTTGTTTGTTTGGTCCGGTCGAGGGATGTGGTTTCGGATGCTCTTGGTAAGTTTGAAGTCCCTCCTTTGTCTTTGAGATCTCGGTTGCTGATTGAACCCAGGTCAGGCTTCCAGCGCAAGGAAGACGTATCTGCCAACTTCCTCTGTCTACGCGACACTCGTCTTTCAAGGTACGCATTTACTGCCGCAGAGTATGGCCAAGTGTCTTACGCTTTTTATTTAAAATAATACAAGAAAATCTATATTTTATACCCAAAAAAACCCCATCCCTCGTACCAACTCTCTCTTCCCATCGACCCAGTAACATTATCATCTCATACCCCCTCATTACAAGCTTCTCCTTTTGTAAGATTTTGCCTGCCCTACTGGGAAGGATAATTTCGCTGACCATTCGTTGGATAACCTCCTCCTAGATGTTGCTCCTCGGGATATTGCACAGCCTGACCACCCATTCCATTATCCTCCGCCCAAACCCTTCTCCTCTCACTTCTCCTCGACTTTCTCCTCTCATCCATTCTCACTTCCTCCCGCTCTCTACCTGTCAAGCCTCCATCACCAAACTTCCCCACCGTTAGTCCCACAAGGACATACATTATAACGATCAACGCCTCTTCCACCAGCGCCATGCTAATTCGAACCGCCACATTGCCATCAATGACATTGAAGATATGACTTGGATGAAAGGTGCAGATGACACTATACAATAACCTCGACCCAATCAACGGCAACGCCATGATGACCGCCACCAGAATTCTCTTCTCTCCACTCATAGTCTTATGAATTTCGCACATGGAAAAAAGTGCCAACCCAACAAGGAAGATGTAAACAACAATAAAGATCCCCACTCCCCATTTGGTGTCCGATTTAATGGTTGGAGCAGAAGTAGTGCTGGAAGAACTATCCATACCCCCCGAAATACAAAGGATGAGCGCAATCGTACAAGGTAGTTGTAGTAATTGAATCACCCTACTCCTCCTCGAATCCGCACTCGCTCTCTTGGCCAATTTCGCAAGTAAGCCTTTATTTCCCACGAATCCAGCACCGAGGCCCCCTCGAGAGGGAACATGCGTACTCGTGCCATCGATTACACGTTTGAGGAGTCCGAGACTGGAAAGAAGAAGGGGACTGAGACCGACGGATTGGAGGAGCACTCCCCATTCTGCGTAGGTTGTGTTGGTGGGTGTTTGCGTGTGCAGGATTTCGAAGACGGACCCGGCGAGTCGGACGATGCAGAAGATTAGGAGGTAGACCCAGCCGAGTTGTTTTTGGAAGCCGTGGCGGAAGAGGACTATTAGGGTGAGGAGGAGGACGGGGATGTAGATTATGAGTTCGGCTATTGCTATTGCTTCTGTTGCTGTCATTTCGACTGGTGTTGTTAAGATTGGGCTGGGTGTTTGTGAAAAGTTGAACGGGCTCTTGTTTTGCGACTGGGAGTGAAACAAGTGCGAGGAGGATGGAAGGACTGCTTTGAAGAAAAACCAAGGAATGCACTTGCTCTAGATGACTTTATATTTCACTCTTCCCTTGCCATCGCGATATACAGTCTCAAACACCTCCCACCCAAAACTCAGCCCAATGACTTCATGCCGTCGATTTCATACCCGGCTACACCGTCTCCAAACCCCATCCAGGCAATGCCTTTCGAGCCTCCTACCATCCCCCTCCCATCAAACCCTCACAATTCAAAATCAACACATCCAGAATACTGCATCGAGACAATGCCCACTCACACGAACATCGTGATTACCGCAATAGGAAATTCGCTCATTCGGTACAGCGAGGCCCGAGGGGCTGGGGAAATAAGCCACATCCCATTACACCCAACCACCACCAACCAATTATTCAACAGAGCACATTCCCATTTTGAATACTCCACTGTAGATCTTCCTGAAGCTCCTCGTGCGGTGTAAGCCTCCATGCACAGTCATCACCTTGCAACGCTGCACATGTCCAAAACAAGCCTTCACGATGTTCGGCATCGACAGGAAACAAGCTTTCCAAAGAAAGCTTGTTTCGAACCCTACCCAATTCCGTGGGTGGGCCAACGAAGGTTTAAAAATCCCCCGGGGTGGGTGTCTATTTCAAGGGGGGTGAGTGGTAGATTTCCTGTCCTGTTAGCGTTCTCGTGTTTTTTGAGGTGCGGATTTCGGGGTTCGGCCTTGACCCTTTTTTGTTTTTAGCTGACACCTGCGGGGTGGTGAGGTGTGAGTAAGGGGAATGCGGCCGGCCGGCTGGTGAGAATACAGGGGTGAATTTTTGTGAGAGGTTTGGTTTTTGGGATGAGGGAAATGTTGGGGTTGTGGAGGAGTGTACAGTAGTATTCGAGGTTTTACCAAGTAGAAGCCTTGTTCCTGGTGTTGGAAGGAAGAGTGGGTGACGCGAAATGTGGGGTGAAGTCTACTAAGCGAATCCCTGGACCACATGGGAGAACACTCATCGAGGAGAAAGGGGGGTGGGAGAAGTGAGTATTTTTTGGGTTTCCTGTTTGACCTAGATGGTTTAACCCCCTCTGCAATATTTAAACCAACCACCACGGAGTGGCCCTCGGAGAGCCAGCGGAGCGTCACTCGCTGTTCTACCTTATCTCAGTTCCTCAACCCCCCCCCCCCCCCCCCCCACAAAAAAAAAAANCCCCCCCCCCCCCCCCCCCCCCCCAACAAAAGAAGAAAAGGGGGGTGGAATTTAGATTGTTGTCTTACGAATCCATCATTGGAATTTGTTTAATGAATGATAGCCGTAAGGTAGTTGACTATGCCGAAAGTTATTTCTTGCAGAGGCAAATGACGAAACTTCGAAAGTTAGTTTCTTCTAGCTTTGTTTCTCGCTCTTCACTCGCCCTCACCTCGTCATATTGACGCGTAGAGTAGAAAGGTTGGTGCAAAACAACATATCGCCTTACCAAAAAATGTCTCTTAGGTTCCCAACGTGAGGCGCGTATCCGAGGTGTTCTAGTGGTTCTCTTCTGGCAGTATCCAGTTCTAGTTGTTCTTCTCTTTAGCTAGTTGAGTAGTCTTGCTGTCAAACATAGTCAATTTCTCCACGTAAAAAGTTAGAAGGTTAGTGCTCAAGTAGAATTCCTAGTAAAAAAAATGCAAAAAACCTATGATCACACAACTCTTTCGAGTCACATAGGGAAAACTCTTCCATTTCTGGTTGGTTTGTATTATAATAATGCTCCGATAGGCCTTGTAATGAATGAAGAAGAATTGATTTGACAAGGAGCGAAGAATAAAGATTTCAGAATTTTAGTTTTTGAAAAGAGTTTGTATGAATTGTCGCAAAGTCACTGCATGAAACCAGTGAGCCATCCCAACGAAGTTGCTTTGGCGAAGGTAACTTGTGTTACTTGTAATTATGAGGATTTGTGGGGCGTGCTGCTTTTATAGGGGATATCTGCGGGTTGTTGGTGGGTTATGATTGGGAGAAACTAAAAAGCGGCGAAGAGCTAGGTGAATTAACAGAGCACATCTTGGACTACCTCCTTACGCTACATATATGGCTACTTTCTCAACAGTGATTTTCAATGTCTCTTGAAGCAGTTTTATCTCACGATCGAGCGCAACGTACTTATATAAAGGGATTTTCTTTTAGACTAATGATTGAATATTACGCTTAGTGAACTAACCTCTTAAGCCCTACGAAAGTAACATAAGTATCTAGAACACTCCCTCGGTGTGTCTAGTATACTCTAACAAGGGTTTTTATCTCTATAAGTAAGCTAGCTAGGATTAAAAAGTGAAATTTGAGAATAGTAAGAGAAGTAGGTACTACGGGCGCTAGCTTTATAGTTTTTAAGCACTTTATAGAGCTATAAGGGTTATAGCTATTATATATCCTCTTTTAAGAAATAGTTAGTACTCTCGGTATTTAGGAATAGCCTTATATTATATAATTACCTAATTACTCTCTTCTTTTTTTACTAATCCTCTACTTCTATAAAATCGCTTTCTTTTAAAAGAATAAGTAATAAAATTAGACGTTTTAGACGAAGTTTACTACTTCGCGCGCTTATATCTATATACGCGTCTATAGATAAGCTCTTAAATTCCTTACCTTTAAAGTAACTTAGAAGAATTTATCTACTTCAAAGAGCGAAGAGGAAGAGAAGGAAGAGAAGGAAGAGAGGGTAGAGAGTAAGAGAAAGTGTTAAATTTAAAATTTAAAATTTTAAAATATTTTAAAAAAGTCTAAGCTTTATTAATTATAGGCCTTTTACTCTTATAGAATATTATTGCTTTTTAATACTAAACCTCCTTATAACTTCCTTATAACATCCGTATAAACCCTCTAACAAGGGCCTTGATTAGGCCATATTCCAGGTAGTATAGAACACTCACGACAGGGGGGCGCTTTGCTTTCGTAGAGAAGACAAAATCACTACATAGTTGAGTTGCGCTTTCGCTCACCAACATTTCCTATGTCTGATTCTGTATTTAGGTAGGGAGTGTCAAGGGGTTTAGTCGTCGAGTTCTAAGCCGATGTTGAGTTGTCAACTTTGACAAGAGTGGTCTAAAATCGACGAAGGGAACTTATCACTCTCGGAGCATTGAGGATACAATAAACGGCTCTCTCGGTACAAATGTGATGATATACACTTTTAAGTTACGCATTCTCTTATCTACAAAAGATTGTCCCACCACAATATATTTTGTTCGCCACATACACTCACCCTCCTCTCAAATTTCTATCGTGGTCAATTTCATAAGTACGGCCAGCATCATCATCATCATCATCATCAGGAGAAAAAGTAAAAGTCACCGTCCCGAAATCCTCAAAGATATTCCAGATATTGATCTTCTCCCTCTCGCCCTCATCCTTCTCTAAGAATCTTACAGCATCCCACCCCTTTTCCAAATCATAAGCCCGAGCAATGATGATCAGCTGATCAGTAATCCACGACCTCGTCTCAACGGGACAATTCTTCGAATGTGCGAGTGCGCAAAGTGGCCATAGGAGAACATAAGCCGCAGGTATATTTGAGGGTGGAAGTTTGCGCGGTAGAATATGTGGTGTTTGAGATGAAAGAGTGGGCAAGTATCCAGCAAGTTGCGGAACACAGGCACATATATCGCTTGTCATTTCTTGAAAAGTTGTCCTTGGCTGAGCCTTCACGTCCATTTCGCCATGAGTTGAAGGTAATTTTCCGGTTTGAAAGTTATCCTCGCCCGGGATCGAAGGGGCTGTTTTTTGCATCTCCTCGCAGGACATGATGAGATCAGATAAAATAACGCGTGACATTCGGATCAGATTTACGCATTCTGCCATGCGATAATCAGTATAGACATGGTAGTGAGATTCATAAATCAGTCTTGATTTTGCCTTCAATTCAAGCTTGATATTCTTAGGTATCCAAGATGGTGGAAGATCCGAGAGTTGTGAAGATAGCTCGCTGTCGAGCTCCTGGGCCGAAGCTATGATGGCTTTAGGGGTATTGAGAACCCCCCCGGTAAGCTCTGCCCGGAAACGAATGAAGCGAATCGTGAACTCCAAGAAACGGAAAGTAGGATCCGTAGTATCAAAAAATTTGGCGGCATTTCTCCTTTGTTTCAAGAAATCTTCCGGTACTGGTATTCCATGCTTCATACAATTAAGCATGATGTATGTGCTGAAGTGGGCAAACAAATCAAAGCCAGTCTTAGACATGAATTGCTCCGCTCCACGAATTTTCAAGAGAGTCGAAGCTCCTTGGAGATGGTTTGTCCAGGCTTGGACGGTACGTTCTTTTGAAGGCAGGAGTCGTTCGAAATGTTCCAGTAAAAGCACCGAAGATAACGTGTTGTCCTTCTTTGCGAGTGTGGGGGAACGAAGAGCAGTATTGAGGGAGTTGAGAGCTGTTGCATAGACCCTCCTTGCAAGTGGTTCCAATTCTCTGGAATGCGTGTCTCTCAGAAGACTAGCGATTCCCACTGATTGAATACCGAGAGAGAGATAATCACTCATATCTCCATCCTGATAAAAGGTTTCCAGGTATTTGAAAGAGCGGGAGTGGCCTACGACAAAGCTGGCTCGAAAATAACACAAAGCGCGAAAGTCGACTGGAGTCGTCAAGCGCGGTCTGTCTGCTGGTGAGGAAAACGTCTTTTTTGGATCAGATGGATTTTCAGGTGATGTTTTTGATTGTTTCGTTGGTATCTTGAATCTCCCCATCCCAAGTGTATTAATATTCTTGACTTTTGGCTCCTCTTGAGTGCATTTCCACTTTCCACGGACACATTGCCCACAATTTGGGTAAGCAAGATCACACTGGCATTGATTAGCACAACCCTTCAGACCTTCAAGTCTCCCAAGTAGGCGAAAAGATTACCTTGGTTCTTCTGACTTTACATGGCCCGCATGCCTTGGACACGTTGCCCTTGGGAGCCATATTGGTGGCGCGGTGATTGTGCGCAAGATGGCTTTATGGATTTCACAAGGTCGGGAGTGCTTTGGTCAGAAGCCGGGAAGCCCAACACCCCAATTTGAAGAGTTCCATTCCATATGCCGCTCAGATTTCATCGCTCGTCATTGTTATCAGCCTCAAGGCTTGAACCGCGATTTGAAGGTTATCACCTGCATGCAGCTGACAACCGTGGCCCCCAACCAGGAAGGCGGTACAAGGTGCGCGACCAATCCTGCCCCTGTCGTAAATCTAGAGCAAGGGTTTTCTCTCCTATCGCCCCTATCACCGGCTTTCAGCCTTTGGGCGGTGCCGAACATCGATGATTCTACTCCACCCCGCAATTGGTAGCCCTCTCGAAGGCCAAATCAGCCGAATTCATGTATTCTTGATCTATGTCTAAAGAAAAGGAAAAGGATCCAGGACGCCAATATGTAATTCCTAGGGAAACACTATCTGTCTCTACTTCTGCTGACTTCTCTCTGCTCTCATCTCTCATCTCTCAATCCCATTTTATAGTCTATGAAAGTGACATTGTTGCTCTATCTATAGTGTAAGAAACCAGCTAAGAACCATGATTAGCTGGTTATATGTCAAGGAGGATGAGTAGATATACCGTTATTACCCAATACATTCAGGGTTCATCATCCAATACACGTATACCTGGAAACACCTCCAAAGTAGCGACTACACACTGGATGCCTTTCATTTTGGTGGCTGGAATGATTATTCTGGTCCAGCCCGGCGTCCTTTGTCATCGTTATCGCTTCACGGGACTTGTAGTTTGAAATGCTCCTCGGAAGCTTTACAGGCCTCGAGAATCTTTGGCGGCACCACTCCCTTCCCTTCAATAATGAGTCGTTGCATTTTCCGAGCCATGATACCGATGTTTTCAATCTCATAACACAAAAGCTCGGCAACCTCCTCATCCTCACCAATCGGATTCCAAAACTTCAAAGTCTCGAGGTTTGGTGGCAATGCAACGGAATGTAGTCGAGGAGAGCTCGAAGATTTCCCGAAAAGCTGGTAGTCTCGTAGATGAAGAGTCTTGAGTTCCTCAAATTCACGCAGTCTCAAAGCCTTATTCCCGCCCAAGGAAGGGAAGTCGATTGAGATGTATTCTAAGGTCTGTTGAGCTGAAGTCAATGCAAGGAAATAATCGTGCATCGTGGCGTCAGCACTTTCTTCAAGTGGCGGTAAAGGGATTTCGAGATGTGTGATGGTGATTTCTTTGAGCGCATCTGGGAAAAGAAGTAGTTCTGAAAGAGCTTCATCGTTTATATCGCACTCGATGAGTTGCAATTTCGTCAATGCGGTCTCCGAAGGCTGTTCCACACTCTCGAATCCCTTCTCATCAAGTCTTGCTCTAGTGATTGTGAGAGTTTCTAGCGTAGGGTGACCGAAGATGTGAATATTCTCTTTCAGATCCCAATAGCCACCATCATCACGTTGATAAAAGAGAGAGCCTAATACGTATGTCAATATGAGTTCTGTGGGACTCGGGTGGCGTGATTGTTAAAAATGACCACCATGCTTTGTTACTCACAAGTTTTCAGGCAAGCTAGATCAAAAGGACCGTTGAATAGTGTTCCAATTCCATGACAAAGTGATTCGGGGACTGAAATCTCGAGGGTTTCCAGATTTGACATGGTTGAAATAGTGTGAGAGAAGCCATCGATCCGACTCTCTTTGAGAAAGATGAAGTCTGACAACTCGGAACTTGGGTATTCAAGTCTGACATCTTGAATGAGAGATCCGCGCCGCGGTCGCTTCACAAGAGATTCGGAAAAGGTGAAATGATGTTTGGGTTGATTAAAAAGGATCGATTTGTACAAGACTGGGTCGGCAATCGAATTCAAACGTCTGTTGACAAGGCAGGTGGCGCATAAGTCTTTCTGAGTCGGGAGATGTTCGAATATTTGGATCAGAATTTCTTTTGGAAGCTCATCCAGTGTTGGTCGTATCTCTGTGGAGCCCATCATCGATCAGGGTTCGTGGATCCGGAGTCTGGGGAAGAAAGCTGGGGTTGAAAAATAAAGATGTGATGCGCGCGGACGGTTGGTTCAACGTTGTTGCGATGGAGAAGGATCGCCCCATTCAGCGCTTCTATTTTTAGATCAACATTCTTTGAACGTGTTCTTACGGCCTTGAAATTGAGGCATGAAGGGGCTTCAGGCTTCGAGTCACGTGTCTGGAGCCGGCTTCGCTACCTCGGCTTCAATGCAAGGGGATTTTCGGAAAAACCACCCTCAAATGCCCCTCTACATACACCTTTTTTGGTCACCAAATCGGAAGTGGGTGTAGATAATGGGCGCAGCATAGCTACGCGTCTTTTATACTGGGGCTTACTAGGGTTGTGTTACCAAACTCGGCTGCTACGCCTCTTGTACTTTCCGGTCTGCGATTTCGCACAGTGGAATTCTCAGCCTTACCCACCTTTCCTTCGACCAAGAGATAAACTTGTGGCACAAGTGCTCCTTGCGTTCAAATTCCCGCTCGGGGGAGACCTCTAAAATCATCCTACATTGAGTAATAAAATATGTTGAGTACCTGGTGTACAGTCGATCGATATTGGTCCTGTTACAGCCGAACACGAGCAAGACGAATCATTCATTTCGAGTTGCATCGAGCAATATAAGTAGCGGTTGTTCCAAGTGGGCGTTCTTCTCTTCCAATTGCACTGCCAATTGTATGCTGTCGTTTTTCATTCTGTCTGTCGTTGCCTTTTATTATTTCACTATGAAATCCCTCACTCTCTTTACAATTTTGTCCCTTCCTTTAGCCTGGGCTTCTCCGATACTTGAAGACTGCAAACGAGACAATTTTACAGTCGGCCAAATCGTTCAGACGAGTAGTGGGTCTGTCGTTGGTCATGCAGCAGCAGCTCATTCAGAGGTTTCTGAATACCTCGGGATTCCTTTTGGTCAAGCTCCAATTGGAGATCTGAGATTTGCAGCACCTGTGAAATATACCGGGTCGTCAATCATCAATGGATCTGCATTCGTGAGTTTCAAATTGACACCTCGATTGCTTCAGCTGACATAGCTTAGGGTTTCTCATGCGTACCTCAAAGCTCCTCCTCAGGGACTACTCCCACACCTGAAAACATTGCAGCCTCAAACGTTACTGCTGTCGGGCTCGAACTTTTCAGTCTCATCGGCAACCCCTCGGGTGTAGTGTATAACGAGGATTGTCTGCACTTGAATGTTTGGTCCAAACCCCAAACAGGAGAAAGCAAGAAGGCTGTAATGGTATTCATCTATGGAGGTGGATTCAACGGAGGAACATCATCTTTACCAATACAGAATGGTGCCGCTCTGGCTGATAAAGAGGATGTTATTGTCGTATCTTTCAAGTAAGTACCTATAGGTACAATCCCTCATGCTTATACTTACTCTTGCGATAGTTATCGTTTGTCCATCCTTGGCTTTCCAGGCAATCCCGATGCACAAAATAATGTTGCCTTGCTGGATCAACGTCTTGCAATGGAGTTCGTACGAGATAATATTGCCAACTTCGGCGGAGATCCTTCAAGAATCACATTATTCGGACAGTCAGCTGGTGCCATGTCAACAGACTTCTATTCTTATGCCTGGAACTCGGACCCAATCGCAGCTGGCATCATTGCACAATCAGGAACAGTCAGCAGCTTTGGTCTACCATACACCAAAGATGTAGTGGCAGCAAATTGGTATACCACCGCTGCGTCACTCGGTTGTGGAAATGCCTCCACCGATTCTACCGACCTCTTAGCATGTATGCGTAACGTGGAAGTTGATGCTTTGATGCGTGCCGTTCCCAATACTGGATTAAACGCAATTCTATCCGCCTTCGGACCAACAGCAGACGATACACTCGTCTTCTCCGACTATACTCAGAAAACATCTGCGAGCATCCCAGCCTTGGTGGGGAATGATGATTACGAAGTAGGACAGTTCAGAACCCAATTAGCCCTTGCAAATACTACATTCCCAGATTGGGCTTGGGATGCGTATAACCTAGCCGGTTTCACCTGTCCAGCTGGACTCCGCGCAAACGCTAGTTTGGCATCAAGCAATCCAACCTGGAGATATCGGTACCACGGTGTATTCCCCAACACCAACATCAGCTCAGAAGGGGGAGCATACCACGGAGCCGAATTACCTGTATTATTCGGAACCGCAGATATTTTTGGAAACTCAACCGCCATCGAGAATGAGCTTGCGACATACATGCAAGGAGCATGGTCGACTTTTGCAAAGGACCCCGTCAAGGGCTTGACAACTTACGCTGATGGATGGCCTCTCTATGACCCTGCTAAGGAGACTCTCGTTCGTATTGCTTATGACAACAAAGTTGGCGCCAATCTTGCCTTCCCGATGATCTATGGAGAGGATGAGGGGTGTCATATTGCAAACTATACGACCTTGATCCACCAACTTTTGGGATAGTCAGTTGCCGTTTGGCAACCATTACCGCACCTGTAGAGTCTCAATGAAAACTTTGCCCCCTACACCGAAACCTAAGCCTCAGAAGAGGAACTCGGTTGTCGTGAAAGCACCCTTGCTGACGTTGACTTCTGAGCCACTTTTGTTGGTTTTCTATTGTTTTCTGTCTTTATTTCTAGCCCTCTTCCTCCTAATTTTCAAGGCACAGCGCAAATATGCTCGGCTGTGGCAAATAACACGGCTATGTGAAGAGAATCGTGGGGCGAGGGGGAAAAATGTGGTGAAACAAGTATGTAAGCCTCCCTTAATTAATCCTCTTATTCGAATTTTGGTTTCTCCATGAGGAATTGTGAAGTAATTCTAAATAAACGAGACCCCTAATTGGATGCTCAAGCTTTGATAATGATTTTGCCAATTCTTTCTATAGTAAAGGGATAATCTCGATTCCTTCTTCGAGGGGGCCGACACCCGACAAGTTAATAGCTTAGGCCAGTCGTATAATTGCAATCCACGCTTTCTTGAGTTGAGATGACCAAATTGCAAATTTACCGTACAAGTTTAACACAACCTTCCCTTCAACCTTCTATATGGCGGAGACAACAACCCAGGCTGATTGGTGCAAGGAGAGAGGCCCTTCCCACTGTCGCTGAAGTAGGTTGATTTTTGGAAATGGCAGCCACGCTTTCAAACACGAGCAAACATTGCTAGATCGAGATCTACTGTGTAATATCCAGAAAGTGTTGACCAAGGAGCAAACAATCCCAGAACCGTAACACCATACCACCATACACACCGCAGTGTGGTAACTATCCATATCTACAACCGATTGGCATCTTTTGTGTTATACAAAGTGTCGTTATAATCATACATCCCCAAACTCCTACAAAAGATCCCGCTTCTTAACCTTCTCTACCCTTCGAATCATTTCTTCATACGCAGTCCACACAACCGCCGAGCTCAAAGCTTTTCTTCCCATTCTCAAACCCATGCCATCGAAAAGTGCTTTGAATCCATCATTCCTAATCATCAACTTGGCCGCATGGACAATATTGTGATATTTATTCGGTTCCAATTGAATCCTCGTTTTTATGACATCAAAAGGATTCGTGATCGCAGTCGCCAACCCCCCAGCAAGAAGCCCAGATCCAAAATTTATCGAGGATGATTTGGAAACGTTCATCCCCGCGACGATTTTTTCTCCTGGTAATGGTCGAGTTTGCGACCATCTGCTAAGCCGGTCCTTGGATTGCTCGTAGAAGCATATCTGTAATGCAGCATATGGAGCATCCCTCCAGGCAGTCGCATAAAACCCAGTATAAAACCCCTTCAACCCTTGCGTCTTCCAAATATCCTGAATCGCTCCCCACATCGAGGTGTACGAGAAGAGGTTCGACTCATACCGTACTTTGATAACGGTCATCGGCATCAAAGCAAAACCCGCAACCGTCCTTGCTACCGCCCCCGTTGTAAGGTTCCCCAGATTTGAGAGTCGGGGTAGTGAGGAGGAATGGTTCGCTCGTGCGTTGTTCTTGTCCAGGAATACATTTGATCGTGCAACTGCTGTCCGTAATTCGTTGAGGGATGACATGTATATCGCGCTTCCTGCGCCCGTTCGAATGACTGAAGGGACGGTACCCCGCCAAAAAGAAGTCCAGTGGGAGGTTTTCCATATGTGAACTGTTGTCGCAACGAGGGAGCTATGCCCGGACTGTTGTACTCGTGTTTTCAGTAGATCGGCAGGCTGGAGGGCAGCCGCAGAGAGCATTCCTGATGCGCCTCCTGAGAGGGCATGAGAGACTATCCAGATTGTTAGGGCTTGCGGTATATATACAATTGGGGTTGCAGGAAACTCACAAACCGACAATAAGGAATTTCCAGTCTTGACATCGCTTGGCATCTTCTGTAATGACATTGCCAGAAGCAAATATTCTGTATTCGTAGGCTATGATGAGCCCATCTTTGTTGGTTATTGTATTCTATGCCCTGAAGTGGCGGAAGAGCCGGCGAGATATTTCAATGGGATTGTATGACGCTGACCATGCTTTTCCAAAATCCTCAGGCACAGAAGGCACAACGCGACCTCACATGACTTTCTCTGAACTTAAATCAGGTACAGTGTAAAATGACTTCCCGCTGATCCAGTGGATCATCTCATGATAATAAATACATTCATCTCTCCCCTTCTCAGCCCCCATAACCCCTAATTTCTAAATCTTAATTCCTCAAAAAAGTGTTGTTCAATTTTCCTCACTGCCTGCCGAAATCGGGTCATCTCAAAGAAATCCACCTCAACTATTCACACCAATAATTGGTTGACACGTCTGCTCACAATTATATTCTCTTATTCTCCGTTGGGGACTTCATTTCTGATCAGTCACTTTATCGCTTTTGATATCACATGAAATCAATAGCCATGGTCAAAGCAGTAAGCCATCACCTCTTTGAAGAAAACCATGATTGCTAAAACACAATATACAGGCCATAGGACAATTATGTTCGACCTCATCAATGTCCCACAACCTCTCAATCTGCAAATATCTCGCCAACAAAGCCGTAGCTGATGGAGCAAAAGTGCTCTTCCTCCCCGAAGCAGCAGACTATAGTAAATAAAACTATATTTAATATCTCACTACTATTATATACTAATGCTATTATAGTAGCACTCTCCCCCTCGGAATCCCTCGCCCTAGCCCGACCCATGGACTCTTCCCCTTTCGTCCTAGGCCTTCGAAAAGTAGCAAAAGAGCTCTCCCTAGCCTTAAACGTAGGAATCCACGTCCCAGCCCCCAACGACAAAGTCTTCAACAGAAGTTGTTGGATTAACGAAGAGGGCGAGATCTCCTCGTACTACGATAAGTTGCATTTATTCGATTATGGCACTTTGAAGGAGAGTAGCACCGTTGAAGCGGGGAGGGAGATTGTGAAGCCTATTGAGAGTGCTGTTGGGAGGGTGGGGATGATGATTTGCTTTGATGTGAGTTTCTTATAATTTGGGATAGGATGGGGGCGCTGATGATGTTCAGTTGAGATTCCCGGAAATCAGTTTAGCGCTTAAGCGACAAGATGCCCAGATCATAGCTTATCCCTCTGCATTCACAGTCAAAACTGGAATTGCACATTGGTCTCTCTTGTTGAGAGCAAGAGCTATTGAGACACAAGCGTATGTCATTGCAGCCGCTCAAATCGGTCCTCACAACTTGAAGAGAACAAGTTACGGTCATTCTCTCGTGGTTGACCCATGGGGTAAAGTACTTTTGGAAATGACTGGAGAAGGTTCAGAACCCGAAATTGGTATTGTGGATATTGATTTGGAATATCGGGAAAAGATCAAGACAGAGATGCCGCTGTTGAGGAGAACGTAAGTGACTTCTTTCTTTGCTGAGAAGAGAAAGGGCTGACAATAGATGTAGGGATGTATACCCGGAGGTTTAGTTACTTGGGGGTTAATGAGAGAGTCAGGGGCCATATGAGGCCAAGAGACTCGATGTTTGGTGCTTATGGGAATGGTTGAATTATTAATACCCACCCGAAATACCCTCCACTAATTTCCCCTATTCTCCTTTTCCCAACGCCCAAAATGCATAGTAGTTGATAACTACGCAATGGCCGCTAATTGTTGAATCCCTTTTTCGATGCTCCTAGCCCAATTTTCACTCCCTCTTCAAAGTTCAATTTTTCTTCACTCAAGCCTCACCAATACCATGCATACTTCGTTCGTACCCCGTATTGCACAATACCTCACCTCAGATCGCACGCCCTTCTTTTGACCAAGGAACCTTATTCCCCAATCACAACTCCTTCTTACCACCCTTCTTCTCCTGCGCCTTAGCCCTCTTAGCATAAATGGCCCCCGTAAATGGATCCTCAAACCTAAGCGCAATCAAATAAACAACCAGCACCTCAGCCGTCAACAATATACCAGCCGGTTTCCCAAACAGAATAGCCGTGCCCAGAAAGCTCATGGTGGAACCATAATACATAGGCGCACTACAAACACTAAACGGAAACCCCGTAACCATCTCATCCATCAAGATGCCAAAGTAATCACCCAGATATGTACCCGTGACACCAAGTGCCCACATGGAAGAGACCACCAATGTGTTACCGGCTGCGAGGAGGGCATATGCGATGTAATGAGCGAGAGCCGTTTCGAGGAGGGGATGGCCGGGTTGGGATCGGAGTGCTCGTTCGTAGAGGAAGTCGCGAAAGATGCCTAGGGAGAAGATGGTGACTGCGAGGCCGTAGCAGGCATTTCGTGAGTTGCCGCCCGCGAGCTTGGTGAGGACTTTGTTGTGGTATTCTGGGGTGCTTGTGTTAGGTTTGGAGGTACGGTTGGGATTTTGTAAAATTTGTACCTTGGCGGGCCACAGTGCTGGAGGGAGTATTAGTTTCTGTCCTTCAAAGACATCAAGTTGGAGGAGAAACATACTTCCAGAAAATTGGATTAAATGCTATTGAAGCGGCCGCAACTGGAATTAGGTGGTGAGCTTATGCTGCTGGAGCTCTTCCCAGCTTTCCCCACTTACTGGCTAAACTTCGTTGGTCAAAGTCAACAAGACCTTTACTGTTTCCGAGAAAATGTGTCATATTGGGCAACGGAGAATTGAAGTAGGTCGAGATGATTTGTTTTGGATGTTTGTAGGGAATCCGTGTAGGATATAAAGAGACGTTGTTCTGTTCTTTCCGTCGAGTAAATAGAGGGATAAATTGGACCAATCATATGCGCAAAGGATGGTGACCCCATGACGTCGAAGCGAATCGGAGCCAAGGAAAGAGCCATGTTGTCTGAAATGGGCGAGATGCAGAATATCGTCACAAGCTTTTTATCAAGTCAATCAAGCAATTCAATCGCAAACTTTGTGTGCTTTTATATAGTTTGATCAGTATATTCGCTAAGTCAAGACGCAAGGCGTTAGTACTGTACACCTTGGGATATCATCCTACATTTCCCCTTCCCCGGAACGCCTTGTTAAATTTTGAATACCTCGCAAGCACTATTGACGTCTTGTCCTTGTTTTCTTCGCTGTAGTCGCAGCATCTTCTTCTTCCTCATCTTGTCCCTTTTTGAGGTCTTCATCCAGCCCCCATTCTTCCTTGTCATACCAATCCTCTCCATCTGACATGTCTCTATTTGCACCGACATGTGCCTCGGCTTTCGCCCACTTCATTACTAGTTTTCGATATCGATCTGCTCTCAGTAGCCCCTCATATATCTTTTGGGCGCCTCGGCAAACCTCCTCCTGTTTCTGTATATACGCCTGGAGCAGCCTTCTCACTTCTTCGGCTTCGTTTTGAGGTAAACCAGCGTCCCGATCGGAATGTGACTTGTTGGGTGCTAGGAAGTATGGATGTATGAAGTTTTCGTTGTCGAAATCCGGCGATATTGACCTAGTCCTACTAGACGTAGCATTGTCAGATGCTGCTTGCGCTTGAGCGCGGGTCCTCATTCGGCGAGGGGCTGGGACATTTTCTGGTTCCCCTCCTTCAATATCCATGTCAACATCACCAATCAGAGTCGTATCACCCTCTTCATTCTGAATGACAGTCTCCACAACGGTTCCTTCCATATTCATGACTGCATCTGTCAACTCCCCCGCAACCAACCCATTGGACTTTTCTTGGGTTTCGTTTTGGTTGAGCCCATTCAGCTTGGGGCCATTGGCACCGTTACTTGAGTCTGTATCAAGAATCGATTTATTCGCCGAGTCCTCAGTGCCATTGACTTCCCGGGCTGCCTCTTTCAGAATATCAAGGGCAGCATCGGTAGCACGGGTGACAGCATCCAGCAATTCGACGGGTTGATCTGCGTCGTCCGAAACGAGTGTTCCTGTAGAAGCCTGGTCTGCATCGTCTTTTGGTGGGGGTTTCTCCAGTGTCCTTCCTCTATGGTCATCCCTCTCGTCGAGGAATAAACGATAATCGTCCTCGGTCTCCACATTGCCGCATGGTATCCATGTATTATCGCCGCTCAGTCTTGTCAAAAGGTGTTTGATCCTCCACAGAGAAGCTTTCTCCTTTTGTACCATATCGCCAGCATGTTGTGTGAGTTCTAGTAAGGTTTTCGAAAAGAAGGGTTTCGATAAAGTAGGGTGATGTGGTAGATCAGAGGCCGCAACTAGTGGCATGAGGAGCTCTGTGGGACAGCATCAGCGAAATCCAGGACAACGGAAAAATGCTCCTACCATCAATCTTGATACCAGCATACGGGTTGTTGAATTCCCCTGCGGCAGAAATTGCCGCCTGTACCCTATCGTCATCATCGTCGCTATCGACTTCATAACCATCTTCGTCGGCAAGGGGAGGATTCCGGCTTATTGTTTCTCGATAATAGCCTGCGTGCTCAATCGTCTGGGTATTGTGTTAGTCCCATAACCGCAACAGCTTCCCCACAGAGCTCCGGCGCACCTTTTTATAAGCATGAGGGCCTGTAGGCGGCGCCAACTGGTTGTCGTGCACGAATCTTGACCTCTTCTTTAATTTGTTTCCTCGATTCGTCCTTTCCTCTATAGAACTTTCGGAGTCCGAATCTGGAGGGAGAGGGTCAGTAATTGAGGCTACGGTGGGTTGCAGAGAGTGGCCTACCATAAGATTTCCTCTTCACGGCCCTTTTCATGCCAGCGATCGTCTCCGCGAACATGGCAACTTGGGTGGCCATGGTGGAATCTGCAAAGGGGACAAATACGCCCCGCGACTGGAATAATGTGTAACAATACAACAGAACTCTCGGCGCGCCCTCAATCACGTTGGAGTTGGCGACCGCATGCAGGGTTCCGAGAAGTAGAGGGGGTTGAGCTCGGTCGCAAGAAGCTGCTGCAAAGATTCGAGAGTGTGCAAGCAGGTCGAGGTTTCGTGTTGTCTGGACAAGAAGCGGGTGTTGAAGTCGCGTGGAGATATTTGGGGCGAAGCCGTCAAGGTATGTTGTCTGTTTTCGAGAGAGTTGCGGTCATGGTGATGAATGGGAGAAGAGAGGAGTTCCAGTTTAGTACCTGGGTAGACTGCCAGTACAGCCGTGGACAAGGCTGTCAAATCGGCTCGCGTCGGCGGGATCCCGAGCTGTGCCCGACCTATTTTGGTGGAGAACCTTGAACCTGCCGAGAGGTGACGGCCTCAAACATCTCTCATCAGCGACAAGGCTGGAAAATAAGTTGCACCCGCCAAAGCCGCTTTTTGCGTGAATCCCAACGGACTTTTTACTCGATATTAAATCCCCCCCCAAGTATGCATCTCAACCCGGCATGAACTAATCAAGCTACCTATCAATCGAAGTCAACCTCGAGAACGAGCCCCTCCTCCAGACCTGGACTCGAAAACCAGCACCCCTTAGACTTCACGACAAACGGGCCAGGAAGGGTTGTCTATGGAGTTTCCGGGGCTGCATCGCTATGGACGGTTACGCGCCGGCCTTTGTGGCTCATAATCTTCCTCTGTTGGTGGTTTCGGGATTGGTTGCTCATGATGAGCCAGAATTGGAGAATGATGGAATCCCAATAGCTTCAGAAATACCCCCCGTCGAATCGGACGATGCACGAACTTTGCTGCGGCACTTTCAGAACAGCAATGGGGGGGATTTGGCTTGGAATAGCAGTGAACACACAGGGCGGAATAAATTCAAAGTCAAAACAATTGGCAGAGTAGAGAAGCCCGCCTTGCAGTCAATATTGTGCCTGTTACTGAAGCTCTCATTAGGATTTTATTCTCCCCACGAAGAATGCCCTACCCCCCTCAACACTTGTACCCACCAGTCCCGTTACCAGACCCGTGCTTCATTCCACCTTGTCACCACTCAGTCCTGGATCTGCGCTTTTCCCGGATGGTCTAATTGACTCGGCTTGGATCGAGAAACATCAAGAGCGTGTTCCGAGTGCATATCTTGCTTGTTATACCTTTACATCAGACCCAAATTTAGCATCGAAGCTGGATAATCAATTGAAATCGGACATAAACAACATCAAAGCCATTTTCAGCCAGTCCAGCTATAAGACCCGTCTGATAGTTGCCCTGTTGAGCGAGAAAGTTGTTCCAGCATTCGACCTTGAAGACCGTCTTGCCAATATACGCAGGAGTACGGGTCTCGATTCCAAGACTTCGCTGTTCTTCTTGCCTGCGCAATCTTCGGCTGTCGAGCTGCAGGCATTTGCAGAGACAATCACCTCCACTATATACCCGCTATGCATTGAATACTATCGAGACTTGAGCAAACACTCAAGACGCAAGCGCAATAGGGGCATTGTTCCACCACCAACAGCGCCCCCTACCTCCGGTACTTCTCAGACTCTTTCTAGCCAAGGCTGGAATGTTCGGTATGATTTCAAGCTGGGCGTTTTTGCCGAATTTCGGCAAGAAATGGATGCAGCTGTTCGCTCCTATGAAAGTGCATATGAGGGACTGCTTGGTCCCGATGTACTTGAAACAATTGTGAATTGGAGCCCCCGGTGGAACGAAGCGCGCCTCCTGGGGGATACTCTTGCCATTCGCATTTTACGGTGCTTGCTTTGGAACAGTAACACTACTGCTGCAGTGCGTAGGTGGCAACTTCATCGAGAACGGATACGTGATTTTGTTGACCGGAGAGGCAAAGGCTCTTTTACATATGGCTGGGAAGCATGGGAGGCTCGGTGGGCTACTGTAATGGCTGAGATTATCAAGAAAGTCTCTATCGGTAACTTCAACCCAGGCACTACTATTCTGTATTTGGCCCCGGAAAAATCCATTGCAATTGGAGAGCGAACCCAACCCTGGGAGCTACTTCACCATCCTGGGTACTGGTTCTATGCAGCTTCAAAGCATACCATTGCTCGCCGGAACCTCGCTGTAGCCATCCCTGAAGATGATCGAGTACCTCCTACCTCGCAGACAGCAAACAGAACTACATATGATACATATCTATGCCCAGAACCACATAAGGAATATCCTCTTCCGGGAGAAAAGGGAGTAAATCACTGCGCTCTCATCGTAGAATGTCTTGCGAAAGCGATTTCTGAATTCGATATAAGAGGTCAGACTCGCCTTGTCCAAGAGTTGCAGCTCTTGTCTGCAAAAGAAAGCATGCGCCAAGATGCATGGGTTGATGCTTTACGGATTTTGAGACCGTTATGGCAGAAAATGTCATACAGAAATGAGGGGTGGTGGAATGCCACTGAGGAGATTGGCTGGGCTTTGAGAAATGCTGCTGTTCACGCTGGTGATGGCGGATCCGTCATATCGGTGGATTGGGAGTTGATGAACAAATGTTCGTTTCTTACCCTCTTCGTGATATCTTGTATACTAATACCCCCCAGGTTTTACTCATCACCCTACATGGCATTACGACCTCTCTAAATCATTGCAGGGTGTGGATTTAAAGTCTAGACCGGTTATTGTCCTTCGTGATGGGGACGTCGCTTCTTTCCTCTCCGCTACCTTCATATTCGAGCATATCGAGGGCAAAGTTGGAGAAGCTTGTCCCTCACAACTAGCTGTCACTTCGACGGCACTGTCGACTGCCGCACCAGTAACAATTTCTGGGGTGAAAATTGAGTTCAATGGAAACATGAAACCCCTTGTGATGCAACACAAGGCAGATGAGGAAAGTGGGAGTCAAAAAACTCGAACTTTCACAAAGGTGAACTTGGCCGATAGCATCGAAGACGGCCGACCTAGACAAACTGGGGACGCTGATTTGACTTTGAAGCCTGGTCAAACAAAGATATTCCAGTTTAGCAGCCTTCTGAGAGAGGATGGCGAAGTCAAGGCAGTTTCGGCTACCTTTTCTATTGCCTCGGAACATTTTGACTTGGATTACGTGCATACTTTTGAGCAGTCGAGTGCACCTGATATATGGTGGGGTCCACATGGGGTCAAGAAGAGACTTGCACGTGCAGACCCTTCCTCTTTAGTTGTGCTCCCCAAGCCACCAAAGATGGAGCTTAAATTCCTCGCACTTCAAGACCAATACTATACGAATGAGGAGATTACGTTAAGACTAGAAGTTCTCAACGAGGAGGATGTTGCTGCTATCTCGAATCTTGAGGCTCTGCTACAAGGGGAAGGAGCACCCATTCTTCGAGTCAGAACAGTAGAGCCACCGGTTTTGACGGAAGATGAAGCAGATGAAGATAAGACTGAGGGTAGCACCAAGCTCGGCAAGATTGAAAGTGCAGCATCCACGATTGTCGAAATTATCGTTCCGCCGATTGACTTTCCATCTGTCTACGACATTGCTATAAAAGCATCGTACAACCTCGTTTCCGACATGGAAACTCCGGTGTCTAGGTCTCTGACTATGCAACTGGAAGTCATAAGTCCATTTGAGGCGAATTATGATTTCTCCCCTCGCATTCATCCAGACCCTTGGCCAAGCTTCTTTACGCACATCGAGTCTATGGATGGCGCAGGCAGCGAAGAAAGTTCGAGTGCTCATGGATTAGCGCAGAAATGGTGTTTGACAGCCCGATATGCTTCCTTTGCCACGGAAGATCTGATAGTGGAAGATATCACCGTTGAAGTAATAGGGATGAATGGTGGTATTCAGGCTTCCGCTGAAAAATCAAGCCTAATACCGAACGGTGGACTCAAAGTTACTCCTAGGACTATTGAAGAGGCACAATTCGATACCTACACACAAAAGAAATCCCTAGACGATCGCGGAACAGCCACTCTTGATGTATCTCTCGTGATAAGTTGGCGAAGAGATTGCGAAGGCTCACCACTCAACAAATCAACCCTAGCCGTCCCACGACTTCTCGTTTCTAGTAGCGAACCGAGGGTTCTCGCTGCAGTATCTTATTCGAATGTCATTCCTTCGATGATACATTTCGATGTCACAATTGAGAATCCTTCCAATCACTTCCTTACTTTTGGACTCACCATGGAACCGAGTGAGAAGTTCGCGTTTTCTGGGGTCAAGCAATCCACTTTACAACTCGTACCCTTGTCGAGACGGACGATGAGATTTAGGTTACTGCCCAGTCTTAGGGGCGATTGGATTGGACCTGTTCATTGTGTGATCAAAGATAGGTACTTTCAGAAGATCTTGAAGATTGCTCCCACGGAAGGGATGAAGGTTGATAAAGAGGGTATTTTGATTTGGGTCCCTCCTCCTGAGGATGATGTATAAAGGAGACGGGGTTAAGAGATGTTGTAGTCAGAAAGGTTATGATGATATGATAGGGATATGAGGTATAGTCAAAATGAATGTTATATCACTGGAATGTTGACGTTTGCAGATTTGCAGTCACGAGATAGACCCAAAAAAATAATCACTAAGACCTGAAAGAATATTCCATTCTCCACTAATCGTACTCACCCCTTCTTAGCCGCCCATCATAATCCAAGACCGTATCTGTGGGAAAATAGGAGGAGAGATATGTTCTTGCTGAGACACTGGGGGAGGTTATTGATGCTGTGACTTTTGAGAAGGAAGAGTATACTATATACTATACCTAAATGTTCCTGAACAACGAGATGAGCACAATGAGTTAACTCCAAACTGGAAGATCAATCTCAAATGGAACGTCAAGGGCTTTTTGTACACCTTCAGAGGGTGCATGGTCATGATATTTGCACCCGAAGTTTTGTTAGCGAAATGCTGGACTGAGTATGAGTGGGTGAAGTCTGATCATAAGGTCCTCGGGGAGTTGGCGGAAAAGGACGGTGTGCCATGGACGAAGACACATACATTTTTTGCGAGCATAGGAAAATTTGCTGTGAAGGGAAGGAGACATGGAGATCCAGAAGACCCGTCACTTGGTACACATTCCAACCCATCTGCCCCATTATCTACATACCCTGGGTTCCCGAAGTCACAAACTGTAGATGAAAGTCGTCCAGCGATACAACAAGAGTTCTCTGATGTGGTAGATAAATGGACGGAGGAACTATCTGGTCCCCCCGCTCTATGTTCTCGCGAGTTTGTTTATGATTGTCGAGATTTTTCGTTGTCGACTTTAACATCCACCTTCGGCTTATATTTCAACTTGGGCTTCAAATATTCCTCAGATTGCTTGATTTTCAAACGGGGTGTTTCTGGGGGGTATGGAATCTCGACCTCTTCAACCAGCTTGCGGCTAGGAAGTGAGTATGAATGAAGAAAGGTGGCTAAGGAGCGTTGACCTAGATTGCTTCATTTTAAAGCAGGGCTCATACAATAATCAATTCAAATACTCAAACCCTAACTGAATTTGGCAAAACAAGACAATCAACAAAGGTAGAAAAGAACTATACTCATACTGACCCACATCTATCCCTCCTCCAAGCATACACACAAAGAAGTGTCAGAAGCAAGCGAGATCCTGCACCAAAAAACGTTCGAGGGAGCTAAAATCCATTCAAACAGTGTCAAAGATATATCATAAATAAGAAAGTGGCTCCATTTGAAAACTTTATAACCAATCTCTAATATGCGATACAAGAAAAGCAACACCGCTGCAGATATGATGAAATAAGCAAGAAAATTTAGTTGGCCAAATCCAGGCTCGCAATGCCAAGTCAAAGTAAGAGACAATAAAAGACGTCGCGTCGTGAACTCCTTAATCTCTATATCAACCTTCTCATTTTGATCGTTCCCACCTCCTCGCTCATGATTTCCAGGGCCATTTTCAGACTCCCTCTCTATCCCCCTTGACGATATATACCTCTCAGCATAAGACGGGAACTTTTCAGTTCGCCCGCTCTTCCCCTCTGAGCACACTAAAACCAGTGGGCTGACCTAAATAGGCATCGAAGCCACCTTGGCTTCCGCTCGAACTGACACTGGTACTGGGGCTGGCAAGCTCACTCCCAATGCCGAGTCCTATTCCATTCTCGCCATTCTCACCGTCCCTGCCAATGGCCGAATCACCAAAGCTTCCAACAGAGCCATCACCTCTCGCTGGACCAATTCCAAACCCACCAGCAGCACCTGTTCCAAATGAACCAAGACCACGGTAGCCCTCAACGATAGAACGGTTTCGACTTTGGCTCATATTGTCAGACTCGGAACCAACCCGAGATAGAGCAGGTTTCTCCGGGAGAGCCTTTAAAAGACCGGTGGAAGTGTCGAGCATACCCATTGCAAATTCCGTAAGCCTTGTGCCACCACCATCTGCTCCGGACCCACCTTTGCAGCTTACACCTAAAGTCCAACGATACTCGCCCAATCTTCTCCTATACCAATCGGCTTCTTCTCTCCCTGGAGCAGTAGCCCAAAGGAGCGAGCCAAAGGTTCCGATCAATGCGAAATTTGTTTTGGACGCAAAATACCAGAAAGAGCGGAGATGAGAAGAGGTGAGTCGATTTACAAAATCCATGGCTGAGATTAGGCGAGTTTTGGCTGCCGACCGGCAGATATGTACGATATAAGGATCGAGAGCAGGTTTGGTATCCGGAGAAGTGGATGGCGATGAGAGTGAACGAATGATGCGGCGATGAAGAGTGATTTCTGTCGCAAAGTAGGCTAGATGTAAAAAGCCTGTTGATGATAGTTTATTGGTGTTGGTGTTGGAGTTTTGGATATTGGAAGGTGAGTCCATGCGAAGACAGGCGGGTAAACCCGCAAACCAGTCTTTCAATTTCAATTGGACAGGTTTTGCGAGCTGTAGTACGAGATGCGTTCCTTGTGGTCCAGCTGAGTCAACGGTTGCCATTGCTTGAAGTGTATAAAATGTATCGAGGACCTCAGCTAGAATTTGAGAAAGTATGATCATTTGGGTGAAAAGGAGGCGTCCGCGTTCGTACTCGGCGCTTTCAACCTCGTCATTTTCATCATACTCGACATCCGGGAAATCGTTGAGAGACAGTGGTTTTACAGCCCAGTTCGAGGCAAAAACATGAGATGGTCTTCCGTGGACTAGAGAGCCCCATTTATCTTGCATGTACAGAGCCCAAGCGAGGCGTTTCCGGAGTCCACGTTCCCAAGGGGGGATTTTCCAGTTTGTACAGTCTAGGTGAAGTCCTAGTTCCTGGGAAATAGCAACCTTGATGAGAGTGAAGTTAGTGTCGGCTTCAAAATGAGCAAGAAGGAAATCTTACGAGCTGTGCTGTAGGTGCCCATTGGTCTCCTTCTGGTCGCTGTGAGAGTAGTAAGCCCGCTTGTCTAAGGCAACGGGCAGTCAGTTTCTGGCCATTTCGAAAATTTGCTGAGAAAATGGGGATATGAAGTTCGCCGCATCAGGATAGACTTATCAGGCAGAGTATCAAAATATAAATAGGTGGGATGGTGGAGAATAAAAAGAGCGCTTTCCACCTACACGACAGAAAGTTTCGGGCGATACATCGCGTCTGCTAGAGTCACACGAGCAAGGCGCTCCAGCTCTTCGACATTAGGTCGTGGAACGTCTGCTCCTCCAAGTTCGTCGCTATGGTCCCACCAGTTGATGGCTAGGATGTATATCGCAGCAAGGAGGGGAGGAGAAAATTCTCGATGTGAACGGTTATACTTTTCAAGAACAACAGCCTTTTGAAGAATAGGAAAGTTGGGATGGATGATGCGGAAGTACAAGTCCAGCAGTGCTTGTCCATGGGGAGCAACAATGTTTTCAATTGCGTCTGCATCTTCAACGCAATGTTCATGGCCTGGAGTGTTATAGTCCGGTAACATCAGAAAAGTGTCCACATCGCTGACCTTGCGTAAGGTACCTCGGGATAACAAGCTTTCATCTTGGGGATCGAATTGAGACAAATCTATCAAAGAGGGTTCGAAATCGGTTGTCGGCCCAATATATTGGCTGTATCGACCATCTTGTAAACCGAGAGTTCGCTTTAATTGTATCGGTCCTCCAATATTTGCCATATCCTCGATTAATGAATTAGTTGCCCCGCTGCTTGAAATGGTTTCTGTTCGTCTTCGTCGGTCGTCCCTGTCTGGTGATCTATAAATGGGATTTGGTTAGCGTGGCGAGCATCAAGTATCTTGATGCGGGGCATAAAATTCATTCCACAGCACGAAAAATCTTGACATACCTTCTTTTAGACACCGACTCCTCCTTGCCTTCAGTATTGAGTTTTCTTTTTCTCGGCTGGGGGCTTTGTACAAATGTACAATCTTGCGTGTGGAACTGGCACAATACACAACTTGACTGCCCCTCATTAATCACACATCTGCTTTTCTTCTTCCTACATGCATCGCATGGCCTATCCTTCCGACTTCTCATATTTAATCCGGAATCTGCAGATGCCGAGCTACTCAAGCTTGTTGAAAGGGTATTTTGGCCATTATGGTTACTGTTTGACATCTCGGTAGAAGGCTCAGTGTTGCGGGGTCTTCGAGAAGCTATAGCTATAGGTGCCGTCCGGGCAATAGAGGTTGGGGTGGTCATGGCGTATGAGGCTCGATTAGACGCTATTCCGTGCCCAGGTACCGGAATAATGTGCTGACCAGCAACTGCTCACGGCGGTTGGCTCCGGTTCAGGGTGGTATGAGAGAAGGCTGACAGGCTCCTGGAGACGGTGTCTGCAGCTCGGGGGATTTGGTAATGTGTCTCGAGATCTGGACGCCTTTCCCTGTATCCGGAGAAAAGCGATGACAACGACTTTGCTCTTTACGACCTCTGACTGGTTGATTTGGATGGAAAGAAGCTTAAAGCAGAAAGTCCAACAGGATCAGGAGTGATGGGGGAACGCTGATTGCACGTTTACTGGTCCAAACACGCAGGAGAATGGCGTTTATCGAGATACTCCCCACTTCCTGCTACCAGAAACCGGGCAGATGCAGAAGATGATTCTTATCGGCCTTGGGGGTGGAGGTCAGCGAGCGGGCGAGGGTAAGATGGGTGATTGCCTTTTCTGCAGCGAACGCCTATCCGTGGGTTTCTGAATCGGATTGAGGGAGGTGGAGGTCCGCTTCGATAAGGATTTAGAGATAAGCGGTACTGTACAGTACAATAGCGATAATGCAGTTGAAATAAGGTCGACGGACGGGGTTGTAGCGTCTTGTCAATGGCTATCACTGCTGCAAGATCCAGCAAGGGATTGAAGGAGAATGAGATGATGAATGCTTTCTGGCGTCATTGAAACTACTCAAATGTAGTAAGAATCCGCAGCTTCCGAGGGGGATGTCGACGGCAAAACCGAAGAGGCAGGCACTATGCTGGAAGGAAGTCTTTTCTGGTCTTCTACTGGGGGTTCTTTCTCGTTTTCTTTTGGTGTTGTCGAGGCTGAGGATGTAGCTCCTTTCTTCCCGTTGGCAAATGATCCGGCCTTGTTGGCAGGTTGCGTTGCGTTGCGTTGCGTTGCGTCCAACGGGCGTGGGGAGACGTCAATCTGCTGCTGTACGGAGGGTGTTTCTCGTTGACAGATAAACTCGCGAGATAAGCCTGCAGTTGAGACGATATATCTGACAATTTCTGCCTCAAGTGGGCCCTCGAGATACCCTAGGGTAGCACGGTATCAGTATCAATCAATCGAGCCACTAATCCGTACCTCGCATCTACCGGTCGTACCGCAGGAAGCTTTCTGCCCCGCATCCCCCGACTGGCAAACCGGTGGGAGAGGCATTGAGAGGAGGCATCGCATCTCGGGGTTCAGGAGGCCGTCGTTGATGACAGCATCAAACTCTTAATCCGCAATTTGGTACGTAATCGTAGCCCTCCGTGGGTATAGGCCGGGTGTGACTGGCTGCGCTGGCTCAGCCTGGTGTGTCCGATTGACAAGGCACGACGGTCAGCGAATCTGGCACTGGGGCAGCTACACCACTGAGCGTGCTATATTTCCTTATCGCGACGGTGTCGGTGTCGTTGACTCGCTTCCTCGCAACTCCAATGCAAGGTTGGGATCCGACAGATTGGAGGGGAAGGGTGTGGTGGTGGTGGCATGGAACAAATCCGGAGTAAGGGCGGTCAGATATTGCCGCGGCATGCTGCATGGCATTTTGGTGCGCTTTGCTTTGCGGCATCGCTTCCACCCCACAAACTCCCATGTTAAATGACGCTGTGCCTCCGAATCGTACTTCCGGATTGCTAAAAGAATCGTAATCTGACCCGATGATTGGTTCGTGGTGCTGGGACCAAAATAGACGAGGTGCGAGTGGCATGTGCCTGCGCATTGCGAGAGTAGGGGTCCGAGTAAAGTGTTATGTAAGAGCAAAGATAGTGAAAAATACTTACGAAAACTTTGGTGTCACTGCTCAAATCTCTGTGCGGCTCCAGCATTTAGTTTTCATAACGTGATGGGAACGTGATACAGTGTTACATTACAGCGACCTATAACTGCAGATATATTACTTAAGGAAGTCCACTTCAGCTTGACAGCTGTGCATTTCTGTACGCTGCCGGTATTGCGTAAAAGAAACAAGTTCCTCGAGTAAGTTGTGCAAATCCCTTAGGTTTATTAAGGGGCGTGCTCGGTAAAGCCCCTTTTTCTCTAAAATGCGCAAACGCTTCTGACTGGCTTGTGAAAGATCATCGAGGTAATACCAAGTCAATCGTCATGCTGTATTTCCGGTCCGAGGAATTTAATTCATAGAGTATGCAGCGTCTATCCTATCTATCTATCCTATCACTGTCTATTCTAAAGTGATACCATCATCCTAGAGTGGTAGCCTAAGAAGTAGAAATCCATGTCCCGGAAACTTAGGAATACTTGATGACTGTTGTTCAACGAAAATACCATTGGCTCGAAATCAGATGAACACTCAGCTCAGTGTCTTTTATTTACCCCAGGTCTCGCGATCGAGCTTTCTGAAATTCTGATATACTTTTGCCTAACTCTAGTCACATGATGTCTCTCCAATTCAACCTTCGTACACTTAGACAAGGCATTTCCACATTTGGTTTTTAAGTATTGAATGGACACTCAATGCTGAATTCATCAGAGCATTCTTTGGTCGACAATTAAATCTCGTGTCAACGGAATATGCTTTCCACCGGCTATTTACCGGGTTTTGGCACGAGCCTCGGCTTCGATGCCGGTGTATTTGCCGACGTTGTTCTTTGACTTTATATCGACAAGCAATTTCAAACTTTCCTACTCAGAGCTCGCTTTAGATCCAATTTACGTGTCCGAGATTCTGCTTGTCATTTCGTCTCTTCCGTCGTCGGTCCATCTTTTAGATCCTCTTCAGTTTCACAATCCCATATCCGAGTTATACCAGTCACACAGCATGTCCTCAATTTTCCAAATCAAGGAGCACGTCATAGAATGTCAACACATAAGAGAATACCCCAGAGCATTAGCAAACTCTCAGCATGATGTACTACACCTGTCAGTGAAACAATATACGCCTCTAGATAACCTTGATCCTCAAGATGGCGATGTCACAATCATTGGTGCTCATGCAAATGGTTTCCCAAAGGTAGGATTTTACATTTAAACTCCCAACTTTACTTCTTCTAATACTTCCCTTCTTGAAAACATCATCTCACGCTGTCATAGGAATTATACGAACCGTTATGGGAAGACCTTCACGCCCAGTCCAAGAAACATAGATTCAGAATTCGAAGCATCTGGATCTCAGATGTAGCACATCAAGGTACAAGCGGAGCTTTAAACGAATACCTTTTAGGAAATGACCGTACGTATGTCTGGGCACTTGAGAGCCCTCAAAATCCATAAAAACAGCCAAAAAGACAAGCAAAATCTAACAACCCCCAGCTTCTTGGATGGATGGGACCCGAGACCTCCTGCACATGATCAACCACTTTCGCATGCCCACCCCTATGATAGGGATAGGCCACTCGCTCGGCGGTGCCCAGCTGGTCAACCTTTCTTTAATACATCCCCGTCTTCTGAGCACCCTCGTCCTCCTCGAGCCCGTCATCCAAACTCACGCCTCAGCACCAACTGGTCCCTCTCCCGCCCAGTCCTCCGCTTTTCGCCGTGATCTCTGGCCCTCAAAACAAGAAGCTGTTGCAGCCTTCTCAAAGTCAAAATTCTATTCAGCCTGGGATCCAAGGGCGTTCGAAAAATGGTGTGAATATGGAATTCGGCCTGTTCCTTCTTCAACGTACCCGGATGCAGAGAAGGGGAGTATGACATTAACGACAACCAAACACCAAGAATGTTTTACATTCATGCGGCCAAGTTGGGAGGGTCTTAGTTCTGATGGAAACACAATCCTCAACCGTTCCTTGGTACCCGATTTGAATCTCCAGCAACCCACTCGGTATCCCCTTTATCGACCCGAACCACCGATTATTCTGGGGAGATTGCCGGAACTGAGACCCAGTGTTTTCTACGTCTTTGGCGAGTTGAGTAATGTGTCTTTGCCGGTTGCAAGAAAACAGAAGATGGATACGACAGGCACTGGTCTCGGTGGTAGCGGGGGAGCAAAGGAGGGCAGAGTAAAGGGGTTGGTTTTAGATGGCATTGGTCACTTGGTTGCTATGGAAGCTGCTGGGAAGTGTGCGGAGGCAGCTGCGCAGTGGATCGGTCAAGAAATTAAGATTATTGAGAAAGAGAGGGCTGGATATCTCGAGTGGACGAAAAAGAGCTTGGCCGAAAAACAAACGCTGTCCGAGGAGTGGAAGGCTAGAATAGGGGGGCCACCTGTTAGACCCGCAAAGAGTAAAATGTGAAAAAGTCTTGGGAGTGTGTATGTTGGTGGTTTTTGCGGATAACATATCGGGTTGTTACGATCGCTTACTACAAGTCTTTCCTCTTTCCCCCTTCTCTCCTGCTTCTCGGAATTTTGCTGCGTGAATTCTACCTGCAGATCTGCTGAAGATTATGTTATTCTTACTATACTACTAAGCAGCGGATTTAAGATGGAAATCTGATTACTCTCTCACTTCAAGGTGGACCTGCTATCGTTTGACCCTACCAAGACCTTCTGAAAAGAATGATTGAGAGTGGTGAAGCGAAGCCTAGTTTCGTCTTCTCGAAGGAGTATAACATCAAGGAGGCGGCAAAGGCTTGTCGAGGTTTCAGCGAGCATGAGATTATCGAGACGGTTTTCCGTTTTGATTGAGAAGGCCGGGGAAAGATTGTGAGTTCTTTTGTTACTATGGCTGTACTAAATTGGTTGAGCAACTAAAATTCTTCCCTTATTCTTGTCTTAGCTGAGAATTTGGAGTCTACCTCGCTTATTTTTTGTCACCTCTAGTGCCACAAAAATATCGCCGCTTGACTTGTAGGGATGGATGAAATAAATATCACGTGTTTGCGCGTCGAATTGCTTGGGCCCAGGCCCTGCAAAAGCCCTGGAAACCCCACAAAACAGCTTTTGGCTTGGATTTCCTTGTTCGTGGCTTCTGTGGGCTTTGTCTGTGGGTTCAAGGACATTTTTGGAATGTATCTTGACCCTTGTATTTAATTTCGCTACCACTGTTCGGTCGGATACGTTGTATGTACCACCGGCATTTACCCAGCCAGCCATACCTTACTTTCGTTTGAAGCTCTCACTCCAATTTCCTCCTACTCATTCGAAGCAGCTTCAACTTGTGTCATACCAGTACTGCTCAATACAACGGTCCACAGTCATAGTTGTACTTACGGCACAACTTTCACGGACTTCTAGTCGCTTGAATGAAGAGCTACAAACGGAAACAACAATCAGTACACAGCAAAATGGCTTCGGTATCAACGGGCGACAGTCCTACCCAACTCGCAGAGAAAATCTCCGAAACGACATCCGGATTCATCCAATCAGACAAGCACCGTGGTCTGTTGGATATTGTTGATTCTCTCCGTTCCAGCGGCGTCAGTCAATAGTAAGCACAAATGCCAATTATCGTTGCTCCACTAACCTTTATTACTACACAGTGTCGATCTTCCTCAAATAATCGTCTGTGGTAGTCAATCGTCTGGAAAAAGCTCCACACTGGAGTCAATCTCAGGCATCGCCTTTCCATCTGCGGAAGGTCTCTGTACGCGCTTCGCTACTGAACTGATCCTCCGGAGAGGAGGAAAGTCTGAGCTCAAGGTTCAAATACAGCCCTCTGCAAAACGAAGCGAGGAAGAGAGAATCAAGTTGCTGAAGTTTTGCGAAACGCAGAGTGGTCAGAAAACTTTCCCCAAAATCATCGAAGAAGCTAGGTTCGAATTGGGACTTGGTGGAACTGGTCCAGGTGCTAAGAACTACTGCACTGATGTTTTGAGAATCGAAAGCACCTCCGCAAGTGCTCCCAATTTGACACTAGTGGATTTGCCAGGCTTGTTCGGTGCTTCGGACAAAAACCAGTGAGGAGAATCACTCCCTTGGCTCAAACAATTATAGTGCAAGGAACTGACTACCCAATGTTCTAGGTCGGATGACGATGCGAATTTGGTCCAAGAGCTAGTCGTCGGTTATATGAAGCAACGTCGAAGCATCATACTGGCGGTCATCTCGGCAGATAATCCCTTCGCAAACCAGCCAGTGACAAAATTTGCCCGGGAAATCGATCCTACTGGAACGAGAACACTTGGATTAATTACCAAACCAGACAAGATTGACAGGGGCTCGGATATGGAAAGATATTACGGTACGGGTTTTTCATGAACTTTATTTTCGGCCCAGTTTTCGGCAAGCTTTTTTCTTCGGTTTGTCAGAGCAATAATTAGGTCACTCAGATGTTTACACCATTTCCATCTAAAAGTTTGCTTCAATCTGGGATCGCTAACTTTTATTCTAGTTGAATTGGCTCAAAATGAGAATGTCAAGCTGAATTTAGGATGGCATGTCCTCTTCAACAAGACTCCCTCCACCGCGAATGATACAGCCGAGCAGCAAGCCGAGAGAGAAAAGGCGTTTTTCCTGAATAGTTGCTGGAAGGATCTTGATTCATCACAGCTTGGCGTCGCAGCATTGAGGGACCGCTTGCGCAATACTTTGTGGAAACAGATTCAAGACGGACTTGCGGATGTGAAAACCGAGGTACAGTCAGGCATCAAAGATTGTACGAGCAGACTGAAGCAGCTCGGAAAATCACGAAGCACCAAACAAGAGAAGCACACCTACCTCCATAAAATCAGCCTCAAGCTATGCAAAATGATTCAGGCGGCGATTGATGGTGTTTACGCAGAGCCTTTCTTTGCCTCCTTTCCTGGTCAGCAAGACGCATTCGAGAGAAGACTCCGTGCGAACGTCCAAAAGATTCTCACTATCTATGCTGGAACTATGTGTCTGCGTGGGCACGCCTTGGAAATTGTGGAAGATGACCAGACGCCGACACGAACAGCAAAATCAAAATATATTATGAGAAGCTTGTATTTGGAAGAAGTCAAGATTCTCATGGAGGAATGCAAAGGTCGTGAATTGCCAGGCACTTTCAATCCTCTCGTGGTTGGAGATCTGTTCAACCGACAGTGCAAGCCTTGGGAGGCCATCACCCAAAATCTGGCCGAACAGGTACACGAAGCTGCTGCAACGACGTTCAACAAGATGCTTGGCGAAATTTGTGACGAAAATACTAGATCCCGATTGATGAAGGGTCTTGTTCAACCTACATTGCATCTTCTTCGGAAACAGTTGAAAACAAAGCTTGATGAGCTCCTTGAGCCCCATCACTCAATCCATCCCATTACATACAATGACTACCTCACCGATAACGTCCAAAAGATTCAAGGTGAACGTCATGACAGGGCGTTTGATACAATGGCTCTGGAGAGTTGGGGGTACACGGCGAAGTCTCTGGGAAAATCAAGTATTGTGAGTATCGAAAAAGGGGTCATACAGACACTTCTTTCCGACCTAAAGCATGTTACTTGGCCGAACGTGGAGGATTATTCTGTCTCGCTCGCTGCCGATGTTGCAGCGGCTTATTACAAGGTACGAGAATCGCCCTTTTTTGCTCTTTTTGATTCGACACACCTTGCTCACAGACTTAGGTTGCTCTCAAGAAGTTCATCGACGATGTAAGCGTTAATGCAGTCGAAGCATGCCTCATTCAGCGCCTGCCCTCAGTGTAAGTGAAGCCACGCCACTCGAGGCCCCGGGTCTCAAAGTATACCCGACTCAAATAACTCACTAACTTTCTCCTAGTTTTGCTCCCAATGTTGTATGGGATCTATCTGATGAGGACGTGGAGCGGCTTGGTTCTGAGGATGACAAGACCGTTACCCAGCGAGCTGAATTGGAGAAGAAGCTTAAAGTCCTGGAGAATGGGCTGAGAGACTTGGATGGCTTTTCTATACCCACTGGTTCCTAGCCTAGATGATGCGTCAGTGAAGCATATATCGACCACAGTTTTCTTCGCTACCTAGGTAGTTTTGGTTTGTACGTCTTGAAACGCCATAAACTTTGTAATTTCGAGTCCTCACCAGGTCATAATTAGAAAATCTGAGAGTATCTTTTTTTCTCTTCTGACGTTTGCTATTTTAAGTGTTGACCCTCGCCACCACACAATTACAACGATCCCTCTCAAAGCTTTCAAGCTATATTTTCGAATTCTTTGGATCATTTCGCTCATATAATCCAACTCTTTAATATTCCTCGATCAATTGGTGTTTGATTTTCTCGCTACTTTCCTATTGTGTGCATTCAACTGTTCTCTCCCCTTTCGATCCCTTGGCGCAAGAGGAGCCCTAGCAAATCCCCTTATATTCCCTTCCGGATGGTAATTAACTCCCATCACACGCTGGTGATCTTTGCTTGTAACCACTCTGATTGCCCCTGGGTCATTGTGTGGCTTTTGGGCGAGACGCGCGCGGTCTTTGGGGCGTATTGGTTCGTTTATTGTGTCCAACGGTGTTGCCTTTTTCTTGGGATTGAAACCCGGGTTGACGGGATGCTCAATCATTTTCCCACCAGAGTTTTTGATTTCCCATGGCTGGAAGGTGGGACCTGCGGTCTCTTCGTTTCCGTAGAAATGGGGGTAGTTTGATCTGCCTCTTTTCCCGGGAGGGGGGCCATTTCTGGCGGTGTGAGCTGCTACCTGCGTTGGCACGACCCCTCGTGGGGTATGGTACTGCAAGTCTTTTCTCTAAATCAGTTGGTTTCCCGTGAAATAGGTCGTACTTCTGTGAGATGGGAGTAAACCATGTCTCCCACAGTCCACCAGGAGAGTGATTATCTTGCGGCTCCTGGAGAAACCGAGCCACTCACTCCTGGGAATCAACCCCAAGAAGTTCGCTTACCTGAGTATTTGCTATCCGTGTTTCTTCTTTGTGTGCTGCTACTAGAACCCATAGCGACAGTAGTACCCTGTAGTGAAAGAGACAATTAGCTTCGATCCGTTTTCTCCCTGTTTGTGCTACTTACAAGCTTTCTGGGGAAAAAGTCTCCTTTAATGCTTAGGCAATTCAATAGAACTAGACCAGCTAATCTATGGAACGGGAAATAGGATGAGGTTGCTGAATAGCGATGTTTTGCTATATACTCGTGAAACATAAAGAGAGTGAAATGAAGTAAGCTGCTGGACGAAAATTAATAACTCGGGAATTGGGCTTGTTATTTATCGAAAAAGGTAGCAACTGGTACTACGTCTTCAGTGCGAGTGATTTCCAACAGCCTACCCACAAAACTTGCATTAAGAAAGTTGGGTCTTTTCACGTAAATTTTATGGTCGCTTACCTCCCTCCCCCGGCACTTCAAGTGGCCAACAGTTATGGCGTCCGACAATTTTAGAACCAACCCAATACATTTCTCCAGACTGGTAAAAATCCGTGTTTCTTTAACCCGAAATCGGCCGTGGGCGACACTTGGAACATCTCCAAAGGCGCAGTAGCGCTTCGGGCCGCTTCGGCAGGCTTTAATTTAGTGTCAGAGACAAGCCCTTTTTCAAAGGTAGCGCGCGGCTAGTAATCATAACTTGGTTCTGGCGCGCGCCTCATGATAGGCCGCTTCAGCCTCGACCAGAAAACGTTTCTTCAATTCAATTATCAATAAAACAACATTTGATTCTCGCCCATTTAGTCAAACTGCCCCATTTGAAATTGCTCGCCAGCTACCTATTGTCGCAACCAATTTACTTCTATTTTCTCTCTCAAATAATTCACCACAACCGTCGAGCCGAATTGAACTAACTCAACACCATCCGACGAAGCAAAAATATCTCAGGATGACAACCAAAGAGGCTGTTGCCACACAGGAGCCATGGTTGGCCTATCTCAACGAAGAAATCACCAGTCCCGAAAGTACGAAGTCATATGCAATAGACATTCCCACAATCACGAAGGAATATCTCCTGTCAGGAGATGCCAGCCTCGCGGAGGCAATAGCCCGTCGAATAAACAATATTTACGGGGAAACATACTTGCCCTCTCTCTCAAGTTCACCGGAAGAAATCGATGCCGATGCTGAAATGGCCGGGTTCATTGGAAGGTTGTATAACATTATATTTGAGCTGGCAGTTGTCATTCCTTGCGGCGATATCAAGCAAGAGATGCTGTTACAATTGCTCCTCGAACTTCGTAAACTACCAACGAAGACATTCATGTTTCGTAATGTAAGTCCTGTCTCCAAAAATCTTTCACAAGGACGAAAAGCTAAGACCACCCATAGCAAAATTGCCAAGTCTACTTTGATCCTATAATCGGTGACTCGATGGATGAAGTATATCAGGAAAGGGGCTGTACGTACCGTCCCTTAGCATTGGTTTAACATATTGCTCCCAAGCTCTCTGAATCTAACCCCACAAAAATAGTACACGAAACAGACTGCGAATATCCTTGGTGGCCAGAAGAATCTCAAAAATTTATAAACCTCACCTCCTTCCTCGCTCTCTGTTTTCAGCAAGGAATCGACAGCACCGATGCATATCACTGTAAATTTCCCGTTATAGATATCCCAACATCACTCGAAAAGGAAATCACGACCGCTGAAGGGAAGAAATTTCGCATCAAGGTTGCCGCGATTTGGATCTTGAAAGCTGGACCTGCTCTTTATGAAGCCTTTATCAAACATCCTAGTAAGAATGACTGGTCTGGAAAAATTGGACCGGAGAAATGGGGTCTGTGGGCTGCTAGGTTCAAGGAGTTTTGGGGGGAGTATGAGGATGTTGGTGATGTTGAGATGGCTTCGATAGCCAGGAATGCGTACGAGAAGATGAAGGAATTGGACTCGAGTGTTGGGAGTGTATTATGAAGAGCTTTGGGTTTATGGAGTTACTATTATCATTACTAACCTCTATCTTCTTGCAATCTATCGATTTCTTGACTTCGCTTCTGTAAAACGCCTTCTTAACTCCATATTTACACCATGATTCTATCATCTATCCGTGAATGAGATGTGTGGGGGAATAACGCCTGTATCTTGCTCTTCTCCGGGATAACTGTAATCCTCTATGTTAGCATTGAAAGTCTAAATGGTAGCATCACCCTCTTTACATACCTCAATAATTGCAGCCCATGTCAACAAAACAACTTGCTCCCATGAACTCCCATACTCCTCAACATTCTTGATTCTTAGCCTCCCCCTCTTCTTCCACTTAAGTAGACCCTTTCCCACATATTCCGCCAATATATTGTCTTCCTTCTCCTTCTCGATCAACACCAAATCCCCCTGATCATCATAAATATTATTCCTCGTCCGAATCCAATGGAACACTCTTCTATCATGAGGAGGTCCAAACTCAAACTCATACCTCATGTGCGTCCAAAACCCCGTAACCCTCAAAGTCTCCCAAGCAATATTTCCAAGGTGTCCCGCAAAATCCCCAACACCAAAACAATTCCGTCCCGTGATGGGTATATTCGCAACCCCAAGACATTCCCCTTCCTTATCCGTACCCCTCCGCAAAACAACACCAGGTGTATTCGGTAAATAGAATCGATGCTCAAGATAATAATAATTCCCCGTATCCGTCAGATCCACCGGACAAACTCGCAGATTCGTAACGAAGGCGTTGTAAACGACATATTCGGAATAATCTTCCGTGGCGAGGAACCCAAGACCGAATTTTGAGGCTATGGTATCGTAGAATTGTCCTTTTTCGTTATCAACTTTGTCAAGAGGGTTCGGTTTTTCTTGAGCGGGGGTGGGACATGGTGCTGCGTCAACGTCTGGTGGTGTTTTGTCGAACCGGTGGTCTAGGCTTTGGCGGCGTTGAGGTTCCGCGATGTCGAGGGTTTGGAGATCTTGGAGGGCGGATTCGATAACTGCTAGTCTATCATACAAGGAAGTCATAACTCGTGGTAAAACGCAGAAAACAATTTTGCGGAAGGGAGAAATAGCATAGATACGGAGAGAGAGAAGACAGAGAAAGACGAGGGAATCAGGAGAGGAAGATATTTCATTTTCCGGGGAGTATCCACTCCACTTCCATGTACTTACCGCTGGAGTGTGATGAGGTGTGGTGTGGGTGTGGGTGCCCAAGTTCATCAATCACATAATCACAGTCGTTCTCCTCGCTTCGCCCTGGGCACTTGCAGGTGGAAGGTCAGAGGGGAGGGATGATCTCCGAATCTGTCGTGAGAAACCGGAGCCGGGTAAAAGGTGAAAGCTTATCGCTTTTCCCGTGGCACTTCGCTTATCATCCTACGTCATGTATTGTTTACTTAGATCAGCTGTTGGACTGTTGTTGAAGCTCCAAAGGTAGATCACGACTTATTTGAGAAGGAAGAAATTAGACCTACTATCCCCCCCCCTTAAGTATATGTAATCCCCACTTTGCGGGTCCTATGTAATGTCAAAGCGCTGAGCCAATAAGCAGAGTCAAAGTCAAAAAATAGAATGGTAAAGAAGCTTCTATTGGCTAAAAACCCTGACCTTACCAGGACTTTACACAGCCTCCCCCAGTCTCCACTCGACCCACTTTACAAATACTTAAGGGGGGGGGATAGTATAAAATCTGAAGCTTTTTGCGTCCATGTGACTTGTCGCCTGGGTTTGTTATCCAAAAGAGGTTAGCATAACTATTATTCGCACCTCATTTTTGGCTAGGTTTACATGAGTAAGCTACAAGTAAGGTGTTCTGCGTCGAGTAAGCTTGTACCTAAGCTGCCAACTTCTTGCTACATCTCTACAGCCACCTGTTTAATTCTTAGCCACACTCGAGCTACATCTTCGCACCAAAGACTCTCGGCTCGAGAGGCGGATTTTGGTACCAGAGTCACGGTTGTAAAACTTCAATAAAACTATAACCAGGACTAGAAAAGCTAGAAGCTTCGAGATCAGAGTTAATTAGCATCTAATAGACCTTCTTATTTTTTTGTTTTATTTTTACGAATTTCTTTTAGAACTTGAGAAGTTGTAAGGTGGCAGGGCTGGACCAAAATTAATTTCACAATGGTATCAGTAGTACTATTCAATATATTGTTTAGATATAGTCTATTCCAGAAAAAATTAACTTAGCTCATATAACTGAACTTCAACCGCTATGCGCCGTGTTTTCTCAGATGTTATTATTTGTCCTAAAAATTATACGAGAATAATCAAGGCTCTTTAAGATTTACTTTATTTAATTGTTCTTTAAATTATTTTCGAGTCTAGCAGGTTTAGTAAAACGCTCCGTAACTTATAGGATTGTTATTAAGATTCTTCTGAATCATTAAATAATTACTTCAAATTGTGATTTTAGATAAAAGTCCAGCTAGCGTGGCAGAGAGTGAGTTCGGCGACGGAGTCGGTCTCTTGCTTCACACCGAGAAACAAAACCCCGCACCAGGTCCCGTCATCACAGGCCCTCCTAAGGCGCATGCCCGTGGTAGGTCCACCCTATGAGCCTAGCCTCAAGCTGCGGGGTTAGTCTTCAGTACCCCAAGTTCATAAAAATATTGCAAAGTTTTTACTATTCGAAACTGATAGCACAACGTAATCAACCAAATTTGGAATCTTTGTCCCAGATAATTCAGTTGATTTAGAAAGTTGTCCTATGCAAGTTGGAAAATTTAAACAAATGACTATAGTTATAAGAAAATGTATTCAAGGGGCTTCACAGTCTCATAGACAAAGGAATACGGTCCCATTCACACAGAAATCTACAACCGCTTTTTTTTTGATAAGCGGGTACCCAACTAAGGAATGGAATTGAGTCACACGCCAAAGTTCAATTATGTGGTGAAGAAAAGCAGGCGACCTGGGACACGTGAATCAGTGTGCCTATCTGTATTGCTTTGGCGATCGGCATCGAATTGCTCTCTAGCAGCTACTGTATTAATATATAGCTCTGTATACCTAGCCGCGTCTCTATTCTCAAGCGGAGAGGCTGAGTTAGAGATAAGGTAGAGGTAGACTACTAGTCTTCTTATAGCGCAAAGACGTATAACTTAAGAGAGTATAACTTTATATGAATAATTACTATTATTATTCTCTTCGTAAGTTTATTTGAGATTCAAAAATAAATAAGAAGTCTAGAATAATAAAATTTATTAAAACTTATTATAAGTATTCTATTTTACTATAATAGCACGAAATATACACAACTATAGAAGAGACATATAGGAGTGCGTTTAGCAGAATGACGTATATAAATACTAGGCTCTGATACGGAAGAAAAGGAAAAACTATCCCTCTTCTAACTCTAGAAGTAGGCTACTATATATAAGAGGTACGAAACCGAACAACGACATACGTCGGCTAATATAAAAGCCCGAACCCTACGAAGTACGTCTGAAAGCCCGGACGTACGTAACCTTCCTAAAACAGATAATATAAAGTAATAACTACTGAAACCTTATATATAGCAGGTACTCCTAGCTATCTAGGATAGCCTAGGTAGTAGGCTATTATATTTACTAGAATTAGTACTATTAATATACTATTCTAAGTAAGTAACTTTCTTATATATAATTATATAATAAGTCTAGAATAATTAAAGTTTTTAAAGTTTTTTATTATAATCTTTTTACTATTTATTTTTTTAATTATTCTAAGAGTTTTAAGATAACTTTATAAAGTAAATATACTTATAATAAATAATAACTCTAAGAGTAGCTTATATAATTAATAGAAGATTTCTTTTTTTCTTTTTTTAGTTTTAAATAGTCTTTTTTAGCTATTCAAAGCTAGCGTTATATAGACGTACTTATTTATAGAGTTTTATTTGAAAGTAGCTTATATACTCTTTAGAGTATCTATTACTAAGCTTATATAAGGCTTTACGTCTATTATTCTAAGCTTCTTAGTAATAGCTTTATAATAGCCGACGTATATTATTATTTAGTTTTAGATCTCTTTTATAATATCTAATCTCTTATATATAGCTATCTACTCTCCTAGAGTTAGAAAAGACTAGCTTAGCCTTTTCTTCTATATTAGAGCCTAGTATCTACGTATCTTATTCTACTAAACGTAATCTTATATACCTCTTTAGTAGTAGTATATATTTTATACTATTATAAGCTTAGTATTTTCTTATATTCTCTTTATTTTAATACTTTTAAAATTATAGTTATTCTTATAAATAACTGATTTAGTTCTTTATAATAGCTTTTGTTATAAAGGCTTAGTTAGCTCTTCTCTATATAGAAATAATAATAATCGTCTTCTAGTATACTATTTTAAGAACTATTCGCTAATATATTCTTAATCTAAGTCTTTTAATTCTATCTTCTATTCTCTTTACTCTATAGTTCTATATCTCTTAATATAATAGCCTACTATTCTATATAGCTAAGATTATATATTATATACTATATATAAGGTTTTAGTAGTTATTATTTTATATTATCTAATTTAGAAAGGTTTTAGATTTAGCTTTTAGATAGTATTTATACCTTTTTATTTTATCTAAACCTCTTATATATAGCTATCTACTCTTCTATAGTTAGAAATGTGATAGCACGTTATCCTAGATTATTATATAATAGCTAGATTATTATATAATAAGTACTATTCTAAATTATTAGTATTCGTAAAACTACTAATATCTCTAAGTACTACTAATACCTCTAATACCTCTAGAGCTAAGATTATAAATAACCGATACTTATATAAGCAAAGTGCTAAAGGTATTAATATCTAACATTTATATATAGAAAGGATTAAGGTTCAGATATTATATATTTAACTTTCTAAAAGATCAGAGGTTATATATTTAGCTTTTCAGCTCTTATTATTTAGTATTAGCTATATTAGACAGAGCTTAGTTATTATTATTATTAGAACTTAAAAGCTTCTAAACTCTTATATATAGACGTTTATATTTAATATAGAAGAGAGATAGTTATTATTTTCTTCTATATTAGAGCCTTATATCTACTTACGTTATTTAGTCTCGAACGTACTCCTATATACCTCTTCTCTTATAGTATATATTTTATACTATTATATAAAAACAATAACTCTTCTTTGCTAGTAATAGCCTTTATAATATCTCTTTTAAGCTTATTATTACTTTTTTTTATTTTAATTTTAATTTAGCCTAGAATTAGACTATAATAATATATCCTTAAATAGCTAGGATTCTAGAGATTTCCTAAACAGCTAGTAATACTAGGGTTTAGTATTTATATAAATAGCTAGTAAAAATCGTATTTTATACGTTAAGAGATTAGAATATACTAAGTATTCCTAAGAATCCTAATAACCCTCTCTATATAGAGATTACTATATATGATTTAAATAGTTAATAATATAAACAGTTATCTAGAAAACTCCTAAATCGCCTCTTTTACCTCCTCTAATTTAATATTTAATATATTAGAATCTAAAGCGACTCTAAGTCTCTCTTAAGCTCTACTTCTAAGCGTAGAGCCCCCTTTTAAGTAATAAAGTTAAGCCTCTACTAAAAGGTCTCTAACTTAGTACTATACCTCTAAAAACACTAAAAAGCTTAAGAATAATTGTGATAGCATGCTATCCTGGATTATCATGTGACAGCACCATCCTGAATTGTCGGCATTCGTGAAACTGCCGATACCCCTGAGCAGTGCCGATACCCCTGATACCCCTGGGGCCGAGATTACGAATGACCGATACTCATGCGAGCGAAGTGCCGAAGGTATTAATGTCCGACATTCATGTACGGAAGGGATTAAGGTTCAGATGTTGTATATTTAGCTTTTCGGCTCTTGTTGTTTAGTATTAGCTATATCAGGCAGGGCTCGGTTATTATTGTTGTCGGAACTTGGAAGCTTCCGACCTTCTTGTATATAGACGTTCATGTTCGGTACAGTAGAGGGACAGTTATTGTTTTCTTCCGTATCAGAGCCTAGTATCTACACACGTCATTCTGCCATACGCACTCCCATATGCCTCTACTATAGTTGTGTATATTTCGTGCTGTTATAATAATAAAGATAAAGGCTCTATACTTAGAAGCTAGAGAGATTAATAAGACTTCTCTAATATAAATAAGATATAGAGTATAATCTAAGCTATAAAGACTAAGGATTAAGAAAAAGAATAGAAAATTTTAAAGTAAGATAATTAGATCGCCTAATTATTAGACCTAGTATAGTAAATTAGTTAATAACTACTAAATAACAACTATAGTCTAAGTCCTCTCTAACCTATATAAACACCTTCTTCTATCTCTTTAAACTATTATTAGAGATAAGACTCTACTCTTAATATTCCTTCTTTATAATAACCTTTTTAACACTTATAACCTAAAAGCACCTTAAAAGCCTTTTAACTTATTAAAAGTAAAATTATAGAGAAAATTAAACCTTTAAATAATAGTACTTTACCTACTTATAAGTAATAGAAGATATCTATATATAATAGACTCTAAGTAAACGCTAACTATTACTATATACTTAAAACTTATAAAGCCCTTATCTAAGAAACGACTACAAAACTTACTAAGAACTACTTAGAGCCTTAATATAAGTTTAATATAAGTAATATAACTTTTAAAGATTAATAAGATATAATCGAACTTCTTAATTCCTACTTCCTAACTAGTTATAAGAAGGAGGATACTTAGAATAAATTTTAAGCTTTATAAATAGGTAAAAAGGGTTATATAAGAGAAACTTTTTTAGATTTTAAAGCACGCTTCTTAAGTATAGCTATACTTAAGAGAATACTAGAGTTAGAAAGATTCTACTTAATATAGAATAAGATTATACTATAGCTCTAAGGCAGCTCTGCTTTAGCTAAGAGAGATTAGAATTATAATTTTAATAAGATAGTAGTATATCTTTTAACCTTAGATAAAGAGAAACGCTAAAATATAGAGTTATCTATAACTAGTACTATAACTAAACTAATTAGTATAACCTTATTATTTAAAAAGATAAGTACTTTTCGATTCTTATCTAACTCTATAAAAACCTTTCTACTCTTATATAGACTTAATCCTATATCTTAGAAGATTTTATAAACTCCTAAACTATTTTCTACTAGTAAAAAATCAAAGACTACGTTAATAAACTAAGTCTCTACTAGTATAAATTATTACTATTATAGTAAGCTTAAGCATTTTAAACCTAATTACTCTAATCTTCCTACTATTAATAAGATAGATAATTAACCTAAAGAAGAATAACTTTCTAAAGAGTACTCTAACTCTAAGCTAAGCTAGAAGGAAAATAAAGAGGCTTAGATAAAAATTCCTTCCTAGACTTATATAAATATAATCTAGCTAGACTTAATCTTTCTAAGCTTATAAGAGGAAAATAATTCCTTATAAATACTACTCTTAGTATATAAGGATATAGTATTAAAATATAAGCTTTAGTAGATATAGGAGTAAATAAGTACCTATTTCTAAATTAGCTCCTAGCCTTTAACTTATCTAAGTTAATAGGTTTAAAGATTTAGAGATTACTATATATAGTATCTATTTATAGATATAATAATAGTATTAAAAGCTAAGTAAATTAGTTTATATAACTATATTTAAATATTAATAAACGTTATATTCTTAACTACTCTTTTATTATCTTAGACCTTAGATAATAAGACCTAATTATTAATAATAAATAGTTAAACTACTTTAAAGTCCTTTTTAACCTTTTAAAGAGCTAGATTATTTAGCTAGCTAATTACCTCTTAACTCTCTACTATAGTAAGGAAATTTTACTTTCTCTTTCTAGCTAGAACTAGAAACTCTTTTTAAATCACTAGTTAGATATAAATTAAAAAGAATATACTATCTAGTAATAAGAAAGACGTAAAAAGAGTAGACTTATAAATATTACTAAGTTATTATTTCTATCTATAATAACACCTTCTAAAATTTCAATATCTAACTTTAGTCTAAAGCCTCTATAAACTACTAGTATAGCCTCGAAAGGCTAGACTCTATACTCCTTTATTTTTAAAATAAGTATAAACGTAATATATTATAATATAAAATAGCTTAATTTAGAATTTTATATAATAAGCCTTTATAAGCTAGATTAGGTTATTAATAAGAGATTAGCCTCTCTCTAAGATAATAATAAGATAAGGGCTCTAATATAGGCTCGACTTTTAAAGTATTACTTATTCTATAAAGACGTATTCTTAAAAGTAGCTTCTAATAAGCTTTCTTCTTACTAAGAATATAACTATAAAATCACTTTAAATAAGCTACTTCTTAACTCCTTTTCGCCTCTATATTAATAGTTAATTATAGAGCTTAAAGCTATAAAGAAGTATCTTATAAAGAACCTAGATAAGAGGTTTATTATTAATAGTAATAGCTCTTTCGCCTCTCTAATACTCTTTATTAAAAAGGCTAATAGTAATAAGTTATAGTTCTATATTAATTATAAGAAGCTAAACACTCTAATCTAAAATAATCCCTACCTAATCCCTTATATTAATAAGCTCCTTTCTAGAATAAGAATAGTTAAAATCTTTACTAAATTAGATATTAGATAAGCTTTCTATTATATCTAAATAGACTTTAAATTAAAAGAGATAACTACGTTTAAAACTAGGTATAGTATATATAAATATAAGGTCCTCCTTTTTAGACTCTATAATAGCTCTACTATCTATTAATATTATATAAATAACGTCTTAATTAACTATCTAGACAACTTCTATATTACCTACTTAGATAATATTTTAATTTATTTAAACACTATTAAAGAATATAAGGAATAGGTTAAGAAGGTTTTAAATTAGCTCTAAGAAGTAGGACTTTAAGTAGATATTAAGAAAAGTAAATTTAGTATTACTAGAGTTAAATACTTAAGATTTATCTTAACTATAAAAGGACTTAAAGTTAACTCTAAAAAAGTAGAGCCTTTATAAAACTAGGTTTAACCTAATACTATAATAGGTATAAAGTCTTACCTAAGGTTTATAGGATTCTATAAATAATTTATTAAAGGTTATACTAAAATCACTAAACCTCTAACTATAATAACACGCCTTATAAAGCTGTTTCTATAGACACCTAAATATAATAAAGCCTTTAAAATACTAAGAACTAAGCTACTTATTATATAAACCTTATACTACTTTAACCTTAATTATAATATAAAGGTAAAAATAGACTCTTTAGAAAGAGTAATAGCTAGTATATTCTTATAATAATATAATAGCCTTTAATACTCTATTAAGTTCTACTTATACGTCCTAGTTAGCTATAAATTAAATTAAGAGATCTATAATAAAGAACTATCTACTATTATAAAAGCTTTTAAGAAATAGTACTCTAAACTTATATTATATTAGAAGTGTATTAACATATATTTAAACTATAGATTATTAGAATACTTTATAATAACTAAGCTACTTATAGCTAAGTAAGTTTAATAAATAGAGTTTTTATTAGACTTTAACTTTTAAATCTAATTTACGTTTAAGAAGAGTAATTAAAAAGTAGATATATTAACCTAATATAAATAAGACCTAAAAACCTATAATTAAGCTAAATTAGATAGCCGCTTATATACCCTCTTAGGACCTAATTAGTTAGACTCTTAAATTAATACTAAACTTACTTAGATCTTTTTATAAGAATAGTTTATATCCCTTAATATAATAGATATTATTCTAAAGTTAAGTTTAGACACGATTTAGAAGTTAAAAGAAGATAATCTATACTCTTTTTAGAAAGAACGTTATAAACTTCTAAATAGATACTCTATCTTACTAGATAATTTACTTCTCTTTAAGAATTAACTTTATATTTAAAGAAATACTAAACTTTATATAAAGCTAATTAGAGAAGTCTATAACTAAGTATCTAGTACTTACCTAAGTATAAAAAAGACATACTAGTTATTAGTATAATACTACTACTAGGTTAGACTAGGTTTAGACTATAAGAGGTATATAGGGAATTGTTAAGCTTATAAATACTTCTATTCTTAATAAACTAAGTAATAAGGCTTTCTTTACTCTCTACCTATACTTAACTATCTTATATAATATTTATATATAGATTTTAAATTATTCTTAAAAGATAAATACAGATTTAATACTATACTAGTATTTATTAACTAACTTAGAAAGGATTCGGTGTTAATACTCTACTACTTAACTATAAACGCTAAAGGCTTAGCTAAACTCTTTATTTAATAGATTTACTATTTTAGTTACTATCTTAAATCAATTACATCTAATTAAAGACCTTAATTTATATTATTATTTTAGACTAAATTTTATTAAATAATTAGTATTAAGCTTAAGCTTAGTACTATCTACTATAAACAAATAGATAAATAGACAGAGATAATAAACTAATATATTAATTAAAGACTAAAGCTCTTTATAAACTACTACTAAGATAACTAGAGCGAATTAATCCCTCTAATAGATAGAGTATAAATAATACTTCTATACTTATCTATTAGTATAACCTCTTATTAGCTTAAGTTTAGACTTAATCTAAGAACTTCGTAGAACTAGAATACGTTAAAGACGTCTATTTCCTAAGAACGTCTTAACTATAATAAGGTAGTAAAAGTAGCTCGACGTATATACTCTACTTAAGAGATAGCTAAAGATAATATAAGTAAGGCCTAGAAAAGGATAGAGAATAGTATAAATTAATACTAAAGAGCTATTAACTAGGACGTTAGAGATAAAGTCTACTTATCTACTAAGAATCTTAAGATAAATCGTTCTAGCTAAAAGCTTACTAAATAGTAAATAGAACCTTTTAAAATACTAGATTATATAAGACACTTCTATAGGCTAAAACTTTTAGAAGGATTATTAATTTATAATATTTTCACTTCTAATATACTTTTAAAGGATCTAAACACTCTCTTACTAGGATAAGAGGCTCTAGAGCCTCTACTAGATATTATTAAAAGTATATAAGAATAGGAAGTTTAAGAAATACTTAGTAGTAGACTTTTTAAAAGATAGTTATAGTACTAGGTAAAATAGGTTAAATATAATTTAGATCTTACTTAGTATTCTATAGATAATTTTCAGGGTTTACTATATCGTCTAAGAGACTTTTATACTAAATATCTAGAAGAGCTAAGACTATTATAATACCTCTCTAAATAGCTTAATATATAGGAATCAGATAAGAATTAGACAAAAGAGTTAATTTATAAAACTCTATTAATACTCTCTAATTCTAGTTACTCTTAACAAGGAACTTATAATAAAAACCTAAGATAAAACACTAACTAGTAGGAATATTCGAAGTTAACAAAGTAAAGAACTAAGACCGAGTCACTACTGAAACAGAGCCTACTAACTCTCCCTAGGCATTTTACTATATCGGATTAGCTCTGAATCAGGTCCGATTAAGAAGAGAAGAACTTACTTTTGTATATATATATATAATATATATATTCTAGGAAGACAAGTTAGTATATAAGAATATACCTAATTAGAAGGTATTCTTACTATTTATATTATTTAAATAAAAAGAAAAGAAGAAGAGAAGTTAGAATCGAGGAAAAGTCGCCTACTAATATACTACTTATAATAATAGCTATTACTTTACGATTATTATTTATTACTTAATAATTACTATTATAATATATAATAATAGTAAGAATACGATAACTCTATAGCAGCGTACCGCTTTCTACCTACTAGCTAATTATCAGCTTCTCTTCTATTTATATCCTATTATTATATAATATATAGTAGTAAATAAAGAGTAATTAGCCCTTAAAACAACAATACTACTAGCTACTAACCCTACCCTAACCACTATATACTATAATAGTAGATAAATTATATTCTTTATAATAAAGAGACAAATAATACTCCGATTAACCTAATACTATACCGATTAATAACCGAAGACTCGAGACAAGTCTTTTTAAAGAAGAGGAGATATAATAGCATACTATCCTAGATTATTATATAATAGCTAGATTATTATATAATAAGCACTATTCTAAATTATTAGTATTTATAAAACTACTAATACCTCTAAGCACTACCGATACCTCTAATACCTCTAGGGCTGAGATTACAAATAACTAATACTTATATAAGCAAAGTACTAAAGGTATTAATATCTAATATTTATATATAGAAGGGATTAAGGTTTAGATATTATATATTTAGCTTTTTAAAAGATCAGAGGTTATATATTTAGCTTTTCAGCTCTTATTATTTAGTATTAGCTATATTAAGCAGGGCTTGGTTATTATTATTATTAGAACTTAGAAGCTTCTAAACTCTTATATATAGATGTTTATATTTAGTATAAAAGAGAGATAGTTATTATTTTCTTCTATATTAGAGCCTTATATCTACTTACGTTATTTAGTCTCGAACGTACTCTTATATACCTCTTCTTCTATAGTATATATTTCGTGCTATTATAAGAAAAGGCCTAATTTAGTCTTTTCTTCTATAGTAGTACCTAGTATCTATATATATTATTCTTTTAAATATACTCTTATATATCTCTTTAATAGTCGTATATATTTCGTATTATTATACTTAAGAAGTATTTCTTTTACTTTATCTAAGAGCTACTAAACGTACTTCGAATATCTACTTATAACGATTATAAATAATAGAGATTCTATTCTCTAGTTATAAAGATCTCTCTATGTTTATACTCTTATTTATATCGTCTAAGCCTCTTCTATTTACTCTATTACTATTGTCGAAGGTTCTTTATCTCTTCTAGTAATTCTCTTAAATCGAATATAATATATACTAACTATATAGAATAACTATTATAGATATTACCTCTAAGCTTAGGTTAGTATATAGCTCTCTTCTTCTTAAAGTTATATATAATTCTATAGTATATCTAGAGTAAAAGTTCTCTAGTATTAGTAGTATAACGTATTTTTGAGTTGAAAACGCTCTAAGAAGCTTGAATTTAGAAGATAAAAACTCTGCTATATATATAGAGAAAAGGGGTCACGTAAGACTCTCTTTTCTATAATATACCTCTTAGGTCTAGGAGACAGCTTCCTAGGCCTATAAACTTAAACTAGATTATAAAAGAACCTCTTAACTATATCGCTCTCTATTTCTATTATAAAGAAAACCTATAAAGCTATATATATTACTTTAAACTTCTAAATAGCGATTCCGTAGTATTTAAGAGTAAAGTTCTACTTCTAGATTCTATCTAACTTTCTTCTTTATACTCTAATACGTTATTAGCTCTGGTTTTAGTAAAAATAGCAAGTGACGTTTATAGAAGTAGTAGCTCGTAGTTAGCGTTATATTTGTATATACTAGCTTTATAGAGTACTAGGCTTCTAGATCGTCTTATTAAGCACCTCTTAGAGTAGCTAGCGCGCTAGGCTTCCGGTTTAAATACCTTCTACGAAGAGCTTTATACGAGCTCGTCGAGAGTAAGCTACTAAAGAGGTATACTAGCTTTATACGTAGCTAGGCTTCTAAGTGCTTATTAAACGTAAGTATTAAGAGATTAGTTATACTAGCTAATAGCGAAGAGCGCTTTAAATACGTAGTAATATTGTTACGTAAGCAGAAGATAAAGAAGTTATAGAGTATATTATAAGTGTAAAGTATAATATACTATATATATAAACCGAGCTTATAACTATAACGTATTTTTAGGTTAAAAACGCTTTAAAGAGCTTGAATTTAGAAGATGAAAACTCTGCTATATATATAGAGAAAAGAGGTCACGTGAGACCCTCTTTTCTATAATAAGTAGATATATAGTATTAACTTTAGAGGCTTTCTTAATTAGTTTAGTTTAGTAGTCTATAAATACTACTATCGAGTAAATAAGCTATATAGATCTTTATTATTAATACTAGTATATTACTATATATAATATAGCTTCTTTATAGAAGATTAAGAGGCTTAAAACTTTAATAGTTATAAAAAGAGATATTACTACGTTGCTTTTTAACTTAAACTTAACTCTATAGATAGTTCTAGAAATAATTAGACTATTAGAGATTCGTAGAATATACCGCGTATAAGTATTAAGTCTTTATATCTCTAATAGAAGATTACTTCTCTTAGATATATTTAGTATTAAGAACTTTCCGCTAGTAAACTATAATACTTTTACCGCTGCTTCAGTTGAGCTATTATTACTATTACACCGTCTCCGGCTTAAAGAGGATAGCGTGTTATATCTCCTGCTTTCGAAGGCTTTTATATATTAGCCCCGAGTCTTATATTAATACTTAATCGTTTCTGCTGCTCTCTATCGCTAAAGACTGCCCCACTAACCAAAAAGGTCAACTGCCTTTTCTTCAGTATCAAATAAAAACCCCCCCTCGACGTGAGACAGTGCAAAAATGTGAAAAATATGGAGCAGCTGGTGATCGAAACCAGGACTTCATCGAGTTATATATGATGCTTTGGAAGCAACTATGCAAACGAGGCACTCTACCACTGAGTTACAGCCCCTGATATCGTGGTTATTGATCGAGAAATGGCTTATTCGAATATATGGAGTGTGTGTCGGATGATTGTCGCTACTACTTGGCTATGTGGGTCTCTCGATACAAGCCGACGCTTCCCGCTCGACATTGTTGGTCAACAACACCAAGGATGATATTAAGACAACCCCTCTCTCTGCCAATATGGCTACTTTTCCTCTCAATCTATACAAATCAAGCCATTGCTTCAACTGGTGACAGGTTACCGGAATTTCGCAAATGCGTTGATGTACGGCCACTGCAATATTCTGTGAACGGTTGGTACTGACTGGTCTGATAGGTGTGCAAACAAGAGAATTGCGCCGATGGCGACTCAGCTACTACAATTCGTACCCCTCTCCTCCCTTTCAATCGCCAGAGATATCTCTTAACAACTGATAGCACTGTTCCATCGACTTCTTCTCTGGGACTGCCCAGCAGAATGCGATTACACCTGCCAACACATCATCACCGATCAACGCGTCGAAGCATCCGAAGAGATAGTTCAATTCCACGGGAAATGGCCTTTCTACCGTTTCTTAGGGATGCAAGAACCCTTCTCCGTCTTCTTCTCCCTCCTCAACTTCCTCGCGCATCAAAACGGCCTGTCGAAAATCACCACCAACATTCCTGCCTCCTATCCATTACGAAAATACTATGTTGCATTCGCATACTTCGGTATGTCGAGTTGGGTGTTTAGCATGATATTTCACACAAGGGACTTTGCGTTCACCGAACAACTGGATTACTTTGCAGCTGGCGCAAGTGTCCTCTACGGTTTCTACTATACCCCAATCCGAATCTTTCGAATGGATCAAGGGGGGAAGAGGGCAAAGTCAATACTTCGAGCATGGACGGGACTGTGCATTTGCATGTATGCGGCACACGTAACATACCTGAAATGGTATAGCTGGGATTACACGTATAATATTGCGATCAATGTCGTGCTCGGAGTTCTGCAGAATTCATTGTGGAGTTGGTTCAGTGTGGGCAAATATCGAAAATCCGGTCGACTTTGGGCTACATGGCCTGGACTGGTGGTTGCGTGGATTATGCTGGCGATGAGCTTCGAGCTGCTCGATTTTCCGCCATTCTGGGGGTGTTTGGATGCGCACAGTCTGTGGCATCTAGGAACGGTTGGCCCGACCATCATTTGGTATAAGTAGGTGCAATCACCCAAACATTCATGGATCAAGCTAATGTTATGCAGTTTTCTACTCAAGGACGCCCGAGATGATATGGCTGGGCAGAGACTCAAGGCTTGAGATGCGGTTGAGTAGCGATGGAATATACCCATGGAGTATGCTTTTTACATGAAGAGGATAGCTTGCATTGATTGGTCACTTCCACCTTTCCGAAGTATGTATAGGCATCCCAAGTCAATTCCTACTGTTTCTTCAAATCCAAGCAAGGCTCGGGATTCCATGTTCTAGAATCCCCCATCTAAGATTACAAGATCCGCATTAGCCGAATTGGTTCATGCTTTGTCCCGGGGAAATTTGTTTGTTGCACATCGCTCCGCATGAACATGCCTTTTTCGGAGAACCCTACAAGGATGACCTTTGGTTTATGTTTCTCGTTGTCAAGATTGATTTTTCGCTTGTAATTGCCATTCTAAGAAGTCTGATGAGGGAAATATGTTTTTGTTGCGGCCTTTTTGCCACTGGTCGAGCTGATGGGGTGGCCCGTCAGGTTCGTAAGAAACTATGAGCTTTGCTCCGAGAACACCTGCGGCTTTCAGAATACTACGCCACAACCACGAAGGCCCTTGATGCAATTTCTTTTATGGAATAGAAAAATTATGGTTCATGGTTTGTTCAAGTGATAGCTATAATACTTAAATAGTACTAGTTCTGGTGTTGTTACTTCCACCAAGTAGGCGCCTGTTCTCAGAGCAACGCCCGGGTTTCTTACCTGCCTATAGCTCTCGTTCCAAATTTCTAGAGTGATTTAAAGAATTATCTCAAAAACTTAGAACAGTTTAGAATATTGACCTAGCTGGTTTGGAACGATCAACTTCAATTTTCCTAGCTCTCTGGGTTAACACTTTGTATTATCGAGAGATGGTTACTTTCCTTTGTTATTGCTATTGTTGGAGTTCTAGATACTAGCTACCTAGTGGAGTAAAGAAATAATAATCCTTCTCTGACCCAAACACTTTTCTCACAATCATGATTTCGCCCTCGGATAAAACGTTTTGATACTAAGCATTCTTCTGGCATTACGATTTGTCTGGCTGTCTGAACTTGATTGATACCCGGGACAGATTGTTCTCAGAGTTCGTATGCCCCGAAGAGGATGCCAGGCCTTCGAGTTCGTGCGAAGTCATTGACTCGTTCGATGCCCGGGACGGATTGTTTTCAGAGTTCATATGAACCGAAGGAGGTCCCAGATTTCCCTGTTCGTGTGTTTGCCTTGACTCATTTGATGCTCGGGACAAACTGTTTTCAGAGGCCGTATGGACCGCAGAAGCTAGACTTTCTAGTTCTCTCTTATTCTCTCCCAGTCGTGCCAAAGATGTTGGTAGCCATGGCCTCCAGGGGAGCTTCATCAACAGCAACCAGAAGAGAAAAGCCAGGAGGGTTAATGGTATTGCGACAGCCCAGAAAATCTTGAAGCCTGGTCGAATGGTTGGTTGACTTGGGTCTTCCCAATTGAAGACGGGCATTGCAAATACTGCCTGCATTCGGTTCAGCGGATATTCCGGCGAGTGGTTGATGGCGTCAACTTACAGCGACGAAAGTTCCCGGCAGAAATATCATTCCAAGGATGGCAATGGTTTTCAACGAAGTACTATCCTCCTTGCTTTCTATTGCAATCCTTCTCATGACAGCTGAGTCTTCTTTACTGGCTTTTGCCAAAGCTGTTGAGCTCTCAGCAAGCTGGAAGTTGATTTTCGTATCTTTTTGGGACATGAATTGGAAAACCTGATGGTTCTGTTAGCGTTTTACTCTCATCCAACCGAAAACACAAACTCACCACGGTCAGCATAGTTTCTGCTTCCTTATAGAAAGTCTCTATCCTGACTTCGTTCATTTCAATTTCAAATAGTAGGTTTTCTGTCCATTCACTCATCGTATCAGCCTTCTCATTCGAAGCTATAATTTTATGTATTTCGCATAAGATTATCTTTGTTGAACGACAGCTCATATTATGACCTCCAATTGCTGTAGTCAAGTGATTCAGGTTTCTCGTTACCTCTGTAAATTCGACTTGCATAGTGTCAGCCGGCTTGAAGTTGGAAAGTTTATGTTGTCCCAACTCCCATCTCACATCGTCTAATCTGTTCTTTTCTCCAAGGAGTTCCCAATGTTGTTCTTCCATTTTTACACTTACACAGCAGAGGATGGCCAAGAAAGGCTGCTTGCAAAGCTCTTTCTCTTGCTCTATCAAGTCGGCAATGTTTGAAGAGCAAGCGATTCTTCGATTTGTTAGTAAAATATTAGTCTTTGAATTTGAACACTTAGTTCAGAAGATATAACCAAGAGGCTACTTCGAAATATATTCTTCTTATAAATTTCTATATATATAACTATTAATAGATATTTGTTGAGTTATAAAGCTGCAAAGAGGGTGACTTTTGGTGTGAATTCGGCTAATTCTAGCCTGTGCGCACGGAGTAACTACGATACCCCCTTTCCCCCCTCAACTTCTACATGATGTCATTTCCAAAACAAACTCCCGAACTCCTGAAGTTGAAGAGTATCAATGACTTTAAACCAAGTTACCCAAGGGGTGACTTTGGTATGTTGGTTTTGCCCGATGATAAAGAGTGCGCGGCTCTATAAATGCTTCAAGAGTCAGAATCTAAGTCTAGTCGTGAGGTCTCATCGTGAGAGGAAATAAAATGTCGAATTGTCGCTAAAGTACGAAGATCTAGGAGGCTGGGTACGGCTATTGAATGAGGAGGAACAAAACACAGAGGATCGAGAATCCAGTTTCTCAATTCTTCCGCTGAACACTGCCTTAAGTGGAATCTCACGACCAGGGGGAAACACTACTTTTATCCCTTAATTTCCTCTCAAGAATGTTCCTTTTCATTTTCCCCTACACATATCGTACATATTTTGACAAGATAAAATACAAGCCTGCGTTGCCTCCAGACCACTACAACCGATCAAGTAAAGACCTGACACATCCCAACAATTCCCCAACAGGCACCTCTTCTCTAAACTTCAATCTGCGGCACTGTACTTCGACAACCCTTTCCTTCCACCTCCTTCCCAGAACAACAATGATAGGATACCCAACCATATCCGCATCATTCATTTTCCAAGGGAAAGATTTCGAACTCCGATCATCCAACACAACGTCAACTGGTGTTTGTCCGACTTGGGACACAGAAGAAAGGATATCATACACTTTCTCCGCATCTTCCATCGTGCCATCTTCGGGTTTGTAAGATAGAGGAACCACCATCACCTCAAATGGTGCGATTGCTCGTGGCCAGTTGAGTCCTCTGTCATCGGCGAGGATACCGGATACTGCGCCGATGATTCTTGAAACGCCAATTCCATGACAGCCCATTTGCATTAAGGCTGTTACGTGCTTTGGACTGAATTCAGGGTCGCAGACATCGAAATCTCCCTCATTGGCCTGGACCTTGGCCGCCGGAACAACGGCGTGTGCTGTCAAAGGCTTGCTGTATCGGATCCCGAGATGGAACGTGTGGCCAACCTCGATGGCCTTTTGAACGCGTAGCTTTCCATCGGCACATTTCGAGCAAGCATCACCGTTCTGGATGCGTAGCAAATCTAGTGGTTCATGTGAGATTCCATCATCTGAAATAGTCCCTAGGAATTGCGGCTCTCGAGATCCGTCATCGTTGTTTCCCCAGTCATAATTTTGAAACTTTAAATCAAGCTTCTCAACGAGGTGCCTGGGAAATGTTCCATCAACAATGTTCAGCAGTTTTGGAGCAGCCGTTGACGAATCCTGGGCCTTAAAATGTGCCACTGGGTTCTCAACGGAGCTGTCAAGATCTGGGAAAACGGCTTGTATAGCATGAGTGTTGACTTTAGTCTCGGTACCTGGTTTAGACCCATACCAGACAAAGACCAAAGTAGATTTGTCTTTTGATATCCCTTGCCAGCAATCGACAGCACCCTCAAGACCATCCGTGCTCGCGCTGCCAGAGGGCGCCGCTTTCGTCGCCACTTCTTCGTTCGCGGTATAACCACAACCATCACAGGTAATGACATGATCTTCGCCGGCCCGTGATGGGAGATGATATTCGTGACTCAAATTGCCACCAATGGCTCCAGAGTCAGCCTCGGCAACCAGATATGGAATTTTAAGCTCATCAAATAAGCGAGCGTAGACTTCCCGCACTTCAGCGTAGGTTGAAAGGGCGAGAGATTTGCTCTCATCGAATGTGTATAGATCTTTCATCAAGAACTCTCGTGCGCGTAAGAGACCCTGCCTGGGTCTTTTCTCATCTCGATATTTGCGAGCTGTTTAAGTTTTAGCATTTGTGTCTAGTTTAATCCTGGGATCCGCATCATACTTATCTGGTACAAACGGATTGGGAGTCGATCGGGGACGAGAGTATCCTTGGCGGTAGACACCATGTGAGTGATTTCTTCTTCATGCGTTGGGGACAGTAGCAATGGGTGATTGTTCCTGTCAGAAAAGCGAAATAGCTAACATTATGTTAGATAAGATGTGAGGCATGCTCGACGTTCTTTTCACTACGCTACCTCTGAATTAGCATCTAAACGGCCGCTTCTTTTCCACGCTGCTTCAGAAGATATGGAGGAAAGTGCCACCTTAGATGCCCCTATTGAAACGTTGGTCAGCCGATGGTTCATAATTAATAATAGAAATGTCTCACCCAACTTTGACATGTACTTGTCTATTAGAGCTTCCAGCTTCTTTTGCACCCTGAGCCCAAAGGGAAGCATATGAAACATTCCCGGGCGGGACTAGAATAATCCTCATCAGTAGACGATAGAATGGTGGGTGAGTAGCAGAGTAGTATTGCGACTGACTTGGAACATAAAACCAGCTCGAACGAGGTTCATATCCGCATTATTTTCATGACCTTTCTTTTCTTTTTGCCCCATTGGTATGTAAATCTTCGATAACCTGGCCCTGTCATCAGACCTGGACTTGATGGCGATTCCTCTGCAGCCATCGGTACAGCTAAATCCTGCTACTGGTCGTTGCCGTGGTCGTGGTCCTGCCTTCGAAAAGGCCCAAAAGGGGGACGGGGCACGAGTTGGGATCCTCATCTCTTGAAACACATCCGAGGCCAAGGGTGCAAGAACCGAGAGCCAGACTCTCGACTTTGGCCTGTTTTCTGGGGGCCTAACCGAGGATATTAATTGTATGGTATGGTGTTGTGGTTCTGTCAAAAAGAGTCAAGGTATATGTAATTGCCGGAGAAATTGAAAATATTTCCCCTTTCGGCCTAGTGAAGGGCGTTATCTTATCGCCGATCAAGAAAATTTCCTTAATCCTCTTCCGCGCTGGGATCAACTGGAACTCTCACAACGTACCAACACCACAATACCTATACAATGGCGCGACGAAGTAACAAAGTCGCAAAGGGCGCCAATTCCGCCACGGGAGCAAACAGCGATGCCGTTCCCTCCTTCGACGACAAGGCTCTTCTGGCTCTGACTGCAAAGATAGAGCAAGGATTTGGAGGAGCGTCCGCGGGGAAATCGAAAGCAGCTGCAGCAGAAGCCTCACAGTCGAAATCGAAAAAGTCCAAGCTCGCCAATGGATCAGCCAGCGCAGTGCCCGAGGCAGCGTCGAAAGGAAAAGGACCAGAGAGTAGGAGAGGTACAAAGCGAGATTCGCAGGGAAATGCGAAATCCGACAGCAAACCAAAAGCCCGGAAAGAAAAGGGATCAGAGAAAGTGAAGGATGGAAAGCCCCAGGGTGATAGAGAGACTCTGCTCCAGGAAATATTGGCTTTGGGGGGGACCGAGGAAGATCTCGACCTGGTGGTGGACGCTGCCTCGGACGAAGAGGATGAGGCCATTGAAAGTGGACCAGCAGACAAGGCTTTGCAAAAAGAATTGGCGAAATTTGTCGCGGGTCTCGGTATCGAAGGCCAATCTGCTGCAGATGATCCAGAGTCAGAGGTGGACGAAGAGCAGGAAAATGGGGAGGAAGAAGAGGAGGAGGATTGGGAAGAAGCCTCAGACTCCGATTCCGATATTCCAGATGCACGACCTGTCACTTTGAACCAGAAACCTGTTACAGCCTCTAAAGACCTACCGCCGTCCTCCAATGACCCGAATCGCTTGGTGAGTACAGTGGTGTCCATCGTCGATTAGACTGACTGATCCAAGCTCTAGGTTTTTGAAGCACGCCCGGATTGGCATGCAGCCCCTCTCCCTGCTCTCCCAACAGAAAAAGTTTCCAACATTTCGAAATTCCAGAGTGCCATCTCAAATCTCAAAGCCTATGCTACAACTCTCCTGGAAGAAGATGGTAACTTGTATGCCTCGAAACATCTCTCAGCTTCTTCGTCACATCGCTTTCTGTCAACAATCATGTCCTCGGGTACTCTATCAGATAAGGTTTCTGCCTTGACTTTGGTTGTTCAAGAATCTCCTATTCACACCACCAAATCCTTTGAAAATCTTCTTGTTTTGGCCAAGAAGCGGAGTCGTGCACAAGCTGTAAGTGCTTTGGGTGCCCTCAAAGATTTGTTAGGCAATGGTGTTGTTTTGCCAGCGGATCGGCGGCTTCGGTTGTTCTCAGCTCAGCCAGGTCTCCTTGGGACGTTGCAACAAGATACCATCACAACCTGGAACTTGGGCCATCGACTTCCAGGAGACATCACAAAGGCACATTTAATCTCGTGGGCCTATGAAGATTGGTTGAAGGAGTCTTATTTCGATATGCTCAAGGTTCTCGAGGGCTGGTGTAACGACGAGGTACTCTATGCTCGATCAAGAGCGGTGACTTACGTTTACGAGTTGTTGAAAGAGAAGCCCGAACAAGAAGCAAATTTACTTCGTCTTCTGGTCAACAAACTCGGAGACCCTGATAAGAAGATTGCATCGCGAACTTCATATCTGCTTCTCCAGCTACAAACTTCCCATCCTATGATGAAGCCTATCATTATCCGGTCCATAGAAACAGAGCTTCTATTAAAACCGGGACAAAGCTCACATGCAAGATATTATGCGATAAATACCTTGAACCAGACCATCTTGAGAGCCAACGAGGAGGAAGTCGCCAAAAAGCTTCTAGATATTTACTTTGATCTTTTTGTCTCCTTGCTGAAGAAGAAAGAGCCCAAGCCTGAGCCAACAGGACCAGTGACGAACCGGAAAGGGCAAGTTCAAGGTGGTGGGGCACCTATGGGCAAGAAGGCCAAGGCAAAGGCAACGAAAGAGGAAGAGGCAAAGTTGTCCAGCCAAGAAACAACCGAAAAGATGATTTCTGCAGTATTGAGTGGTGTCAACCGAGCCTTCCCCTTTTCCAAGTCCGATGATCTTAGGTATGTGTCTTGGATCACCAATTATGAATAATATCTAACCTTGAAATAGTCTCGAGAAGCACATGGACACTTTGTTCCGAATCACACACTCCTCGAACTTCAATACTAGTATCCAGGCATTGATGCTGATTGAACAACTTGCCACATCCAAGCACCTCGCAGTTGATAGATTTTACAGAACTCTCTACGAGTCACTCTTGGACCCACGACTTATCAGTTCGTCGAAGCATGCTCTGTATCTCAATCTCCTCTTCCGAGCTTTGAGAGCAGATCTCAACATCAAGCGCGTGAAAGCTTTTGCGAAGCGTCTCTTGCAGATAGTCACTTTACACCAGCCTCCTTTTATTTGTGGAGTTATATATCTTTTGCGGGAGTTGGAAGCCACATTTCCGGGACTGAAAACACTACTCAGTGATCCAGAGTATGGTGATGAGGATGAAGACGAAGTCTTCAGGGATGTCCCAGAAGATGGCGAGACCGACGAACAAATACAGCCCCTGAATACCAAATCAAAGGAAGTATATGATGGGAGAAAACGGGACCCGGAACATAGCAATGCTGACAAAAGTTGTCTTTGGGAATTAGTAAGTTATAATCACCATAGAATTGTCGATTTGCTAAAATGATAGATCCCCTTCCTTGTGCATTTCCATCCATCCGTTGCGCTATTCGCAGACCGTCTTGCAAATAACCAAAAAATGCCACCAAAACCAGATCTTACCTCTCACACCCTCTCATCCTTCCTCGACCGATTCGTCTACCGAAATGCAAAATCAGCAGCTGCCGGCCCACGGGGAAGTTCCATCATGCAACCTCTCTCTGGAGGCGACAACAAAGCCGTCCTCCTTTCCAACCGATCCAACCACAGTTCTCTCCAACCAGTCAACACGGAAGCATTCTGGCGCAAAAAGACCGAGGATGTCGCAGTCGATGAGGTATTCTTCCACAAATACTTTAACCAAATTGGTAAGAGTAAGCAGGCTTCGACCAAGAAGAAGGACCCCGCGAAAGGAGGAGAGGCTGAGGATGAAGATAATGAGGAGGATGAGATTTGGCAGGCGCTTGTGGAGTCTAGACCTGAAGTGGAGGGAGATAGTGAGGAGTCCGACATGGAGATGTTGGATCTGGATGATTCGGATGCTGAGGAGGAATCTGGTTCGGATGGTGGTGTTGAAATCAACATGGAAGACGATGAATCGGACATGGAAGCATCGGACGTAGGCGAGGATGTCTTCGCATCGGGTAGTGACACTGAGATGCCTGTTGACGAGGACGATGACGAGGATGAAGATGCTCTGTTTGCGAGAGAGGTGCAAACTGCTCAACCTGCCGCGGAAGGAGGGGATGAAAAGGAGACGAGTAGGAAGCGGAAGCAGAGACTCAAGAAATTGCCTATGTTTGCTTCGATGGAGGATTATGCGGAGATGCTGGACAATGATGAGGATGAAGATTTGTAGGAATTACTCGGTACAGACCAAGGCAGATAAAAGGATATCTTCTAGTAATTGGAGGGGCAAAAAGTAAAAACTATTTTCCTTCAACATTCATTCTAGTACCAATTGCACGGATTCGTGCTTTTTGTTCCCATTATCTACTGCCGCTTTTTTTGGAGATTGTCCTAACGATTCCAGAAGAAGAAAGTATAAATTGAACTCGAGTCTTTTGGAAATAAACATTTCAAATATCTGGGACAACTGACAGGCCTCCACTCCTACGACAATTCAAGCCACCAAAAGAGAGGGAAGTTGAGACGGGGTCCTGCTTGAACAATCAGGGAAACAGAGCACATGCATTACTACACCTCCCAATCCTCAAAAGAGAAAACAAAAGCACAGCTAGATGTTCTCAATGGTATTTCATTTGCTTGCTTCCTTGCTTCCTTGCTTGCTATATTATCAAATCCCGTTCGCAGTACGCAGCCAAATCCCACCCTCGTCCATATTCCTCCCATCATGTAAAAATATCCCAACCATCCTTCCCTAAGTCCCCCCCCTCCCCTCTTAACTTCCTAACTCGCTATCCCGATCCCTTTTATTCATACATCGAACCACTCCATCCTATCCTCCTTGCCAAAAATCGCACGGAAATCCTTATCACCATCCGCCCTCTCCGTCTCCTCGAGATGGATACTATGTAGTTTCGCCGTCTCGGCGTCTCCTGCGATGAAGGCGCGGAACATGAAGTATGATGGTTGGTTTGCGGCTTCGGGGAGGAGGACTTTGCCGAAGAGGTGGAGGCCGTAGGCTGAGGTTGCGACGCGGACTTCTTTTAGGTCTTCGGCTGTGGGGAGAGGGCGGGTTAGTTTTGGCTCTGGTGAGGGGTGATGGGAGGAGGGAAGGAAGGAGGGATGTACCGGAGAAGGTGGTTAGTTGTTCGTTGGAGAGGTTGCTGACTGCTTGGAAGTATTGGGGTTCGTGTTCTGCGGTTTTCTTTGTTAGTTGGGCGATCGCGCTGGGATAGGAGAGAGAGGGGGGAGGGGAGAGCGTACTGTCGGTTGAGTGACGGAGGTGTTGGAGTTGTCTCTTGAGATCGACTTCGATTTCTTTGAAGGCTTTGATGGACTCCTCTTTTGGGGAATGGGTGAGACCCATCTCGACTGTCTCAGCGGTTGCCATTTTGCTGCTAAGGTGGTTTGATTTTGGGTGGTGGTGTTGTTGGTGGTGGTGTTGTTGGTGGTGGTGTTGTTGGTGGTGGTGTTGTTGGTGGTGGTGTTGTTGGTAGAGGAGGAATCAAGTTACTCGACGAGAAATTTAAAGAAGCAGTTGGGCGGAGTTTAGTTGAGTTTGGTGATTAAATTCCAAATGATGAGATGACGAAACATACAGCGGGCGGGTCAGCCTTAAATATTCACCCAGGGCCAACAGGGCAGTCACGAACAGCTGCAGCTGGGAGCGGGGATGGTGGGATGCTGGCAAGGCAAAGCACCTCAGTTCAGTGCACGCATGATAATGAGGGGCAATGCAGGTGTTGCTTTATCTGGATGGCTGGATGGCCATGTTTTGCTTCCTTGAAGCCACATTTCTCTACTTGGAAATATGGGTCGGTTGTTTGATCAAACTCTATAAGCGTTAATAATACCTGTCATATATATACTGGTATTAGATGAGTTGTTTGGTGTACAAGTACTTGTTAAGAGAAGATCTTGGAAGCCGGGAAATACCCAACGAGAGGGAGCATTGGGAGTTTAAGAGCGAGGCAGAGAAATTGGATAGACGAAAGCACTCCAGCAGAGAAAAGCAGACGGGGGAGTTCTAGTTGTAGTTTGACTCTGAAATAAATTGTATGATCGTGATATCGATATCGATATCGATATCGATACCTAGGTACTTCCTACTGACCGGGAGAGACATCCCCAGTCAAGTTTCACTTGAAGCTACTTACGCTACCCCTGACTTTGACAGCAGGGCGGGGAACCTGGGATGACGTCGGCCTGGTTGACATTAAGAACGGCCATAAATAGATATTTAGAATAGAATAGCCTAGATAAAATCGAGATCATTGTTCTAGGTCAATATTCGATATCGTTCCAATTTTGGAGTTAATAGCTTAAATTGTCCCTGAAAGTTGGAATAACAAGTGCAGGACCTGAAGCAATTACTACCGCTTTTATTGTCGATCGGATTAACTCCATTCTCGTGACTTTGAATAATCCAGCTTCAGAGTAACTATTAGTAGGAAATCCAAGTATCAGACCATATTAGCTAACCTTATTTTTCACTCATTGTATATCTTGTCACGTGCTTGCATTTTCATGACGTCCTTGCCTTCTCGCGAGAGCTTCACAAGCTTCAAGAAACAACCCCATCAACAATCACCCGCAACACCAATTCCGCCGCAGAAACAAACATCCTAAACCCCAATTGAACGAATTGAAACAACACGAACCTCCACAATGCCACCACCCCGCCTATCCCTCGCGCGCCCAACAATCCGCGACCTCAGAACTTTCCTCTTCTCGCCTCTCACCACCTCCCATTGTACATCACGCCAACCACTTTCGCGCCGAACCCCCGCCAGCACTCCTCATCGACAATTCTCCCATGCCTCACCCCTCTCCTCCTCCAACCGCTCAGCGCCCAAGTCCCACGATCGCGGCCCCGCCTCAAAAGAAGAAACCCAGACGGATTTCGGGACCCTAAATATGCTCGGCTCAACTCCCACACCCAGCACCTCGATTGACGCTTGTGCATGGGATGGCTTCCATCTCGATAACGGGGTGAAGATCACGGGAGGAAAAGGGGTGTTGCTCGTTAATGGGGAGGCTTTCGAGTGGGCTCCTTGGCTTGCGAAGGGGGGTCCTGGGGAGGGTAAAGAGGGATCGAGGTTGGTCAATGAGAAAGGACAGTGGGAGTGTGGGGATGAAGGATGGGGACTTTTGGGTCTGGTTTGGCCTAAACCTGATTTATTGATCTTGGGACTGGGGAAGGAGATGCGTCCTATCAGTCCGAGGACGAGACAATATATCAATAGTTTGGGGATTCGGGTCGATATCCAGGATACGAGGAATGCGGCTGCGCAGTTTAATCTGCTGGCTACGGAGAGGGGGGTGCAGAGTATTGCTGCGGCTTTGATTCCTATTGGGTTCAAGGATTCATGAGTACTCTTTCGACTCTTTCGAGGGAGATTGTGTTACGACCACTGCTGCTCATGGATGTACAAAAGAGACTCTTTGGGAGCTATTCACTTTCGAGTTTGAGGCTTCATATCTGTATGATACATGTTTCTGGTGTAATTATTAGTCTTTCGGGCAATTGGGTAGCGATGAAACCTCCGTCGCTCCGTCAAGTGTACAAAATCAAGGAGGGCAAAGGTCAAATGCAATATGACTTTTACACACACGACCGAGGAAATACCCCTATATTATCCCGAGTCTACTAGCAGTATTCAAACCAACGGAAGAAAGCAAAGAAAATGACGGGATTGAACCCGTTGATTATATATCTTTCTCTAACAGGGGAGGAATTTGGAGTCCCCAAACTTCAGAGCCACCCTCATTTCGACTCAGCAGTATAAGTCTATAAGAGGCATACAAACAAAAAGAACCCGAATATAGAATATGTCATCAATCTCAACTTCCTATGAAGTACTCCATCCCCACACTCACCCATGGTCTCCTGTTTTAGGAAAAGTCCAAAAATTCCCCAACTTAACTAGATAGCTAGTTTATTCTTCTCCTAGTGGCACACTTCTATAAGCCTACAATTTCTGCTCGTCAAGGCAACTTTGCCAAGTGCTCATTTATCGTGAGGAAAAATTGATAGCTGGAATATTACTTCATCGCAGTGTGTCCTGGTACCCACATACCCTGAACTTGTTTCTTCTTTATAATCGACCATCTTTAACTTCTCTCACGCTTAGTACACGATTCCGCATTCGCTTGGACGAAACTCGCTTAGCACCATCTCTGGATATTCCCGTTCTCTTTTCTAGCTCCTCTTCTAACTTGAAATAAGTAAAGTTTTGTCTTGGGAAAAACTGGTTTACTGGGCTTGTGGTCGTACTAATGATATCGCTCTCACTCTCTCTCACTTAAATCTCTCTCACTCAAATCTCTCCTAGAAACAAATATAATAACTTCCCTCGAACGCCTTTTACGCCTAAGATACCTATCTTCAAACACAACAAAAGTCACCACCCCTAGAATCGACCTGTGGAGTACTAGCTTAAGAGAATTTCAACATCACAATTAGCAGGTTTACAGCCCCCATCACTCTCAGAGGTGAGTTTACACCTAACCTAGATAGTTGATCTAGACGACTATAAGGCGAGAGTTGCTTTCTAACATCTGCTTCTTACATTAGTATACCGCCGGGCATGGGCATAACTTTTCTTCTTTCTCCATTTCGCCTAAAGTGAGACTTCTAATAAACCCATGATTCCACACTGAGCTGGTATATTTTATTCGCTGTTCGCCAATTATAGAATCACCTACTTCTGTCTAGAGGTACGACACATTCGCTATAAAAAGCTACCAGTGCTTGTTCGCACAGTAGATAAAATAAGTAGCACCCTTTCTTCACTCTTTGAGAACTGTTAAAGCTTATATCTTGACACTAAGAAGAAGAGATACTTTCAAAACATGGGGGAAGGGTAAATTAAGACGTGGCGCTCCTGCTCATGTTTTTGTTCTATCCTTGAGATTCTTTTCGTTTTTGATGCAATACTTAGCTTTTTTAATACGGTCGCAAATAAAGCAAGTTTTCGAAGTTGTTTGGAATATTCATCTTAGATAAATGTTGACTCGGATGGATAAGAGTATAGAAAAGCTCATTTAATAAACCTACTTACTCTAAACTGTCTTGAACAATATAATATCATAGTCGAACTTACGAGACTTACTACTTAATTCCATAAAGTAGTAGCGTGAGTAGTTATTTCCTGACATGAATGAGTGAAGGGAGTATACCAGCCCCCGCTTATCCACACCACCTCCCCCATTCACCTCCAACTTCCCCTCACATCTCTTATAAGTTATAAGCACAAATAAGTCTCCTCTTCCACAATAGCTCCTCTGTCAAACCAGAATCCGATTCCCATTCATCCCAACTTCAAAAAGAAAACCAACATAAACACCACACCACACCACACCACACTCAAAACCAAAACAATTCCTCCAAATCCTTGACCCTGAGACCCATCCCCTCGTATAGCTTATCCTTCCAAGCATAAGTCGCCCAGAAATACCTACAAGTGATCTTGAAATAATCCTCCTCCTCACACCCATGAGAAGAGATTTTCAGATTCAAGAACTGCTGTTACCAAAAGTGAGATTGTATTTCTAATATCTGCTCTTGTCATTGGTGAATCTTTTTCTTCTTCTTCTTCTTCTTCGCCCCCCACCCAAAAGGAGTCCGTTTTCTTTCTTTTGGGAAGAAGGAGACTCGAATCCATACTGAAGCCCGGTGGACTTGTGGCTCCCACATCGAGATTAAGTAGACTGTGAGATGATTTGTGAGTAAGCGATTAAGTAGTCTGCATATAAACCATATCTGTACTTGTGAGTAAGCCATGGGTTATTTGTGGTCAATTAAAGAGCGAGGAAGCCACGAGTTACTTCGTGAGTAAGCTGCCGATTGTTGTGCAAGTAAGCCATAAGTTACTTGCAAGTAAGCTCTTGATAATCTTACGAGGAAAGTCGTGGGTTACTTATGATATCCAGCCAACTCACCAACTCACCAACAAAACTTACAAAACTGGTTCGTGGTTGCACCACATCACCAGAAAACAAATTCATACCAACACGTATAAAACAGTTGGTTTGGAAAGAAATCCATAATATTCATTATTTATTTTGCCTATCCTACCATACCGACCTCACTCCAAAGCACCCAAATACCCAAAATCGCTTAATAAACTTCAAGCGTACTCATACAATAACCCCCAGCCCAAATCCCCTCCAACCATAAGTTCCTATCCAGACTCCCATATTAATCCAGCACCCGATCCAAACCAATAAATCCTCCACATGGATCCTCTGACCCTCACTCCATACAAGTGACAATATACAAGACAAAATAAAATTACACAAACAAGGTAGAGTGACACCATGCTCGCTTTCTACAAGAGAGCACACAGGCGTCAAAGAATTAGAAGGTATCAACTTAATCGGCATCTCTCGCAACGTTCAATATCCATCCAACCCATTACTCAAATTAGGTAAAGTAAAAGGGTGCAAACAACCCCCTATCCCGTCACCCTTCGCACCCATAATCCCGTAGGTTCATAAGTAGCCTCCTTATCTCTCCTCTTCCACGCCCGATGCAACCTCAACCCAATCTCGTGTTCCTGCTGTCTAACATCCGCTTCTTCCTCTCTCAGCCCCTCAACCTTCTGCTTCTCAATCTCCCTTTTCCTTCGTACCTCCGTCGTAAGCGTAATATTATCCGCAGGCATTAACTCAGTCATCTGCCTTATACTTTTCGTAATATTATTCCTCCTATGCTGGAGGCCGTCGAGTTGAGCTTGTAACGACGTAACGAGATCGTGGGATTCCAGCTCGGCTGGCGTGATGGGGAGGGACTTGGCTATCGTCGAAGCCCGTTTCGCTTGCATGCTGATGAAGACTGGTGATGCGGTATTGAGTGCCTTTCTCGCAACAGGATTCCGAGGGCCTGCTCCAACTTTTGGTCTGGCGCGATCTAGAACAGAGTCTTGCTGGGTTGAGAAGGCTTGTGGGGGAGAGGGTATTGAAGGTATTGGTGGTATCGGAGGCTGCGACTCGGTGATAGGCTCGAATGTATCTGTCGACGGACGAGGAGTACTGCGTGCTTCGGAAGTAGCGTATGTTGAAATGCTGAAGCGGGAAGGAGGTTGAACATAAGGCTCCGCAACAGGACTCGACTCGATGTTCTTATAACCATCCACAAACTTTCTTTCTTCCTGAGGGCTGCTGGTATTTGCTTGCTTTCTTGGTATTAATTCCTGGGCGTGGCTACTATTAGTTTCATCGGTATGCTCAGAATCAAAAACAGGTGAAGTTTTGACTCGTGAAGAATTTACAGGACTATGAATATCTGAGAGTACTGGGCGGATCGAGATGTCACCGCGGCTTGAAGCGGTGCCTGTTTCAGTAGCGACTTGGGATCGTGGGGACCGTGATACAGGTGGACTGGACCCAAAATTGGAGGGTTTACGCTGATTCCGGGGTAACAGCGCGGGGTCCTTTCGAGGCACACTGAGAGGGGGGATGTCTAATCTGTCTGCTGGAGTGGTTACTAGTGTCACACGGCCACTTGCTCCCTTCCAATCCGGCTTCGGTTCCGATGGACTGTTGATTTTCAATTTTCGTACGCGATCGCCAAAAGAAATGGGCTTCTTGGTGGTAGCGTTACTGCTGACGTTCGAAGTGTTTCCAAGTACGGCGCCCGTCGGGGCGTGAATAGAACGAAGGCCTGGGGGTGTGAATTCTCCGGGTTTCGTAGTTTGTTTCTTTCCCCTCTCGCTTGTCGTAGGTTCTCCAGAATAAGGATCCCAGCTCGGGTTTTTGGCTGGTCGACCTGAGACACCGACCTCCTTTCTGTTCACAAAATTCGCAGCTGCAGCTGCCACTTGATTGCGTCTTTTTTCTCTTCGAAGTATAGGGATACTGCTCGACGGTGGCCTCACTTCCTCTTGTCTACTCTCCGGCGGACTAACTCCGAGCCTCGAAATGTCCGGCATCTCTTCGATAGGAGACACTTCTTCGTCTATGTGCTGGGTGTAGATTCTAATTGGTAATTAGTACATCATCCTCCAAAGCGTGAACATCAGACATAGGCAAGGTAGAAGAGAAACACAGTATGCCGCTGTCCATGAACTCGAAAGTATACGTGCACACTTTTGACCCCGCAGGACTGCTCATATTTATTCCCTGGGCATGAAATAGACTTCCAGTTCGTTCCCTTTACCGTCCTAAGAAATTCCGACATACCTTTGCCTATCCTCGAATTCCGGTGAACTTGGTGGAGAGACTTCGTCTGAATGAGGGGACGGCGGGATATTATATGTGTCTTGTGGGAATCTGGTAACGAGCGGTGCAGGTGAAGGTTGGGAATACACCGAGGACGCAGGTCGGTATTTGGAACTTCGTTGTTGCGGCGGCGCAGGAGGGGCAAGCTCACTGTTCTTTGTATTAGCGATGGTCTCTGGATCGGCATAGTTGTTGGCAGATTGGATGAAGGGCAATCTATTTTGTTTTATCCCATTGCGGGATGGATGGTCGGTCTTGACCCTTTTTTAGACATCGGATAGAGGGACGTGGCAGGAAATGGCGAGTGCACTTACAAAGGTAGACGCGGCAGACCCTTGGATTCCATCTCCTCTCTCGGTGGGCGTGGTGGAGGGGATTGGGGACTTTGTACTTCGATTCCTAAACCGTGGGATCCTGTGTAGACTTTCTCGTTGTAACTTGGATCAGGGTAAGTTGGCTGTCTTGTGCCCTTGGGATTGTTCAGTCTCTTCCACATTATGTGAGCTTATGATTCTGGTGAATCTGGTCTAGTCTGGTCTGGTCTCGAGCTTGAAGCGTGTGATGGCCGCCGGGGTATGGGACGGAAAGGCAAGGCTGTCCCAGTGCTTCATGCAAAATCTGGCGAGTCGGCGTCGAATAGATGATGGCGACCGATCGCGAACGGCATCAGAGATCGAGTGAGGATTTGGACCGTCGAGGTGGTTTCTTTACGTGGTCGACTCGCGCTGGGGGGGCTGGCCAGACTATTTCGTTTGCTCGATTGATTTGTTTGGTAGAAGGGAAGGATTGTAAAGGAGGCTGTGCCCGCAGGAATGATTGTGGTGGTAGATTTGCTATGTACGTTTATGTACGAAGCTGTAGCTCGGCTGCAGGATGAAAGGAGGGAATAATGATGGGAATGAATAGGTTTGTTGACGAGGAAACCGAGGCACGAGGGAATGTATATAAGAAACGAGAGCGTGTGAATGTTGTCAAATTCACTGATTGGTCTTTTGTTTCAACAGATGCTTGACCACAATCCTCCCCGTGGTCGGACTCTTGCGAGGTTTTGAAGCCGCCCACCCAATCAAGTATCGAGAGGCTGATGCAAGCGAAATCCGAGAACTCTCTCCTTTCTTTCTTCCAACCTTTTACGAGCCTCCACGCCTCCACGCCTGCAAGCTGCAAAAGTAAGTTCCACGACAGATGCCGTGCGGAGATTATTGGGGGCGAGAGAAACATATTTGGCTCTCTGCTTTGCCGTGCGTGAAGTGTTGACCGCGGTGGGCATTAAAAGTGGCAGTAAACAACCTTACTCGTTGTTCTAACGAGAATATTTCAAATTGTTTTAAGTATTTAGAATAAAACTTTTTACAAAGCTGGAACAACGAGAGTTAGGTACGAGGCAGCCACGAGACCGGTCCGTGGTTTTGTTTCATCATAACCCCGCGATATCAATAGGAGATTAAAGTTCCCTTTCTTACGATAATAAGCACGGCTCCTAAAGTGGCATGATTGGCCGTGTCAGCTAGTCAGCAATGGGTAAGAAGGGTGTTACATTTCACAAAAACCTGTCTGGCAAAGGGGTTGATATATCCAGGAATTGAAGTTATTCGCATATTTCATGTGCCATGAGTAGAGATGAACGATGTCGGTAACGTGTATATCAAGAGCCGAACGGGTTCCTGAAGATCTCATCTCCGCTCTTATCCAGCCTTGTCTGGAACCCCTATCGCCCCGCATTTCAAGAGGAATGGCTGGCGTCTTAGAATAACAGTTAATAGTTATTGCAACTTTCTGACAGAATCTAAACTATTTACCTAGATAGTTTAGGAAGGGTTCAGTTGAGTGTTCCAACTGTCTAGGTTAATTTCAAATTGTCCCACTTATATAGGATGATTGGATTCTAGAAAGGTAGAACAACGAGGGCAGGTAATTTAAGGGGGGTCTGAGCCGAGGTCAAATTTCAGGCCATCTACCACGAAATTCCTTCCATCCCCACAACTAATCAAGTCAACAAAATGCCTCTAAAGAACCGCTTCCCTCTTGACCAGGTACCAGAAGAAACGAAAGCACATTTCGAATCAAAACCATGGTGCACAACCCTCTTCCAAGACCCCGCCTTACAACCACTCAATTGGGATACCACCAGCACGTTTATGAAAAGAACACTTGCCACCGACGATACCATTATTGCCCGGCAACTATTCCAGAAACGCCCAGAACCAGGATCCAACCAGTTCACTGAGATTGTCTCGATTTTGAAATTAGGAGGTGGGCTTGACGGGCACCCCAACACCGCACATGGAGGATTTATCTCTGTATTGCTCGATGAGACTCTTGGGTATGCGATTGAATATGAGACACCGTGGGGCAAAGCTACAATGACAGCCTATCTGAAAGTCGATTATAAGAAACCCGTTCGGACACCGGGGATTGTGTTGACGAGAGGGGTAGTGGTGAAGCAGGAGGGGAAGAAATTGTGGCTCAGAGGAACGGTTGAGGATGGCGAAGGAGGGATACTTGCTACGGGCGAAGCACTGTTTATTGTTGTGGAAAAGTTGAAGCCATTGCCGAAGTTGTGATTCCCGTCTCTCTTAGGAGTGACTTTTTTGGTACGAAAGGGGGTCGACAGGATTTAGACTTTAGAAGGAGCTTGGGTGTTCAGATTTCTACGCTGCTTTACACATATTTGCGGAATTAGGATGTGGCACAAATGTTCTATAGATGGAAAGACCGTTGTAAATAGACTTGACCTCGGGAGGAAGAAGGCTGTACCACGTGACTGGCCCGATGCGAGACATAGGTCAAATCGTGCCTCGTATTTGCAGTCTAATGAACATATGGATAGTTTTGGTTCTGTGAAAATTCACCCTTCAGATAATCCAAATAGATTTCGAGGTCGACTTCGGCATTGTTAAAAGGCATCACGTGAATGAAGATCCACTCGCTGAAGCTTTTGCGCTCTCCAATGAAGCAATTCGCATTGGTGATTTAGAACAACGGACACCAAAATCATCTCGGGTAGATAATATCCCAAATTCTTTGTCATTGACGATACTCGATCAGGATCACAATCCTCAAAAGTCGAATTGAATCAAAGGTTTGTTGGGGGCACAGTTACGACATACCCGAATTTGGTAACATAGGTATACCCAGCATCCTACCTCCGTATTGCTCGTACTCCAGTACAACCTTCTCATCCTACACCACCTCATCTCAACCACCACCACAATAAGAAACAAAGCAATGGACTACGTCGAAAATAGAATGGCCCAAGAGGCGGAAAAAGCCGCAAAGGCATCCCCCTCCCCCGAAGTGTACGTCTCCAAAATAGAGCTTCCCCTCCAAATCCAGTAACCCACCCCCGAACTAATTACCTCCCAACCAGCCAAACCGTCGCCACACCCCTAAACCTCCTCTTCGTCTCCATATTCATCTACATCCTCTACCGTTCCTTCCGATCCACTCCCACGCCCAAACTCGCGCCGCCCTCTCCACCCGTCGTCTTCCGCCGCTTCACGCCGCCCACCCTTCTCCCCTACAACGGAACCAACAACCAACCCGTCTACCTCGCCGTCCGCGGAAAGGTCTTCGATGTCACTTCTGGTCGAAACTTCTACGGTCCTGGAGGACCCTATGAGAATTTTGCGGGTAGAGATGCTAGTAGAGGTCTGGCGTGCGGAAGTTTTGATGAGGAGATGTTGACGAAGGATTTACAAGCGCCGTTGGATACTTTGGAGGGATTGGGACCGGAGGAGTTTGAGGCGCTTAGGGGGTGGGAGGAGAGGTTTGAGGAGAAATATTTGGTTGTTGGGGAGTTGGTTGCTGTTGGTGATGAGAAGAAGACGATTGAGAAGTGATTTGATATACATGTGTGGCATTGAAGCGTCTTTAGGTTCTACTATGGAGTTTACGGCATATGGGATTTTCTTACGGGAGTCGATCGCTATTGATGTTCTGGCTGTAAGAGGATGTCGTGATTGCGGGATGATTTGGAAATGCTGGACTGAGTACGGGAAGAGAGCAGAACTCATATTTATGAGAAATACGTCATGAATCTTTTGCGATTCATAATCTCGTATTTTCCTTCAATTTCTCTTCTCGGGATTCATTCTCATCATCTTTCCTTATGTCTCTAGCATGCTGAGTGGGGCTATGTGGGTAAATATGAGCGAGAGTTTCTACAAGGAAAATAATGAGAGTACTTTTTTGGGTTTGTTTTTTGTGTGTTTTCATATTCAAATTTTTCCAAATATCTGTCTGCTCCTCCGCTGGGAAGGCTTACAAGGTGAAACTACTTTTTCTCTTGGACAATAGCGACGATTGGGAGAAGGGCGTTTGACAAACACTCAGCCCATAATAGTTGACGGTCAATAGTGTCCTTCTATTCTTCTTTTCATTATAGTTTACCATTTGAGAAGAGCCAATTGACTTTTAAAGTTAGCCTAAATTATTTGGCCAAAGTGCCCAGTAACCCAGTAACATCTTGGAATTGTGCTAGAACAACCATTCTACAATCCCCCCCCTTTTATTTTATTTTACATAACCGACGTCCCTACTGATTCTCCATTTCCAAGACGGAACAAAAGAGTATGCGGATAGACGCGTAAGCATATCCTTGGGTTCTCATTCCTCCGTCGATGCCAAGTTTGGAGGATTCTCGGATTGTAGGTTTCTAGTTCCGATTGAGAAGGCGAGGAGCGTGTTGGGAGAGGAATAGCTCAAGGAGAATAGACAGTACGTGTGGGGTGGTGAAGGAGGGTCCTTTATGCATGATGTTTTCGATGACGGGGAGACGGTTCAGTGTGTTGCTGCTGTTGCGGAGGGTACGAGAGGAGAAGATGAGTGGAAGAGAGACTTGGAGCGGGAGAGTTTGGAGGAGAGTTTTCAAGGCTGGAAAGACTCGCCAATCGCTTCTAAGATGATTGACGTTTGTTCCTCTACTTGATTATCAATGTTTAGCGGACGTTGCTTTAGTTGCTCAGTGGAAATCCAGATCTGCGTGCTTATCCGCAGTGGCATCATGAGAGACGCTCCCACGTTTGTCAAAAATCGTGTGTGTATGATAGGAGTTGTTGCTCATGCAATGACTCAGTAAGAAATAGCTTGCTTTTGTGGTTTCCATGTTTGAAAAAAAGGAAGTAGATACTAATAGGTCATAGTGGCAAGGCTTAGGTGTAGGTCAAGCAATCGAAGACGTTATGATACTCGACACTTTCTCCAAGGAAAGCTAAGAAGCTTCTCAGCTTCTCGCAGCTTCGAAGTATTTGACGAGATTCGTCGACCTAGTAGTCAACGAATTGTAGCTTCAAGTGTAAAAGCTGGGAGAATGATGTGTGGAAGGGAACCGGAGATTGGGCTTGATCCTCGGAAGATGCGTGCAGCTATGGGTCCGAGGTGGGATTTCATATTTGGTCTTGATAGGAAGGAACATAAGGAAGAAGCTTCATTGAGGTTGAAAGAAAATCTATAATGTGGTGGAATTTAGTAGTTCATGCCCACTTGGGTTAGCAAGAACGCAAGAAAGTTTGAGAAACGAGAATTCAATCTCATAATCGAAGAAAAGAGAATAAAATAATTGACTGGCGATTGTTGCTCATTAAGATTTGGTCGGTGTTCTCAGTCATCTCGAACAATCGTCTTCTAAACGCAGTAAATATTGCAAATCTCCACGAAGTTTCCACCTCTTGGGCATGCACTCGCAACGAAGATAAAGCATCGTAGAGACGTTGGCTAGAATATCTCAAGAAATTACAATAACAGCCACAGCGCATAAACTTAGATAATATATTGATCAACCGTGAGCCAGAAAAATTAAAGTGATCAATAATCCTTCCAAGGCGATTTGAATATCTAGGACAATTGGTTTTTACTCTCCAAGTCCCCCGAGAGAACTTTGAGTTTATGATAGACTAAAACGGCGTGTAACAAGCTATGCACGTCAGTCCAAGAGAAGAAATAGAGGGAACCCAGTCATCGGAGGAAACTAGGAACAAGATTTCCCAACCTCTTTTCAACTTGAGAGACTTGCTTGAGTAATTCGACATTGCTGTCTAAACTGTAATTCATGATTATTCGAGAGATCCTTGAACAACTGATGATTTATGACGATTGAAACAGCCTGAAAGAATTCGAGAAGAACAGCATGAAAAAAGCTCAGTGGTAAAAGCTCACCATCATTTGGTGGTTTTCAATAGAATTGTAATCAACCTCCTTTCATTGGCTCGTGTATCACTATTCTAGCTGTTTATAAAAATCGGATGAGGTCGAGTCAAATTGATGGTCAGCAAACGATTGAAGGGACGGGTCTTATTCGGATAAATACAAAGCATGAAGATGCACCATGAAGATGAGGAGCCACAGGCCAATCAGAGAGAGGATAATTCCAAGCAAACACCCCACCATGAGGCTACTCACAGGGCTGCGGTCTAGAGCGTCGTCACTGTACACAACTATAAAGGTCCCTCCTCCTCCTACCACGAGTACTCCTTTTTTTTTGTACAAAACAAAACCTCTCCAACTCAATCTTCTTCATAACTTGCCAAATTACCTTCCAAAACTCTCTTCCATACCCAAAACCACTCATTACAAGACAACCTTCAAGATGGTTACTCCAACAACTTGTTGCGGAAAGAGCGAGGGTGCCAACTGTGTCTGCGCTTCCCAGGCCAAGTGCTCTTGCGGTGAGAAGTCGGCTCTCCATTGCTCTTGCGACAAGTCTTCCACCGAAAACACTGTTGCTGGCCCACGATGCTCTTGCCGTAGGTTCCTCCGACTAATTCTCAACCCATCTTACGACAAGTATTCATATTGACAATTCAATAGGTGCTCGTCCTGCTGGCAGTTGCACTTGCGATAGAGCCTCTACAGAAAACACAAAGCCATCTGGTGACCTCTGCTCTTGCGGATCTCGCCCAGCAAGTAAGTTTATTTCAACCAACTGGTCCAACTCCAAGTTTCATAGCTAACAATACAATAGCTGCCTGTACATGCGAAAAGGCGGCTGATGGTGGACTTCTCCCAACTGAGACCGACTTCACCAATGCCTAAACAATTATTCCAATCCAAGACCAAGACACGATAGGTGGACCTGTACAACACGAACACAATGCATATATTTTGGATGGATGTCTTCTGGTCAACAATACCTCACCTACAACAATACCCTCTATACGCCTTGGCACTCTTAATACCATTCTGGGTTCTGGTTTTCGCGGGCTATCGGTGGGATTGGGGCTGGTACATACGGTTTTTCTTTCAATTTTGGAGGAGGTTTTTCTACGAGTTGCAGCTCAATACACTTTTGAGTACTATTCCCGGCGATGTAAATCCTTTGGCGTTTCTGGACAGGGTTGTTTATTCGGGTGGCACGTTTGTCCAAGGGGAGTTTAGGGGGACTCTGAAAACTTCCGATGAGGTGGCTCTGAGTAAGGGACTACTCAAGAGTAAAAAGGCTCTCAGGGGAAAGCGTTTGGTTAGCAAGTCCAGTGGTGGCAAAGATGCTATTTTGCTTTGAGCAGTATTGAGTTGAGGTTCACTATGGATCATAAATAGAGGACATTCACAGCCTTCTTTAATGGTGTAATTTAATCTGTGATGACTTTTGACTAACTTTTGCTTCCTTATTTGTAAAAAGCTCTGCTGAATCATTAAAGATTGTCCTAAAAGATATATTCTATATATCATGTTCCTTCGTATGCATTTCGCTAGAAGATGGACTTCTATATTTTACCACTGACCGTAGACCGTAGCCTTAAATTGATCATAACCTCCCACATCCTCTAAACTATATCTATCATCTGAATAATTAAGCTGTTTAAAACTCCATCACCGTCGAAAGTTTTCACGTTCGTCGAATTCCTTTCGTTTGTTGATTTTCATTTATACGTTTTATTTGAATGTTAAACCTTTGAATTGCTTGACTGCAGTCCTCCTATTTTTCAGCTGACGTGTGTCTTTGGCTTTCTATTTGTCCTTAGTGTCCGTACAATAAGCAGCCAGCCATTTCCAGGGCCTTCGTAGCTCTCAGCATCTCTGTTCTCTCCGTGTTCTACATTTCGGTGGCTCTTGGATCAATTCGCCTTTGAGATTTTAGATAATGGTAGCCTTTCCAAGTACAAAACAGGCAGTGAAGACTGTGTACTCAAGAAAGAGGTGCTGCAAAGCTACGCTTACATTGAAAAAACCAATAGGTGTTGTTTGGTGAATAGGAAAAGACGTAAATATTTCAGGTTCAACATACAAAGGTCGTGTTATTCCAAGGTAATTTGGGTAATTATTTCAAGAAGTTAGAACAATTTAGAATGTTAATCTAGGTCTTTCAGAACAATCAGCTTCAATTTTTCCCAACTACTTTGCTTAACACTTTTGAGTACTGGAAGGTTAGAAGAACGAGAGCGTTTTACAGTCTATTGCAGGTTCTTTTATTGAAGAGGTAAGTCCTTGGCCACACTGTAGTTAGTCCCTAATAGTTATCTTACCTAGAAATCCAAACGGTGTGTAGACAAGAGTTATAATTATCAGTCTATCAATTGATCTTTGTTTTTATAAAAGATTTCTCTCTAAACTATATATAACTTGAGTTTTTTCGTAACTCGGAACTTGAGTGATCAAGGGAAAAGATCTTACCTTGCCACTCTTCCTCCCTAAGTGAAAGAAATAGATCAGATGTAGCCATGGACGTAGAAAGAGAAGGTTCGAAAGCAAGTGAAAGACTGGAAAAAGTCAAGTATATGCTTCATAAAAACTGAGAATAGCTTCAAGCGGAGGAAATCTACTTGGTTTTTTTCTGCTTCAAATACAACGGCGTAACTTCGGATCATGGCATCTTTGGGTGGGGTGACGCTGTCTGTCGCACTATCAAACTGAACTACTTAACACAACGTGGTCGCGAAAATTCATAAAAACTATGACACTAAGCAGAAGATCGAATAAATAAGATCTTAGGCTTTGACTCTTTTGAAAACGCTTTGTTATCCAAATCTAATCTGTGGTTACTAGTATTTCCTGCCACTCCCCGCACCTCGCTTGGCGTGCGGGGGATACTTCTTCATCAAGGTACGAGTACCAACCCAACTTCAAAGCGATAATACAGGACAAGCTTAGTTGTTTCTATGGTGTTCTGAACTCTATGTCAGAAGTGGATTTCTAGAATATATTCCACCTCAAGATTGTAAACCTGTAGGAGTAGTGATGTAGCTTTAACCTTACCATTGCTAGTTTTTTATAACTGCTTTTTCTTTTAACACAGGGTCTCAACCAAAGCCTCTAATCTGATAATGAGGCAATATGATCTTCTCAGAAACCCTTTCAATAAAGATGACTAACCTGATACTGATTGAAATAATTGAAATGCAAGATAGTAGAAGCCGCTGAATTTGAGCATTCAACGTATAGACCTTTTAGAAATTTTGAGTAGTACTGAGAAAAGAGAGTAGTATTATTTAACAATGATCCCTAAAGCAGAAAACAGTAGTTCTATGTATTCTCCTAGGGGTTCTGATTCCCCCACCAAGCTAAGCGAGGTGCGGGGTCTCAGCTAACGCCACCACGCACTATTTAGGTGCAAGTTACATTAAAATGAAGCTTAGCATCCCTCAAATGCAGTCATTATAGCCAGCTTCTGAATATAACTCGAGATAAGCACGAAAGTTCTCAAAAATGATTTGAGACTGGCCGCGTGGCCTAATGGTTAAGGCGCCACTTTCCGGTATAAACGCTTGGTGGAGATTGAGAGTTCGAGTAAGTTGCCCCTGCGTTTCACTTGCCCCGAAGTACTAACATCCAATTAGGTCTTTCCGTGGTCGTGAATTTTCTTTTTTGCTGGCAGTGGGAATAAGCGAGACTCCTGGCTGCACATGCGTCATCAGCAACATCACATTGGAATAGACGAGAGTCGTGGTATACTTTTGGTATTATTGACTACTCTATTCCAATTCCCCAACATTGTTGTTTCATGGGCTTTTTAATGTTAAGGCTGATCGTGCCAAGACCATTACTGACGACCACAGAGTCAAAAGGTGCAGAAAGAGCTCAAGTCTGTCAATCCCACCTTTGAATTGACAATCTCTCATGATTGATTGGGCAAACCACGCGCAAGTCTCCGGGCAACGCTCTTAAATCAAATAAAACGATGTGACTCGTTCTGCAACGTTGCAGTAGTTGCAGGGCAGCAACAGTCACATAAGTCTCCAAGATAGTTCTTGGAAAACCACGTACAAAATGGCACCTCATGCTGACTCTCCAGCTATTGACGATGGCGTCGTTCAGATGTCGGCTCCTCCACGTCCTTCCATGTCGGTAAACCCACCTAGGATCCTCATCATAGGAGCTGGTTCTCGTGGAAACGGCTATGCGCGAGCAACAGGAGACTCAACAAACGGGGTAGTGGTTGCAGTGGCAGAGCCCATTGCATACAAGAGGCAGAGACTTGGCGAGAAATACATCTGGGGGAAAACTGGGGCATCAGAAGGTCAAGAATTTGAGGATTGGAAGTCATTCTTGACGTGGGAACAGGAGAGAAGAGCCAAGGCAGCAAGAGGTGAAGATGTCCCAGTCGGGGTTGATGCAGCATTTATTTGCGTGCTCGATGAGCAACACAAAGAAGTTATTCTTGGACTGGCACCACTTGGTCTTCATCTCATGTGTGAGAAACCATTGGCAACCAACTTGAAGGATTGTGTTTCGATATATCGAACTCTCCTTCCGAATCTCCCGGATACCACACCATCCAAGATATTTTCAATCGGTCATGTTCTAAGATACAGCCCACACAGTGAGTGCCCAATGAACTCTTGAGCTGAGAACTTTCATACCGATCCTAGAGATCTTATCTACTCCACAAATATTCCCCAACTGATATTGAGATAGATATGTTACTCCGATCTCTTCTGTTAGAGCAAAAGGTTATTGGAGAACTTCTTTCCATCAACCATACCGAGCCGGTAGGGTGGTGGCATTTCACCCATAGCTACGTTAGGTAAGTATCCTCAAATAGGAAAATGGTGTCATGTGCTAATTCTTTGCAGAGGAAACTGGCGAAAAGAGTCTACCACTGCACCAACACTACTCACTAAATCATGCCATGACATTGATGTATTGCTATGGCTTTTATGCTCTCCCCCACCCGGCTCCATTCAACCAGCACATATACCTTCAACCGTGAGCTCTGCGGGGTCTCTCCAACTTTTCAATAAAACTCGCAAACCAACCGCAGCTGGAAATGCCACAAACTGTCTATCTTGTCCGATTGAGGAATCTTGCAAATATTCCGCCAAGAAAGTGTATCTTGGTTCTGAATTGAAAGGGCTTGGATCTGGGAATACCCACTGGTAAGACTCAAACTTTTGAGCATTTTCCCAGTTTATTTTTTCCATCAAAAGAAGAGCTGTACGAAGCAGACACTCGATTTTCTAGTTCCCTTAAACCTCGTTGAAGAATGCTCTCAGTTGTCTGACACTACTTGGTACATTTCCCTAAATAAATCAACTGACACTGAGGCTTTGGGTGGCAGGCCTGTTGATATCGTCGTTCCCGAAATCGAAGAATGCATTGCCAATGGTGGAATTGCTGGTGGCGAAAAAGCTGTTTTGGCAAAACTAGCAGAAGACTACACAACAGACACGCCTACTGAGGTTGTTTCTTCAAAGAATTGGTTTGGCCGATGTGTCTACGAAGCCGACAATGACGTCTGTGATGATCAAACTGTTACTATGACATGGGAAAATGACCCACTCCCAAAACTCAATAACGACAACGAGAAAGCTTTAGTTGGTCGAGGCGCCAAAACCGCCATCTTCCACATGGTTGCTCATACAAAGAAGATCTGTGAACGTTACAGCCATATATATGGCACAGATGGCCAAATCTATGCAGATAGTGAAACCATTACCGTTGAGGATTTCAACACTGGTGCAAAGAAAATTTACAAACCACATATGGCTGGGGGAGGTCATGGTGGTGGTGACGATGGGCTTGCTAGGCAGTTCATTCTTGCTGTTGATGCTGTGAAGAACCATGGCGCCAAGGTGTCTGATGCTCAAAAGGAGCATGTTGGTTGTAGTTTGGAAGAAGTCATTAGAAGTCATGCAATGGTTTTTGCCGCTGAGGAAGCTAGGAAGGGTAAGATAGTTCTTGACTTCCCAGAGTGGTGGAAGAGGGAGGTCGAAAGCTCTCTTTCTATCAAGTCCTGAGATAATTACTGTGGTGTTACTCGTTATTGGACGAACAATACTTAATTACATGATAATTTCGAGACCTGTTCCTTATGAGCGGAGTCGAAGTGACTAGTTGAGTTATAAATGCTTTGCTCTTGTTACGTGGGTAGTCAGTCATACGGGGACTAAAGATTTTCAAAAACAAAAGATATATGTAGGATACCAAACAGCTAAAGTCTTCTCTCCAACCACCTCATATGTAAACCTGCCATTCCATCAGTCCACATCACACCCTCCCGCCCTTTCACCATTGGTCTGTCGCCCACACTCTCCCCCCCACAAACTCCATCAATGGTACCAGAAGATTCCAATGGCCAGAAATCTATTACGCTACGTTTGTCACTATAGTTTATGGATCCCTTACTGGATGCTTAAAGTAGTAATGAGAATTTGAGGAAAACGAGTATAGTACTAGGGCCTGTTTGGCTCGTGCATATCTAGGATATACACCACCATAAAACATAAGGTAATATATATATATATATATATATATATATGCACCAATTCGATATATAGACCAGTGTTTGGCATGCATATTTAAATCGATGTAAATCCCTCGTTTAACCTCGTATATCTTAGTGTATATATAAATAGGATATATACTACTAAAAAAATATTTAGACCTCTAGAGACGTAAATCTTTAAAAGTTTATACATATCTTTTATCAACTACCGCTATGCCTCTATATATACTAACATACGCACTACGAGCTGAACAACTACTTAATATATTAAGAAACAAGTGATGATATATACTAACTTATATGGGGTTACTATTTAGGACATCTCTATATTTGAATAATTTATGCGAGCCAAACAGGCCCCTAGTCAACTCATAGTGCATAAAACCCAAAACCGCACTAAAAATTGCCATGTTGCCTAGTTTGCAAAGACATATAGAGATTAGGCCTATGTATAGTTTAATTTAAGATTAAAGTCCTGACTTCTTTCGAGTATTATTTAAATTTTGTTCTATTAGAATAATAGTGTAGCTTGATAGCTCTTATAGTGTAGAAGTGAGCGTGCGACCTCGTGGTGTTTTAGTCGACTTTAGTATGTAAAACCGACAATTTCCCGACCATAGTTTAGAGCACTTTATCTAGCGTAGTGATTTTTTAAGAGAGACTCTAGAATTTAGAAAAGTTTCTACTTACTTCAATAACTAATTACCTAGAATGGAGCACTTTTAAAGGTAGTTTATAAGCATAAGTCGTAGATTGTTAACCCTGAGTTTTGGTGTAAAAAGATGGTTTAGGCATTATGAATTAGAGGTGACTATACCTGGGTGCTACTAAAAGACTATAACACAACTACAAATATGAGCATGAAAATACTAGGTTATTTCCATTTTTCTTGAGAGCCAGAGTTTTCTTACCAACGTGCCTCCAAGGGAAATCAGAGAGATGAATACCCAAGTCTCGTTCGACTGACTTCCTCGGCACTCGTGATGGGACAGATTTAACTGTTCTCCGATAATCGGGCTGATAATCCAGGAGGTTGGGAGCATGATATACACACCCAACCACCCCTTTTCTGCCTAATTCTTTGGGAGTAAGCTGCGAGTAAGCCACTGGTTAGTTGGTTGTCAAGTGAGCTACTGGTTATAAAGTGAGCTGTTCTTTGCCCAGTAAGCGGCTGGTGTTGGAATAAGCTATGGTTCGTGGAGTATGCCCCTAGTAAGCTGCCAGTAAGCTGATAATGGTGGTGGCTTGCCACTCACGTGTTATGTAACGGCTGAAACTCGAGACTAATCGTAGGTCACCTGCAAAATAGCACTATTGATGGAAACTTTTCCTATTGGTAGGTAACCTGCCAATAGAAAGACTAAAGTACGCCACAGTATCTAGGAGGTTTGTGATTTTCTGAAAGTCAAGAGTGCAAACAAACTCTCAAGTGAGACGGGGAAAATAAATGTTGGGAGACTGAAGTGAAATGGAAGATGTTCTTTTTGTTTGCTGTATAAGGGGCCTCGCGATGGATAATAATGCTCTACCTATGTGGAATGAATGAAATCAAAAGCTCAAGGTTCCATTTAGAACAATTTTAAATTTCTCCAATTTTATAGACTTGAATTACCTAGAACAATGAACTAGGCAGCAGGTACGAACCGGAAGTATTTTCAAGCGACATAAGAACGAAAGCCGAATACTTGAATGATCACCCATTAGCTATCTAGCAGAGGACCATGCAAGACAAAGGAGGTTCATCGCAAGGAATCCCCTCAAATCGCCATCACACCTCAATTATCTCCAGTCTAGCTAGAGACGAAAATAAAAATCCCCCTTGAAAAAGATCCTTTCAACATTACCAACGAAAACCACTCAGTATGATGTGCCGGAACGCTAAAAAACAACCTTATGGAGCCTAAAAGCCCCCGAGAAAATCGACCGAAAATCTACAAAACGTAAATCACTTAAAATCCATTCCAATCCACCACATCTCCCGTCCCGCGAGGCCTAAAAACCTCTGCCGTAATTACGAATCCTATATGAAATGGTGGAGCCTCATAGCCACCAGACCAATTGTTGTGAAGTCCCCTTCCGTGATAAGGCCTAAAAGCCTATGCCATATTCCGTGTGTGAAGTGGTGCCTAATAGCCGACCACTTTCTGAAAATCCCAGTCTTTTTTTGTGTGTTTTGTTTCTGTGTAAAGATGCCCCTAAGTATGCTGCCATCGAAAATCGTATTAGGTGGGGTCGATGGGTTCGAAAGCGAAGAATGAAAGTGAAAGTAAAAGTGAAAGAAATCATCCGCGAAGGTGCGTTCCGTATCCGGTATGCGAAATATTCGAACTTATACAAACTATGTTATTACATGTTGAGGCTGTGAAGGTGTGGTGTTTCGAGACGCCTAAGCTTTGATGGCAGCAGGGATAGCAGCAGGGAAGGGGCTGGAGGGTGGTTGTTCGAGGAACCATTTGGGATCGAATTCTTCTTCGGCGGGAGAGTTGTTGCCTGTAAGGAGAATAATGTTAGCATTTGCTTTAACGAAAGGTAAGAAGAGTGTGGGATCTTGCTCTGTGTCCATTAAAGATTATACGAGACAACCCGGGACACTTGCAAATATTGTCCAAGGGTGTTCTGAAGAATCAAGAAAGGGCCCAAAAGAAACTTACCAGTACAATCCTCCCAACCATGCTCAGACCCCAAGTCTTGAGCAATCTCTTTACTTGACTCGGGTAAAGGTGTTGTAATTGCAGTTCTGTCGACAAAAGTATCCTCCCCACCAATCCCAGCCTCATCCAACTCCAATTCTTGGGCAATTTCTTTACTTGACATTGGCAAAGGTGTTGTGATCGCAGCTTTATCCGTGAAAGGATCATCCTCAGTTCCCTTCACCTCCAAATCATGGGCAATCTCCTGACCCGACGCAGGCAAGGGTGTTGTGATTGCATCTTTGGGCACAAAAGTATAGAGCGGTCGCTTGAGTATAGTGGTCCGGAGAGTGGGTTCTTGAGAAAAGGGGATGCTGTTTGGTTTGCCTTCTTGAGAAATACGAGCCTTCAACGACTCCGATAGGAAGCCCGCAGCAAGCGCACTTGTGCACATCTTGGGCTCCGTCTCTTCTTTGAGAGTGTATGATGTGCCGCCGATGACAAAATCTGGCTTCTTCCTACCAACCGACTTTGCTCCTGCAGCTTGGCGAGATGCTTCCTCTTTTGAAATCTTGGTGGAAGGACCGCTAACGGAACGACGTTTGCCCTTGTATTTCTCGATGTCTGGTACTGCAACTCTAGGAATCTTGCCCTCCGACTTCACGCGGCGAGTTCCATTGGCTTGCTTTTTAGCAGCGGCATCTTTCGTTGCTTGTCGCATACTCTGTGCTTGTGTGGCTACAGTGGCATCACATGGAATAGTCTCTTGATTGGGCACCTCAGTAATAGGAAATAAATCATGGGGTGCGTGAGTGGTCGAGCGGCTACCGTTTGTTCCTGCTTTTCCGCTGCTTCTCTTCTTTGTGTTCGAAGATTGTGCAGTACGCTTTGGTACCTCATCTAGATTTGTTAGTAATGCAGTTGGGGGGCAGCAATAGTAGTTACTTGGCTTTGCTCTCCGACTCTTAACCGGTGGCTCAGGGAGCAAATAACCTTTGGTTGCAAGTTCTTCTGGGCCACAAGTTAACTTGAGATTACCACGAGCTGCCACAAAGGCGTCCATGTTGGTTTTCCCATCGTTATAAGTTTTGTTAAGACTCATTAGACGTGGCCTAAGACTGGCTTCTCTGGAAAGACCATTACGTCTAAGCCATACGAGACCTGGATCAAAATCATCCATTGATGTAATAATCTAGGAGACAAAAGTTAGTTATGGCCCATGTGCAAAAAGTCAAGTTCGATACTTACGAAAGCAGGTGGGTCCCAATCTTGACAGAATTGTGGCACAAGTTTATATGGCAAAACACCCTCAATTGGTATTGTTTCAAATGGCGGAACTCGAGCTGACGGTTGCTCATCGAAATCAGGACACTCCGTTAGTGGTACAGAGGTTCGTGGATCGAATCGAACTCGAATATGTCTTGGAGGAAAGAAGGGTTGTGGTGGTTCCTCGGGGATCAAATGATCATGGCAGATGACTGGTCGTCCATTGGCAGTGTAAGGAACGACTGTTGACGGGTTTAATCTTCTCGGTCCAAAAATTCCTGCACCAGTTGATCTTTCATAGTCTGATGCTCGAGTATATGGGGTGGCTGGAAGACGTTTTGGAGGAGCCGGCGGCGGAGTTGGTGACCATCTGGGCTTTGGAGGAGGTGGTGTTAATAGAACGAGGTTCTTGCCTTTGGCAACAGTGCGCAACAATTCAAGGCTAGAGGTTACTCCAGAATCGCTTTGGTCAGGGCTCTTCCTATGCTCGCAGTAGAATATTGTCTCGGGACTGCTGTAGGATGAAGGCGAAGAGCTCGAGTCAACTCTATATCGAAAAGTGATGCCAAAGTTTGGTTTTAGCCATGGGTAAACATTGCTGGTAATCCCTTCTCGCTCGGAACCTTCACCACCAACCATGTTCGCCCAAATTCGAGTATCTTTACACTTGTCGCAGAGATTCGCCCCGGGATCTGGGATACTCTGAAAGCGTCTCAAGGTATATTTCCTATCCAACATGTACTTTGCGTTTCGCCCGGCGCAGAGACAGACAAGCTTGTTCAGGGCGTGTGTTGAGACTTTGAAGGAGAAGATCGAAGGAAGATACGAGCTGAATGGTTTGCGCTCCTTGTTACGCGACTTCCGGTTTGATTGTTGATTTGGCTGAGGAGCATCTGACTGAGGGCACTCGGCAGATGGAGGGTGTTGAGGACGGCGACTGCGCGCCATGTTGAAAGGAAGCACCGCTAGGATTGACAGCAAGATGCGCAAAGATCGGACAGTGGTGGATGGTGGGTGGTGGGTTTGCAAATCGGAACTGGAGGAAGTGTGACAGTAAACTGCAGATATCGCGAAGAGCAGGATTGGATTGAACTTGTTTGAGTGTGGGAATGGATGGATGTGGAGAGGAGCAACGTCAGAAGAGAGGATGGTTGGAAGTTATTAAGCCGCGAGTCTTGAGCCTTGAACAGCCAGAGGTGAGGGGCAAAGATGAGGGTGAATTGAAATTAAGCGACGCGACGAACCAGCGAACCAGCCACCACACTTCCATTCACTTAGAGAAATAATGACCGACCAGCGCACAGGCCATGACCAGCAAGAGAATGTTCATTTCAGATAAAACTTGAAAGGATCTTGGCTCAAAAGTGTAAGGAATACTCTGCCAGCCACTGTTCACAGTCACTTGATTACCTTGTTACTCAACAAACAAAAACATTAAAAACTTTACACAAGGATTGATAAATACTCTATGGGAGTTACTTAATCATGCCATACAGTTTCTAATGAATATTGTCATGGAGCAAGAAATGGACGATAGGGGCATGAAAGTAGTGAGCGCCACAGACATCACTCAATTTCAAAACAGTGATCTCGTACCGAGTTCATACCGAATAGAACCAAGTTGATATAGCGAGCTCGGCGGTAAATAGCTCGTTATTCTAAACTTCTCAATTACCAAATACTTTGGGACAATTGAAATTGGTTGTTCTAAAACACCTGGATTAATGTTACACTGCTCTAAAGCTATAGGATAATTACCTTGAATGTCCCCAGAAGGCTGGAATGATGAGAGCTGGGTAGATAGGTGCGAATCCAAAGTATCTGCTGCCACTTGCAGGTCCATCCAGAGCCCAGGTCAAGGTTATTCGAAGGTACAGTGAATATGTAGGAATGAGATCCCACTTGATGCCCCTAACAGGAAGGGCCAGTACAGCACTGACTCCATGGGTTTTCGCTTCTTTCAAGAGCCTCCTTTCAAGAGCCTCCTTTCGTAGTTCGTCACTTCAAGGTGGCCCGCGGTGAACATTACAAGTGGCAGTAGATAGCTCATTGTCCCAGCTTTATAGGGCAATCCAAGTAAGTATTCTATACACAGAGCAATTCAAAACAACTTGTATAGCGGGGACGATTAGCTTCAATTACCCTAAACAGTTGAAACAGCAGGTAGGTGGGTACAAACCTAATGTATTTACTGCCGCTTTTAGTGGCATCGTGAGGTGGCATCAGGAGGAAATCTCGAACGCCGATGATAGCCAAGTGCATAGCTTGGGACAATTCTTGCCCGAGATAGGAACAGGTTGTGTGAAGTGAATTCTGAAAATATTGACGATGTCGCTTCCTGAGGTTGAGGCTGACATAAGGTGGTGCACGGGCACCATCTTTATCGAGATGGGAGCAGCAGCATTGGCCCAGCTCCAAGCTTGAGCTCCTCCACCTTCCTCGCAGACACTCCCAGGCAAAGCAATCACTACAACTACAGGTGCCCTTGGGTGCTGCCCGCCAATTCCTCTCCAAAACAAGGCGACTCCAGCAGAAACCATGTCGGAACCTACGAAGTACTTGCTGGTTTCCCTACCCACCTCGATCGTACCCTCTAACGATAAAGAGGAAGCTCTCGCAGCATTACGCTCCACTATCACCACAAACAACGGTGCCGTTGCTCCTTTTAAGATTCCGGAATTCAAGATTGGCACTTTGGATGCTTTGGTACAACAGGCAGACGACCTTGCGAAGCTCGAGAATGCGTGTAATGGTGTGGTAGCCAAGGTTGGAGACTCGCTCCGGGGTTTGTTGGAAGGAGACGAGGCCAAGATAGCCCAGCAGAAAACAGTCAATGATAGTAGGTGGTGCTCAGCGGAGTACTGGTTATGATTTATGCTGACCCCTCCGAATAGAGCCAGCCGATCAATACCTGCGGTCTTTTACCTGGAACAAAGTCAAATATCGAGCGGATAAACCCCTCATTGAGCTTATCGACTCGCTGCAAAAGGTTCGTGGAGTTACAGTCCGTTCTGGCTTGACTAACGTTTCAACAGGAGCTTGCAAGCATCGATAATGATGTCAAGTCCAAAGTCAGCCAGTACAATGGAGTCAAGACAAACCTCACAGCTCTGCAGAGAAAGCAAACGTTCGTATTTCCGGCTACTCCATGGCTACAACTCTGACATATCATACAGAGGAAACCTCTCCACAAAATCACTCACGCCGGTCGTCGATCCGAAATTATTGATCCAAAACTCCGAATACCTCGAAACCCACCTCGTCGTAGTCCCTTCGAATGTCAAGAAGGAATTCCTCAAAACCTATGAAACCATCTCTCCAATGGTTGTGCCACGATCATCTGTGGAAGTCGCACACGACGAAGAATTTACCTTATACGCAGTCACCACATTCAAAAAGCACAGTGCCGAGTTCCAACATAAATGCAGAGAGATGAAGTGGACGCCCAGAGATTACAAGTATGTTGAGGGCGGGAAGGAGGAGGAAAGGAAGGAAGTGGAGAGAGTGAGCAGGGATGAGAGAAAGGTTTGGGGCGAGGCATTAAGACTGGCGAGAACTGGGTGGAGCGAAGCTGTCATGATATGGATTCACGTCCTCACTCTGCGGGTATTTGTCGAGACAGTTTTGCGTTACGGCCTGCCTCTGGACTTTGTCTGTGGATTGGTCAAGGTATGTCGAGCTTGAAAGAATAGTGGGAGAACTGGGGCTAACAATTATAGACAACGCCCAAGCTTGCCAAAAAGGCAAAGCTTTCGCTCGATTCGACATATTCATACTTGGGCGGAAATGCATTTGGACGAGATAGCAAAGGGAAGGTGACGAAGGATGATTCAGCACTATCATCTGAAATGGCCGCCGCTGGTGTTGGTTCTCATGGAGGAGAAGGCAGCGAGTACACTGCCTATGTTTACTACGAGTTTGAGGTCTTATAGATAGCATGGGAACGGGAACTGCCCTGAAATGGCGCAATTGTTTGAAGCATTGTAGCACTTATGGAAGACTCCAAACATCACGAATTCAATCCTACGATTATCATCAAAAGTTCAAAGACATAGCCGCTCACAGTGGACGGTAGAAGTGGCAGTAAACGCTTCAGGTTCGTACCGGCCTACCTCTTTCGTTATTCCAAACCTCCAAGGTAATCAACCTAGTTCATTTAGAACAGTGAAATCCCAACAGACTCGGCTCACTCATTTCAAAGTTATGACACCAAGTCTATGAACAGCATGTGATTGCCCCTACATCATCACCAGGTATCTCTCTCTATGCCTTCTTAGGAATCAACTCCTTGGCATACAAATACTCCATGATCTTCGCAACCGCCTCCTCAACCGTCACTTGATCATTTCTGATGTGTAACTCCGGAGCAACAGGAGCCTCGTATGGAGCACTAATACCAGTGAAGTTTGGAATTTCCCCAGCTCTCGCTTTCTTGTACAATCCCTTAGGATCTCTTGCCTCGGCAACCTCGACTGGGATATCAACAAAACACTCGATAAAGGGAAGTGCGTCGCCTTTGTCAGAGGAGTGGAGATCTCGTGCGATTTTTCGGTCGGCGATGTAGGGTGAGATGAAGGAGGTTAGGGCGATGGTCGAGGAATCTGCGAATAGCTTTGCTACCTACACCAAGCACATCAGTTTCTCTCCCACATCTCACGTATGCGCTCGCAAACTCACCTCACCAATCCGTCTGATATTCTCATTGCGATCCTTCTCATTGAAGCCCAAATCCTTGTTCAATCCGAACCGCACATTATCACCATCTAATCTATAGGCCGCGAGATCGAGGTGCAAAAGATGTTGCTCGAGCGCTGTAGCGATGGTTGATTTCCCGGACGCGGAGAGACCTGTGAACCAGATTGTGAAGCCCTTTTGTTTTCGGAGGGTGTTGCGTTCGGAACGGGAGAGGCCTTCGTGCCATGTGATGTTGCTATTTCCTCCCAAATTTTTGGTTAGTAAGACTGTCCTGTGTCTGGTTTTTGTTTTTCTGAGAAGATGGTGGGGGTTTGGCGGGGTATTTTGGGGAGAGGAAGAACGTACGTTGCCATTGTGAGGACTTCTTGGAGAGCCTCTTTTGGTGTTGAGGTTGGGGTTTGGGAGCTGGAGGAGAAGAGGGATTTGAATCCTTTTATGAGGAATTGGAACACGAAGTAGCTAGGAATTCCTCTTCCACTACTCCCGTAGCTAGGCGCAAGTTGCGATGGAAAAGTTGGCAGGGGTGTGGTTGCGTAATTCGGAGGCTTGATTGCAGGGGTCTCAGAGAGTCTTGGAGGAATCACGTGGAGATGATTTGAGTAGTTGAATGGATCCAGGGAGGATGAAGTGAGTAGGTTCATATATTATATACTTGATTGCTCTGAGACACTGTACAAGTCTGGAAAGATGGCGGTGGTATGTTGATTCTTCTGATGAGGATCCTCGTTCTACAGACCTTCTAACAAGAAGGCGGGACTTCAGCCGGTACCACAGTAATAGCATATCAAATCTATGGTTTGTTATACAGAATCTAGGCCCCCTTTTCAGCTCAATTGTCAATCATCCTTCTATAGACTCCGCTTCATGCTTGACTTCTTTCTACTTTTGGTCGAGAGGTGGGTTTGAATGTAGTGATATCGCTGTGGAACTTGGTAGCGTAAATTAGGAAGCGTACAATGTTCCGGACTTCCTTTGAAATCCTAATTGGGTATGATTTGCAGTTACTGTACGGGATATACTCGTGTCATGGTCTAGATGATTTGTCAGATATGTTGGAAAGAGGGCATTGTTCCAAAAGGTCTGGAAGAATTGAGAAAGCTAATCTCTCCCATTCTTCCAAATCTTCTCGAATAATACTTTTCATTACCCCAGAAGGTTTGCGGTAATGAGGGAGGTGTACCAAAGACCGAATCTCTTACACGGTTCGGGAAAAACTTACAGCTGCTGCTCTTGGCTCAATAAATAGGGCAGATGCCTCTGCCAAAATGACTGGCTTCTCCCCTTCCGCAACTAGAGTCTCAATGTGTCCTTCCACCCATGCCTTTCTCCCTTCAACTTTGGTGGTCTTGGCCCTCAAAACGACATAAGCTCCTGCTGGTGCTGGAGATTTGTAGTTGATGTTCAAATTTGCAGTCATACCAATTTTATTTGGAAGAGCAGCAAAACAACATCTTGCCAGACCCTCATCCAACATAGTCGCCAAAAATCCGCCATGTATAATTCCCGGATGTCCACACAACTCCTCGCCCACGTATGAAATCGACACCATGCTCTTTCCTCCCTGCTCATTCCAGAAAAAAGGCGGTACTGCGACTCTTCCCGGTCCCATTAATGTGCCTGCCGTAAGGTTGTTCCTTCGGAAAGCCTCGGGGACTTTCATATGTGGTCTCGATTCGGACATTTCTGGTTTTGAGCGTAATTCGACGGCAAGAGGATGGCTCTGGATGAACTCTTCGATTTCGCGCTCTATATCGTCTGTGGGGACGAACATTGTAAGAGTTTCCGCATCTGTGGGGGGGTTCAGAAACTCCTGGGCGGCTTTAATTGCTGGCATTGCGGCGATGAGGAAGCCGGTTGTTGTGAAGAAGGCTGCTATTGCAACGAACTTGATAGTTCTTCGAAAGAAGGAAGCCGGACGTGGGGGAAGGGTAGCTAACAGAAAAATATGTTAAAATTGATCTTTTAGAAGAGTTAATCTGGTCTATCTACCCTCTGCAAAGCGAAATGTCGTACTGGTGGTGAAATTTCTTGGGCGGATGACAAAATTCCGTGGTGTCGCTGTTCCCGAGAAGAATCTTCCTGGGCCGAGCGAGGCTACCGGCCTCAACAATCGGGGTGCCAAGACCATTATGCACTCTGATTTCCTTCAAGAATCTTCGGCGGTGAGGAATTACATAGATAACCACCCTTTCTGAGTGGTGGTGGTGGGGCAGTGTGAGGAATGTCAGTGAGAGAAAACGGGGACTTCTCCAAGTTGCCTCGGCCAAACATTGCCCCCGAGTCGTTATCGCTTATCGGGAAAGAGCCCCTGACTAGTGGTGGGCACGTGGTCTTACTCTCTGTCAACTGGTGTGTAAAATTAGTAAGTAGGAGTATTCAAGGATAAAACTAGAATATATACTTTGTTTCTTTACTGAGGTCAACTATGAAGTTGGGGAACTCTCTTCGGAAGGACAGTAAAAGCGGCAGTAGATACTTAAGGTTCGTACCTTTCTCCAGAGCCAAGTAAACTATTCTAAACACTTTGGAACAGTTTAAAATACGCCAAATCGTTGAAACAACCAACTTGAATTTCCCAAAAGTATCTAGTCTAGTGAAGTCTGCGGCTTCGGTGAAACTTGACCATGAAAGCAAAAATAGTAAGCACTAGACGAAGTACAAGCGCATTCAAAAAGTATTGAAATACAATTCTTGTAATCAAAATCATCAAATACCAAGCCTGCTATTACTATATTCCTCCAGCACACTTTCTGTTTCACAATCTACAACTTCTGTGAAGCCTTAACGCGGGATCTTAAAATGGGCCAGGAAAAATTGCTTATCCTCAAAAATTGGATTCAAAAACACTGTATTAAATTACCTCCTCATAAATCACCCCAATAACCAATTTCACAATCTCAACCCTTTACTTTCTTCTTCTGCTCTCTCTTTTCCTCCTAAAACATTTCACAATCCCGTGCTATCCCATTTCTCCATCAACTTGTTGTCCAGCACTCCCTCGGGAAAATCACTCTGCCCAAGATGAGTAGTATGACTCCAAGGTTTCAATTCATTCTCCTGCCGAATCGTAGCCGCAAAACAAGTACTCCATCCCAAACGAGGATACGCTGTAACCACGGCCTCGATTGTCTTTTCAGAAACGAGTTCTGGGTTTTGACCCACGTTGTCGAACAGAGTTGCCAGTTGAATTAATGCTCCCACTTTTTGAATGTTAGCTTCTCTCATTTTATTCTCACATCTGACGAGGAAAGGGCGACGGAGGAGAGGAAAAAGGAAGCAACTCACTCCTAGAAAGCGTCCCCGTAGTACCCAAATCCTGATGTCTAATCACACTTTCAACAACACTCTCCATCTGTCCCTTTTCACTTCCCCATTCCGTCAAGGATTCCTTAACCAAAAACCCACCATAAAACTCAAAAGAAAGCTTGGTAGCCGAGATGTTCTCGGGTGTCGTGCCAATATCGTGGAACATACATGTTAGGAAATAAGTTTCTTCAAAGGAGGGTGTGAGCCAGGTTGGGAATGCATGTTTGAGGATCGCGATGCCGTAGGAGAATACGCGGAGGCTGTGATGTAGTGTTGGTTTTGGGAGGGATTCGCGGGCATGCTTGAGTGCTTGGTTGGCCAAGGGGGTTGTGGGGAGGGGAAGGGAAGTGATGGGATAATGTGGTGCTGGGTTTTGGGCTTCTGGAGAGGTTTTGAGGAGGACTGGGAGGTCCCGTGGGACTGCTGTCCAACCGTAAAGGGTTGTTGCTTCGTCTTGGGCGTTTGCCATGGTTTTTGTTCTGCTTTGGTTTTTGTTCTGCCTTTGAGGGGGATGGAGGGGTTTGTTGGAGTATGTGAGTGAAGTGATTGGGATATTGACTTTCCAGTCTAAACAGCAACCAAAAGTGAGTTATTGTGGAATTGATGTGAAAGTGTTATCCAGAAAAAACACTCTGGGCAAGTTGAGATGATATTTATAGAAAACCACTTAAGTAAAGACTAAATTCTCAGCAAATGACATCACATCGCCCCCAACACCGTCCTCATCCCAACGATTAGAAATCATCGGACCTCGCACAACAAGGTTATATTTGTCCAAGAGTAATCAGCAAATAATCAAAAGCTTCCAATAACAGACAAAATTGCGTCCAAATCATATACGTGTGGACCAGAAGTTCTTTCTCCGCGGGTATGCGGGGTACGGAAGGGGCTAAAGCTGCATCTTGCATGCCTTAAATGGATGGCTTCGGGATTTGAACCCGAGAACATACTCGTAGTACAGTCATGAAAAGAATAGACGCCTTTGTTTTGACAGAGTGGATGGAGATTTAAAAATGAGGAAGAAAAAGGGTACGTAAGAGTGTGTCCCATACAATATCTGGTGAATGTTAGTACCCTAAATCTTTTCATACAATTGATTAAACTTAACAAACGTAGGTTTCAAATCTTCACGTAAATCTTATCTTAAGTAAATTACACTAAACTTCTCATATAATTTTATAAATTCAACAAATATACGACGAACCATAACCTAAGTGACATACCAAAACCGAAAAAGGAAGCAACTTAAAGATAGATTCCAAAGGTTTTCACTAATTCATGAACCTTACTACTCTACCAAGTCCCTTCCTAGGTTCCCTTTTCCTGCTGTTGAGGAGGTATTTTCCTTCTGTTTTTTTGTTTTTTTGTGTCGACTATCCTTGTGCAACTTCATGTCTTTATTTCTTATCAGTCGGAAAAGAATATAATAAAGTTCCAAGTTTAACGTAGGTAGTGTGTAACATGGAGTCGTTAAAAATTCGACCCGCATAATTCTCTACTCGGAAATGGTGTTTCATCGTGCTCGATTCTAAGGCTCATATGTTGATAATTCTCCTTGGAAGCCTTGTGGTCAAGTGTTTGGGGGTAAGGCATATCCAATTGACCCTGTCAAAACAGTCTTCCTAGACGAGGTTGAGACAAATATTAGAACGCAGATGACTGTTTTCTAAACTCCCAAAGAATAAATGTTTTCAACTTTTGAAAAAGCAATACTCTCTAGAATCTTCGACTCAAACTACGACTTTTATTAAAAACTCGAAACTCATACCTTCTGATTCAATTAAGCCAACATGGGCAAGAGCAAACACCGTCTGTCGGAAAAGTTGAAGCTAGACAAACCCCAAAATATGAAATCCGCCCCCTCCACCCCTCTCATGCTACGAGCCAGCACTTAATCATCTTATCTCTTTAACATGTACAGAAAACACCAGAACTTACTACTGACGGTTAAATTTCTACTGCTGAATTATCTCAAAATATCAAACGTGAGAAGAAATAGAACCGAACTACCCCCATCATGCTATCACAAAAGGCACTTTCAAGCCTTAGGAAATTTTATATGATCTTCCTCCTAAGAAGTGAGGCAAGAAAGTGCCTCCCCCAAGCTAATGTAATCGTTCTCAACGGGTTTTCTGAGTATATCATGCTCCCAAGAAACACAGTTGTTTATAAAAAAGCTAAAGAGAACTTCAAACACCTCCTCGAAACTTCGAAATCTCAACTTCTTTGCTCAACCTCCCTCCACCTTGGAAATGTAAAATAATTACAATGAAATATTACAACCATGAGAAGTTAAAATAACAGCTACCACAAGCGACAACAGAGAAGTGTTTTTACTAAAAGTGGTAGTCGGAGCTGATTGAAATGACTACTCAAATCCAAACAACCGTTCCCTTTCTCGGTACTCTGCGCGACCTTGTTCAAAGTCAACCCCTCTCTTCAATTCGAAAGTAAACTACATGGAAGCCCCAGTAATCCCCAGCCACTTCTCATCCCGGAAACCCAAAGAGAGAAGGACCGGCCGCAGTTGCTGTTGTCGATTCAAACTATACTTTTGAAAAGAGGTATTTCACAATACTTCTGTCATATTATAACAAATTCGCAGTTCCATGCCCTGTCAAGCAGATTCAACACCGTCCTTGTAAGAAAAAGAGAATCTCTTTCAAGAACCTACATTTAGGTCCTTAACAATCACCCAGTAGAGCATTTCTGTGTCGATTTTCGCACGGGAATACCTTCTTTTCAGTTCTCCCTGAAACGAGATAAACTACAAGAGACAGTTATATAATAGCAAAAGGTCATTAATGTTCGCTGTACGCGCATCTTCTATAACATCCAAAGAATCTCGCCAAAGTCGGTCAAGAACACATAGTTTTCGAACTTCTTCTTGAAATCTCCTCATCTAAATGACAAATTCAAGAACCAAAAACGCCGAGAATGAATCCACCACTTTAAAAAAGCTCTCAAAGCAAGGAGTCCGCACATATAGAACCACATCAACACGGAATTCCGTACATCACTGGTCTCCAATTCTTCGAGTTCACAAACAAGCTGCTCATACCAAAGCAGCAAGAAACAATTATCAACCACAAGCACCCCTTATTTCTTCCCTCCCAAATCCCATCCATTAGTGATAAACAAAACCAACAACACTTCCCACCGTCGAAAACGCACAAAAAGCACCACACCCCATCCTCGCCAAGATTCCTTCAATACACCCAACTCTGTACCACCATCCTATGTAACTTTCCCGTACCAACTCACACTCATTGGTGTAACTTGCTTGGGGCACTCTGGAAACAACATATCCGCGGAACGAAAAGTTTCCAATGTTGTGCTTAGAAACATTGGAAGCTATGGCGTTTATATAGACTTCAAATGCCAACTTGCTTGACTTACCTACTAGTACCAAATTCACCAGCTCATTATCCCTATGTACATTCACATTACTTCCTCTTATCCCCAAAAATTATCCTCTGCATCCACTTCTCTCATCCTCCATATTCCAAACTTGATCTTTAAGTACACGAAGAAATCTGAAACGACCACACAAGGTCAAATTTACAGATCCCAACTAGAACTCAAACAATTAGAGGTATTATTCCAGGTAACTTAGGAGAATCAAGAAACTAACATTCTAAATCTTCTAGACCCCCACGAAAAATCATTTTTAATCATCCTGGACTGCTTCGCACAATCGAAAGCAAGGTATAAATGCTCAATCCCCTTACCACTCACTACTCCAGTGTCGAAATATTTTGCTCCGTCACCAAGAAGAAGACAGCAATGCAGGACTTGCATCACTCAAAGTAGACACCTGATCACAGTCAAATCTTTGGACTCAAAGTTCGTAAAGTAGACAAATAAACTCTCAAATTCGCAAAAATTACACAACTACAAAGCTTTATGTAAATCCATACACAAAAAAGCAAAACACCTCTCCATCCATTCAGCTCCAGAAGATCCAGAATCCCCAATTCCCGCAGAGAAAACCCAAAATGATTTTAAAAGAAAAATAAACATAAGAGAAGCCGATTGTCATAATCTCGTAATCTCGTGTATTATAAGGAGAGAGTGTGTGTGGTTCCGTAGGATAAAAACACAAAACAGGAAAAGGAAAACAATTTAAAGAATGGTAAGCAGATAGCAGGGCCAACAGTGTACAGCAGCATCCCAACTCAAGCCTTCAACTGCACCTGCAAGCATGGCATACACAATACCTGCGTCTCCCCCCCAACCTCCTTAGGATAAAAACACCCATCATCAAATCCACTCTTACACTCATGACACCGAAAGCACTCATCATGCCACTCCCCACCCAGAGCTTGAACATACTGCCCAATAACGGGTTTCTTACACTTCTTACACTTAGGCGCGCGTCTCTCCGTGCGTTTAGTCTGACACCCCAAGCACCACGCATACCCATCCTTCTCAATATGCGTTTGGCCCTTCTCAAAAGGATCCCCACATTCGGCGCAGAAGAAATGGCCATAATGCCAATGCTCACCAAGGGCAATGGTATGCTCCCCAATAATGGGAGTTTTGCAATGTTTGCATTTAGGCGCAAAAGCCTCATGCCAGTCGAGATGGCAGAAGAATCGGAGTCGTTCGTCGCCATCTTCTGCTAGGGTTTGGCCTTCGATTTCGGGGATTTCTTCGCCTCGGGCGCGACGTTTGATTCGGTCGATTCGTTCGGCGCGTTTTGTTTCGGGCTCGAAGCGGATTTCGAGGGATTCGAGGCCGGTGCCGCAGTTGAAGCAGATGAAGCATTCTGGGTGGAAGTGTTCTGGTTTTCCGCTTAGGGCTACCACACGGCCTTCGATTGGGAGAGTACATTGATGGCATGTTGCAGTGGCTCTTTTGCCAGCAGTCGGTGCGGGAGACCAGTGTCCTCGAGAAACAGGAGCGTGACCATGTGGTTTAGGGCGACTGGAAGCGGCCTTGGGATCTGGTAAAGGTCTTTGTCCATTGGATTTGGGTGGCTCCGTCGACGATACATTAATTGTGGGAACTCCTGGTGCCGAGACGGATATTGAGGGTGCATCTGGAAAGTTTATGGTTGGGACGGCGGGGGCCGATTGAGGTACGTTGATGGTAGGGATCGAAGGTCGAGAATTTGGCAGATTGATGGTTGGTATAGCGTGGCTGGTTTGTGGTGCATTGATTGTTGGTAGTGATGGTCTTGATTGTGGTGTATTTATTGTAGGAATTGCAGGTCGTGACTGGGGGGTGTTTATTGTAGGTATTGATGGTCTCGATTGAGGCGTATTGATTGTAGGAACGGTATATCTTGATTGTGGTGCAGTGACTGTAGGAGCGGTAGGTTTCGAAAGGGGGCAGTCGAATTTAGATGCAGAGGGCCTTGGTCCAGAAACGGTGCTTTTGGGTGTTGAAGGTTTAGAATCTGGTGCTCTGATAGTGAGGATTGAGGGGTGAGATTCAGGCACATAGGCAGTGGGTGACGAAGAGACTGGGGAGTCAGTTATTTGGACTGGGCGTGATTCAGGAATGTGAACGGTCGGGAGAGGGGATGTGACATTCTTCGAATCTGAGCGAGTAGGTATGCTCTGCCTTTGACCGGCAGGTCGATCGAATGGTGATCTTCTTCGCACTTCTGGCTTTACATCAGCCTCCTTCGGCTTCCAATTACTTTCAAAGCTTACGATTGGACGACCTGGTTTGTCACTGACAACTGTAGGTGTCGGAAGTTTTGGACTTCTATCTTTCAAGCGCATGCTTGTTGCTTGACGAATATCATCACTCCTAATCTCGAGTCCATCTTTGGTAGCGGGTTCGGCTTTGTCTTTTTCAGCTGATTGGGCTGCGGCCACCGTCACTACTGGGAGACTGTTGGCAGTGTAGAGAGGGTTTCTAGACTGAGTTGGAGGATTTTGATGAATCTCTGTCCTGTGAAGCTTCTTGGTTTTTTCTGGGGGAGTGCTACTAGACCGTGGTTCGACAACATCTTGCGCAAATTGTACTCGGCTGAGAGGATTGCGGGGCTTGAAACGGAGTGGTGCAGGCATATCTCGGTCCTCTGTGGTTCGACCACGAGGTGTACTCTCTTCTGGCTCCTCCCAAATCTGAGAACCCGTAAAGGTAGAGCCAATCTCTCCACTGATATTTCTTTTGGCACTGCTTCGACGTTTTGAACTTCCAAGCCTCCTTGCTCCCATGATGCTGCCATAAGACTTTGTGTTTACTACCGTGCTGGTGCTGGTGGTTGATCTTGTAGAATCAAGTGATGGACGGATGGGATCTGGACTGAGGCAGCGTTCATGCTCGTCGGAAGAACCGCTGGATACACGCATTCGTGGAGACATCATGCCACCACTACAACTCGATCCACCAGAAACTGATCTTGGAGCCAAATCTCTTGCCAAACCCGTGGCAATTCCCATTCCACCATAGCGGCCGACACTTTGAGTCCTCGCATGGGCGTAGCTGTTTTTTCTAAGATGATCGTTGTAGCGATATGGCGCATCTGGGTTTATAACTTCGGGGTTTTGGTGTTGGAAGACCAGCTCAGATGCCTCATTCTGAGCTGCAGCATGAACTCGAGCTTCTTCATCTTCTTGCTTCTTGATGTCCAGATCTTCCATCGCTTCTCTCAAAGAGACAGCCTCCTCCTTTTCCATCCATCTCAGCCCTCTTTCAATGTATGTGGCGCTTGGGACGACTTCAGAAGGCTTCAGGGGTAGAGCGGGGGAGGTCTGGCTGGGTTGCTGAGCAAGCTGCCGACCAGTTCTCGAGGAGACGGAATACGTGGAGAGAGAAGACTGGGCCCGTCTGTGGGACATGGCACTGGCAGACCGAGAGCCATAATCGGAAGATGTTCTCTCAGAAGTTTCGTTTGTAGGAGCGGCTGGTTGCACCGATGGACCGGGTCTGTCTGTTGATTCTCGGCGGTTGCTGGCAGGTTGAGGTCTTGCGCCGCTAGGTCGTGCAACGCGGTTGCTTCTCAAGTCGGCGAGATAATCAGCTGGACACAAGTGGGATTAGTTGTTGAATAAATGTAGAGAGGGGAATATTGCATCGTGAAATGCTGCCCGGACCAGAAAGAGAAGGTTTGCCTACCAAATTGTTCATTGGACATGGAAACCGGACCAGGAGGAGTGACTTTGCGTGTCCTGTCCTTGGATCTCCCACGAAGGAGCATGACTGTGGTCGGGAGTGGTTATGCGACTGGAGCCAACTGCTTTTTGGGGAAGATTGTTGGGATGATATAAATGATGTGGAAAAAGAAGGATGATGGAAGCAACAATTGCGTTGTAGAAAGAGAGTGGGAGGAAGGAATGTCTGAGAGGCAATTCAGCTCAAAGTAATACAGTCTTGGGAGAAGTAAACAAGTGCAACGGGCTGGGGCAACGCAATCACGTGGGACTGACAACGCACTCTCACGTGGCTGCGTCGCGTAATCGCCTCCACCAACTACGATGCGGCGATATAAATTCGTGTTCTCCTCTGTTGTTCACTACTTTGTCTAATCGTGGCGCCAGGACCCCACCCTTCCTAGTTAGCCAAATCATGAGTTAGGTACACAGATAAATATTGGATTATGGCTTTGGTGGTCGGGTGAAGTATGGGTGAATTATTGAGTTTCATCCCAAAGTGCAGCAAGTAAAGCTTCGTATGATTGAGTATACTAGTAAGTATGTTGGTTGAAGTGAGTACTATCCCCCCCCCTAAATAAAATGTAAGCGCACGGCCGCTGTGCCATACTAAATGTCTGTGCACTCTACATTTTATTTAGGGGGGGGGGATAGTATAATAAATCGCTAAGAAAAGCTAAATATTTGAATTCAAATCAAGAGACGAGACTTATTTTTTTTGTGGAACTTTCAGCTGCTCGACTACGAGGGTTACAAAGGGCGAGACCTACGTAGAAACCCGGTACCTAAGTACCGACATCTGTACTTCGTACTCCTTTCTATAGTCTTTTTTACAACGGATTTCTTTGCATCGGAATAATTCGAAGAAAATCCATGGCACCCAGCGGCAGCCTCACATCACAATCAAATGTGTGGTTTCCAATTGGCTCGGGCTCTTTTCCGGATCCTGCCGCTAGCATTTAACCCTTCCCTTGTTGATTTATTTCCGTTATTCCCGCACAACTTATACCCGGATAATGCAAGCTATACCTACTACTCCTCTCGGAACTCAATGCCGAGTTATACCCTTCGTTGGCTATCTATCTCGTAATGAAAACGCAGTGCACAGCATCGCTCAATCGCCTCCCACGAGAATCTAGTGCATGCGATGGCAATCGGAATGACTCTCTTGCTTCTCCTCTCAACCAGTAAGCACCTGCCCGACAGCGCCATCAAATCCCACCTGCATGGACATTGCATGGCTCGGGATCTATAGCGGGGTACCTGTAGTGCTGTAGTGCTGTAGTGGGTACTAGGTAGTTGTTGTTATTTAGCTTCAAAAAATTGGCAAACGGCGTATTCTTCTCTCATTCCGTTTGACAACATCACTTCTCAATTCCTCCGCTGCGATGCAATGCAATGGAATGGCTGATCTTCATATCCACACCTCTCTCTTACCATCCCCTTTCTTGAATCTTTTATGGGAATCTGATCTTGTCTTGCTTCACTTTCTAAATCCACCACTTTCCAGTTTGATTTCAGATTCAATATGACTTCCGACATAAGCGACAAGAACCAGCCCGAGACCGATGGCTCGACTGATATCGAAGAAGCACTACGCACAGAGACATCTGAGGATGTACCGCCAGATGGAGGTTACGGTTGGGTGTGTGTCGCATGTGTATTTCTGATCAATGCGCATACTTGGGGTGTCAACAGCGTAAGTTTTTGCGAAAGGAGGTTACGATGAGGAGATGGTAAGACGCCCGGTCATTGCTCTTGGTCACCCGCTGTATCAAGCAAAATCATTGCTCGAGAAGGTTTCGGAGACTGAAAGACTCAGTTTCTTTCTGGTCCTAAATCTTCTCGATCAAGGATTGATTGCGATTACTCAAAAGTGTCTCGCACAATAAAGATAATGGGTGGCGAAGAGCAATGACCAAACTTCTCACTGTAAAATCGACTTGGGGAGTCTGTGGATTGTCTCTACCTATGCGCTCGATAATCTTGGGGCTAACTATCTTTCCAGTCTTACGGTGTATTTCTTGCTCATTATCTAGAAGCCAATACCTTCCCAGGAGCAACTTCCCTCGAATATGCCTTTGTTGGTGGTCTTTCCATCTCAACAGGTCTTGGTGTCGCTCCCTTGGCGACCCTCGTCATGCGAAAATTTGGCAACAAAACGGCACTCGGTGTTGGAATCGTTCTAGAGACGGCTGGCCTTTTGGGTGCTTCTTGGGCAACTGAGATATGGCATTTATTCCTGGCACAAGGAATTGCTTTCGGACTCGGCATGGGTTTCCTCTTCGTCGCCAGTGTTACGATTATACCCCAGTGGTTCCTCAAGAAACGATCTTTCGCAAACAGTATTGGGGCAGCGGGAAGTGGTATTGGCGGACTGGTGTACTCGCTTGCGACAAATGCGATGATTCAGTCTATTGGATTGAACTGGGCTTTTCGGATACTTGCGATATTGGCATTTGCAGTCAATACCATATGCACAATCCTGGTGAAAGATGTAAGTTCTGGTCTTTCAATTTCTTTTTACCTTGCTTATGCAGGCTCAATTGTTCCACGACTTGCTCAGCTCTTTTTGGGGCTGTTGTGGAACTTCGTTTATTCCCCTTCGCCATTTCGGGAATGCATAACTAACTTCCAAATAGCGCAACAAACACATTGGCACCGTTCAAGTCCCATTTGACATCACCCTCCTCAAACGCCCTCAAGTCTTACTCGTCCTCGGATGGGGATTCTTCAGCATGTTGGGTTACATCGTTCTCTTATTCTCTCTCCCAAGTTATGCCAGAAGCGTCGGTCTATCCGCAAAACAGGGTTCCGTCATTGGAGCCATACTGAATCTTGGCCAAGGTAAGTTATCCAAATCATTGATCCCAAAGCAACAAATTTAACAAATACCCACAGGCCTTGGTCGTCCATTCGTCGGTTATTTCAGCGATGCATTCGGTCGAATCAATATGGCCGGAACATGCACTTTCCTAGCCGGCCTCTTCTGCTTCATAATCTGGATCTTCGCAAAGTCCTACGGCGTCCTGATCTTCTTCGCCCTCATAGTCGGAACAGTATCCGGAACCTTCTGGGCCACAATTGCCCCCGTTTCCGCCGAAGTAGTAGGTATCCAAATCCTACCCTCCATCTTATCCCTTGTATGGATTGCTCTTGTACTGCCTTGTACGTTTGCGGAACCTATTGCGTTGCAGTTGAGGAAAACCAGCGGGGATGTGTTTTTGGATGCGCAGATTTTTACGGGGTTTATGTATGTGGGGGCTGCGTTGTGTATGTGGTTTTTGAGGGCTTGGATGGTGAGGGAGCGGGAGAGGAAGTTGGCTGAGAAGGTTGTGGGGAGGCAGAGGGGGGTTCTGGGAGAGGGGGAGGGAGAGGGAGAGGGGTTGGGAAGGATGGTTAGTAGGGCTACTACTGTGGAGAAGGTTAAGGGTTTATGGGTTTGGGAGAGGGTTTGAAATTGATGAGATGATGAATGCGAGGAGAGGTGGGATGAGATGAGGCGAGAGAGAGGAGGGAGACATATACCCATATTTTTTGATTGTTCAGTTTGTGCGCGATTTACATGACATAAAAGTGAAAGACGAGAAGAGTTAGTAATTAATGGATCTTCATTTATTTGGTTCAAGTTGTTTATTGCCTGGCTTACCAGGCTTACTCGTGCCCCAACCATTTGGCCCCCAAACATGAGGTTCCTCTCTCGGCTTCCCTCATAGTATTTAGTGATAATTAGTGTCTTCCGTTCTCGATGAGTTTTTACAAAAACACCAATCGTCAGCAGCATTAAACCTTGATTTTCATCACTCTTGTCATTCTATTCCACTTGATACATTCCCACGATAATTCTGAGGAGCCAATGATGGCTTTTCATGGCTGAAGTTTAGTGTAACTTGGGCGGCTGTTGCCTAGAGTGTATGAAAAAGCGGCACTGTAGTGTAGGTACTAGTTTGATGCTGCCTTGATGGCTTCCCAGACCCCGTGACTTGGCGTTTTCCTCGCGTTCCAATATATAGGCTTCTCCGACTTCCAGAATAACTTCAACCACATCCGCAACACACGAAAGCAATTCTACTTTGGTAATTGCTACAGCGATTGTTGCCACTTTGCTTTCTTCACCTCTCTGAAGACCACTCACGGTATTTCCATAGCCCTCGCCGCGACCTCGATCGTTCTTCACGCGTCCTCGCAGCCACGGACAGAGCAGTTTTATGTCTTTATCCATAAGTCTCTTTTGTTCCAACAGAGGTCAGTTTTCCCACAATCCAACAGATAAGTTCGCAAGTTTCCTTACCTCCTTTCTAGTCTGAGAAACCGCTTCGTCTTTGCAAACCAACAAACAGTCGCAACCCCAAGGTCTGATCAGAAACAAACCCGAAGCAAGACCACTCCCTTGACGTTCACAAATTAAACACTTTTGACCTCGACAATGAACCTTTCCATCAAATCAACCGGCAGACAAACAACTATCAGAATGCCTAAAACCAAGGGTTCCAAGAAAGAGCCCGAGGCCAAGAAGGTGTCGCAACCTTCCGTTCCAGAAGGTATTTATCTTTTTCTTCAGATGACGTCGATCCCACGATTCATTGCCATCACGACATTCCTAGCTAACTAGCTCTTAGGCAATACACGAGACCAACCACCAAAGCAACTGCCACAACAATCTCAAAACGCACTCCTTATGAAGCTGTCAACGGAGGTACGGTTTATGATTTTTGAGTACATCGTTCTCCGCAACAAAAATATCCGAATCTGCACTCCGTCAACGAAGAAGCACCGGGGGTATCCTTCGTTTGCTTTCCGAACCACTTGCAATTTGCGGCTCGTCAACAAGCAAATATACTCGGAAGTCAACAGTTTGTTCTACACCTATAACTGCATTGTCATCGGCAACGGAAGTTGGCGTACGGTCGGGTGAGTTGACTAGTAGTCAGATTTATTTTTGTCCCTCCCCCAAAAGCCCCCTGGAGCCCATGGTGCCACCCGGTGGGTGTGTTTGGACGAGGCTTTGGGTCTTCCCTATCCCATTAGTGGAGGGAATTGCACTGACATATCCCAGATGTGTTAACCTCGATGCATTGCAGCGTTTCGTCGCTTGTGTTCCCGCACCCCACCTGGCTCAAATCCGCGAGATGAGACTGGAATTCGGTATCACAAAGATTTTGGGTTCTACGAACGAGGAGGAATTCACACCTCAGGGTAATGACAATGATCTTATGACTCTCGCTCGCACTGTGACCAGAAGGTTCACGGGAGTTACTAAACTCGAACTATGCATCCCCAGAATTGCCGAATACTCCGAAGCTAGCAGCCCTTACATCCGGCGAAAGGTAGTTGTCCAGGGCTTCTGGTTTGCCCGCACAGAAGAGCGTTATACTTTTTTGCGCAGGTTGACGACGGAAAAGAAGTGGCCAAGTTTTATCAATTTGTTGTTGAAGCTCGAGAGGTTGGAATACATCGATGCGGGTATTTTCAAACAAGAGTTCCAGAAGTCTTTACAACAATCTGTAGAGAATTCACAGGCGGCGGGGCGTGTTACTGTTCTACACAGCTGGAAACTAAAGAAGCATTTCGTGCTCTAAAGTTGGGGAGACATGTACCTATGTAATGATTGGAGCACCCTCGAAATTTGCAACGGTATCTTATCTATACCGTACTTTGAACCATAGAACTACTTGGGGGAACCTGCGGATCTTGATAATTCATAAATCAATACGGAATGAGTGACTATATTTAATACTAAAAAGGTATACAAATACAATGACTTGACCAAAAAAACTTTTCCCAGACACAGACAACCAACACCTCTCCATCACTGCCCGTCTACCAATAGCCCCCTCAAATTATAGTCTAATAATCCGATTGCCAATTCAGCAGTCGAATTGACAATACCACTCAGTGTCCCAGTTGCCCCCTCTATTTTGGCTGTACTTGTAACAATCGTTTCCATTCCATTTCTGGTTTCCATAAGTAAGATCAATACCACCCTTGGCGGGAGAGTCCTTGCTGCGAACACTAGGAGACCACCAGATCGTGAAGTCGGGTCCTTTGGTGGTTGAGACAACTTGTGATGCGGGTTTGTTGGCTTCCCAGTGGCCCATGTTCTTTCCTTCTTTGTCGACAATATCGACAAACCATCTTACGTTTGAAACAATTCTCCCACCTAGGAAGTTTGAAGGTCAGCCAAGTCAGCGAAAGGAGAGAATGATGCTCTTACCAGTAATTCTGATGTTGGCGTCGCACTTGTTTGCTTGCCAGTCTGCACGAGTCTCCAAGGCAGTTTCTTGAGAAGCTGTGGGTGCAGCAAAGGCGACACCAGCGGAAAGGATAGCGATGAGGACGTTCTTGGAAAACATTTTGAAATGTGGTGACTTTTTGAAAAAGTGGTTGGGTAATAGAAAGTGGTTTGACGGAAAGGTGATGAATGAATGTGTTTAGTCGAAGAAGCAATGCCCAAGTCGAAGAAGTAATGAATTGAATGAATGTGATAAATGAGATGGAATGAGATGAAAGAGATGAAAGAGATGGAATGAGATGCTTTGGTAAAGGTATGATACCAGACATACTTATACTACCTTTGATGATTTGGAAGAATCTACCTCTTTGCTGAATAACTTCACATAGTTAAATTCCATAGGCACCTTCGTACTGCTTACTGTGCTTCTACCTCAAAAATCTATAAGTATTCTGCCGCAGCCTGCAAGAGGATTTCTAAAATCTTGAATTGATATCACCATGCAGTTCGCGGACGGGGGTTTGGAAATCCTTTCAGTGTTCCCCAACCGAGGACCTAAGCTTGTAACTGTGCCTCACCCTACCAAAAGAAGAATTGTTTGCCACACATTGATTGGAAGAACCAGAATAAATTACAGCATAAATCTTCCGTAGCCATTTTGCCTCATGAAGAAGTTTTTGTTTATACGTTGTTCATTTCAATCTCATATGTTTACAGACGGAAAATAGATCTTTTTTTTTTCCGTCGTCGTGCATTTCACTTACCTAGAAGATACGTGCGGCTGCGCATTTCTAAAATTGCTCGTTCCTATTCCTTCTATTGGTTAGGCCACCAGATTTGTTCCTCCGTCTAAAGTGGCACAGCGGCAGGGAATGGAAACTTTAATTTGGCTGCGGCAAATGCGAAGCAATTATCAATTGTAGTAACTATTAAAATTCAGAAATAGATACATCGCTTCCTGCTTTCTTTCTCCGCCTTTTTTCCCCCCTTAAAGAATAACGCACTCCAGAGCCTCTTGTTCTCACAGTGCTCACGGAATCACCAGAGCGGCGGCGCCTGAGGCTCTGCGCGTAAAAGTTTTGCCGCTCGTATCCTGGCTCTGATGAGATGAATTTACGGAAAGGGATTTAAAAGATCGTTAAAATTCAGCCTTAGTTATCTCGCTTCTGTATAGTTCGCTTCACCTTGGACAAAGGAAGTTACGAGAAAGTGTTTTATGTAAAAGTTCTCTATGTAATACTATTTGTTGTACATGTGCTAAGAAATTAAAAGGTTACCTATGAAGAAGACGAGTGTGCTAGAAGGAGATTCTCAGGTACAAAACCAAAGCCTGGAGTCTTAGGGCCTGTTTGGCTCGCATAAATATATGCATGGGTATTTAACGAGATGTCCTAAATAGTGACCTCGTATAAGTTAGTGCATCTTATCAATTGTTCCTTAATATATTAAGTGATCGTTTAGCTCGTAGTATATATCCTTATATATATCTTCTTAGTAAGTAGCATAGATAGGCGTCTTAGCAGTAAGAAAACATATATATATAAAGTTTTAAAGATTTATATCTCTAGAGGTCTAAATCTTTTTTTAGTACATATCCAATTTCTATATACACTAAGATATACGAGGATAACCGAGGGATTTGCATCACTTTTAAATATGCATGCCAAACACTGGTGCATATATGTAATTAGTGCATATATATATATATTACCTCCTGATTTCTGGTGATGCATATCCTTGATATACACGAGCCAAACAAGCCCTTAACTAAACAAGTGACTTCTATGAATTGTTAACAAAGCTCACACTCTAAACAGATTTTCAGCAGTTCTTACCTTTCAGCTACATCTAGCTCCTAGGGGCTTGCACGTTGAATAAAAACAGTATCGACGGACCAATCCCGATACAACCTGATCATGAACCTTGACCCAATTGAATAACGGGAGGGAGAGAATAAATTCATCTCCAAATGCTTCTTTTGCACTTCTTCCCCCATAAATAAAGCTGAGAGGAAGGGAATATCAGAATGAGTAGACTTTGAGCTTACATTTCATGGGTACCTGTATTCCCGGTAACAGCCACTGCACAGAATGAAACTCTAAAGGATGGTGGGTGCATTTCTAATTACCTCTTGGGAAAACCACTTGTCATTGTGAGGATCATTGACTGTGATATTTTGGAATGAACAAAACGACGTCATAGAATAAAGGGTTGAAGCACTGGCATCAAACCCACCAAGAAAGACAAGTAACTCCCGATATTTCAGGTCTGGGGCAGGAACTTTGACAATGTGTGCACCCGAACTCGTTCCCCGGTTACCAAGGCCTACACTAGATCGCTTATCCCATTCTCCGAAGGACATATTGAACTTGGTGATTCCTGGTTTTGAAATTTCTTTGGTAGTGGACTTGTCAGTGCAAGGAGTGATTCCACCACCGATGTAATATCCAACGCCTTCAATTGTCGTATCGCACCCGTAAGCTGGTCTGGAAAGTTGGAAAAACAATCAAGAGTAGAAAGGAGCATCATCTAAAACTTTTCCACTCGAGCCATCTCACCGTAAAAGAAAGTATGTACATTCCAAAACATCTAGACACTATCTCCTTATCCCCTCATCAGCTCCTCTACTTTCAGTTTTCTCTCCATCTCCAAGATTTAAACCATTCACCTCCTCCCTGCTCACCGCCCCACTACTCACCCTTTCAACCCCCTCGTCTACACATCCATCTTCCGCATCCCCAACACTCTTCTTCCCTTTAAGTCCCCAACCCCCTCTCCACCCAGCCCATCCCCTCTCCCACGGTCCCCTGACCAGAACAACCAACACTGCCGCTCCAACAAGTCCCATACTCGTCCCACCAGCAGCTTTCCACCCTCCAAGAGCATAAACATGATTACCAACCGCCGTCCCAATAAGCTGGCCACAAAAAACAGCAACCATATAAGCGGTATTGACCCGATTCCTAGCCAGGGGCGCGATAGCATAGATAGCCGTCCGATTGGCAATCTGCGATGTTTGGAGACCAAAGTCGAGGAGGAAGGCGCAGATTACAGGACCAGCGAGGGAGAATGTGCCGATGAAGGTCGAGATTGTGAGGCCGATAAAGACTTGGTATGTACATTAGTTGTGAAGTTTGGCAAGGAGGAATGGGGATTGTATTGTGGTTTTGTGGGACAGCGGGATGGAAGAAGAGTCAGGAGTCTTACTGTATATACATCCAAGAAGGACAGAGTGGAGGGATGGGAGTTTGTCGATGACCCAACGTGCTGTAAATGAATTCATCAGTTCGGGTGTTTGAGAAAATTTCCGGAGTTTGAATAGAGAACAGAGAGCAGAACGAGAATGATATGAACATACAATAAATAGGCCCACACATGATAGAAGCAATCCCAATGAGCGCAAAAAGCCCAATTTGAACCGGATCATACCCATAAGGCTCCCCCGCCAACAAAAACGTCAACGTCGTCCAGAAACTGGTAAAAGTCGTAGAAACGCAAACAGCAACCACACAAGCCTGTACCAAAACGGGTTCCTTCATCAACATAGTCACAATACTCCAAAGCATCTTAAAGTAATTCAATCCCGCTGGATTGGTAGAAGGGTAATCAGGCATGAAGAGCCAGAGGAGAACGAAGATTAGATATTGCAGTGCGAGAGAGAGGAAGTAGACTGAACGCCAGGAGGTGTATTGGGTGAGGATCCCGGAGAGGAGACGTGCGATGAGCATGCCGAGGAGGAGACCGGAGACCATTATTGAGAGAGCGGTGGCACGACGGTGAGGAGGCGCAAGATCCCCAACGAGGGGGAGCATGAGTTGGGGTGTTACGGTTGTTAAAGCGGTTATGAATGAGAGGGTTAGGAAGACGGGGTAGGATGTTGTGACGCAGAGGCCTAGCCACTGTTGGTTCCATGTTAGTGAGATCTGAGTTGGGACAGAGGGGCGTAGGGTATTGAAGGTAGACCTACAACTGTTGCAGTGAAGAAGACCAGAAGGAGGACGAATGGTCGGCGTTCGAATATGTCGCCTAGAGGGCATAGGAAGAGAAGGCCACAAGCATAGCCGGCTTGCATGATTGTCGGTACGAGAGAGGCTGCTTCATCTGAGATGTTGAATTCTTCTGCTAGAACATTGAGGATCGGATGGTTGTAGTAAAGATTGGCGACGGTAAAAGTGCAAGCCTTAGCAATTTCTTAGCTTCTCAAGATCATGGCAAAAAAGAGAACATTGGAGATTTGAGTCAAACAGGCTCACTTTTCCTCTTGTGGGATATTACATGAAGATAGCGGTTGCAATGAATGAAGAAAGAGGATGTTCTCGTTGGAGTATTTACTTTCAAGTACTTGTCCAGAGTGACACCCCTTCCCTCGTCTTGAAACAGGAATAGTTAAACTTACAAATCCAAATAAAAGATTCAATGCCATGTTAAACTTCGGAGGCTTTTCGGGATCCCACCTACACCGTTTGGGCGTCCAAGTGACGAGTTTCCATATCTTCTTAGCCAATTCGTTCTCTCTCATTCCCTTCCTCTCATCTTCGATTGCTTCGGAGATGGGCTCTTTCGCATCATCATCATTCCCTCTCTTGCTCAACGCCTTCTCCTCAACGGCTGCCAAAGGCCTGATTCCCGCCTCAGGGGTTGCTTCAGCCATGATTGAATCGAGATCCTTAACAGCATCCGAATGTGCACAAAGAGAATATCAAGAACAAATGATCAGATGAACGAAAACAAACACGCAGACAGGAGACAGACAGGCTCAGATGGTATAAGTGAAAGGATGAAGATACCCGATAACCCATCCAAATGATGAAATTTGGTGTCGATGGTGCAGTCGGCGGTTGCTTCTGCATGTACAGATTCATGCCAACCTCTGAGTGGCTGGATTTCCAAAATACAGAAGTAAACCCCACTTGGGTAGACGCACAGCGCCGGGAACCTTCTAAAAAGAGGTGTAGAAACTCTCGAAGAGGCAAAAGAGGGAAAGGCACCAAATGCTTGGCTGTTGGGTGGAGACAAATAGTGAGAAGAGGGGATTTCTATTGGCTGAGGACTTCCCCAGCTGATATTTTACGATGGAGTGATTGGCTGGCTCCATCTATCCGATTGTCAAAAGTAGGTGACAAAAGTGGAGAGACTTGCAGCGGTGATATTCTGAAAGCTGGAGATTTCCGAGAAATCACATGATGTATAGTCATGTGACATACCTCCCCTCGAGGTCCCGTCATCCATGATTCTGGTGCTTATCTGTACCATGGGAAGACGAGTGGCCTTTTGGGCTGTTGAGGTTGAGGTTGAGAAAAATGTGTTGGAGGAAGAGTTTTAATGATAAAGATTATGAATGAAACTCACCAAGACGCTCCTAAATCTTGGATAAAAGCAAACTACATGAGAACGGACGATGATCCGCAGCTACCAGTAAATAGGCAGCGTCTAGAACCAACCTCATTTGTATGAGTTGGCCTGTGCAGCATCTAGTGGAAATCGCGTGGAGAGGGTGTTGTTGTGTTTCCCCAATCGGTCGAGGCCTGCAGCTGGTAACCTGTGACCTGTCTGCAGCAAGAGAGCCAACTCTCGGATTAATGAGGCAATTCCCAATTGCCGTGACGACCATCTTAGACTGGTGGCCTGTGTTCCTGTGCGATAAGAAAAGTAGTTGAAGCAATTTCCTTCTTCGGCAAGGGACGGATATTAGGAACTAGGCCGCACACAAGTAGCGCACTAAAAGGGGTTGTCGTGGCCAACGGCTGGAATGTTGGTCAGTCATTAAGGTAAATGCATGATTTGAGCTCCGAATAGCTTCAATTGTGGTGGGTAAAGTAGTTACGTAACAAGCTTTCGTATGCTCTCACGCGTATCAAGGAAATATAGAAAGCAACGGGCGAGACTCGTCTCGTTTGCGAGTTTGAAGCGAGTGTGCCATGTTGTTGATTGCAGCAACTTCAATGGAAGTCGAAACTTGGTATCGTGAATTGTGGCAGGTGATTGGTGTGGAGGCGCAATAGTGGGGCAGGTACCGTACCAGGATAAATGTTTGATGTGGCGCTAGCTTCCGCTATCTCCTGCAGGTGCTCCCATCTCACGATAACTTCCTTTCTTCCCCTTCCGTCCTCTCTCTCCTCTTTCCAAATTCTCGTCAACCGCTCAACTCCAACTCCAACCGCTCTACACAAAACATCTTCACTGGCTCGTATCAATTGATCTCTGCATCTCGTCCTTCGTTCTTCCATCCGCTCATCGACTCTCCAACCGCTCGCCACCGCGACTCCACAAGATGTTTGCAAAGTCCTTCGTCGCCGTCGCGCTCCTCGCCGGCTCTGCGGCAGCAGTCACCAATGCCAACTCCACCATCATCCCAACCGCCGTCTCTGCGACTACCAGATGTAAGTCGATCTATCGCTACAACGCATATCATCAGCAAGGACGAAGTAGTCGGCTGCTAACTTGTTCTCCCGCAGCGCAATGGTGTTCTGGTCAACAAAACACCTGCCCAATCCTCTGTGGTAGTCCAGCTCTAACCAAGACCAACGACTGCGCAGTGGTAAGTCAATCTTCTTGCTAGAAAAGGCAAAACTCCACGACAACACTTACCCCGCGCCATCCACCATCATCTATACTGACTCGACCTTTCTCGTATAGGATACCTTGGTATTCGACTGTACCTGCAAGAACGGCTCCGCCCCAGGCCTCATGTACTACACCCAAACCATGCCAACCTTCATCTGCGAAGAGATCTTCAGCGAATGCATCCAGGCCGGTCAAAACGACGCACAAGCTCAAAAGCTCTGCACCGATGCCCACACTGCCAACTGCGGAACCCTCGATCCATCCAAGTACACCGCTCCAGCCTCCACAAGCTCTTCCGCCGTGGCCAGCGCAACATCATCCGTTGTCTCGGCAGCTACTGGCACCGTCTCTTCAAGTAGCTCCGCGGGTGCTGCTCAACCAACTGCCATTGGCGCACGAGATCTTGCCTCGGGTCTGATCGCTGCCGGTATTGCTGCCTTTGGTCTTCTATAAGCGTACTGGTTGATACTCTTCAAATTGCGGGGGTAATAAGGGGAACTGTCTGCCTGGGGCGAAGGCGATAAAGGTTGTTTAGAGAACTTCCTCAGGGGGATGTGGTGAATATTGTATTTGTTTCGGCGCTTCTTCATCTTTTTTTTTTCCAGCATCGGTGTTTTGTGGTTTACGCATTTGCGATTGCCATCGGCAACCTGCTCATGGATGGAAGTAATCAAGAGGAGAGGAGAGGAGAGGAGAAAACGAATAAGAGATACCTAATGATGAGGAGATGATTTGATGATTGATCCTTGGGGGATTTTCCATGGGGGAGGGAAAAACTCTAGTGCTGGCCTTGGCATTAGAATGCATAGTATAGTAAATACAAGGACATCGAATTCTAAGTTCCGGTTCAAGTTGATGATGTGGTGCCATTGTTTGCTGTTTTGTCGGGGAGGTTGTGGTTTAAATAAAGTTTTGTTCTCTACGTATTTCTGCAGCCCCCAATTTGACAACCCAGCCTGGTCAGCCACTTCAACGCCTCCTGTCAGCATTTCCCCGCATTGTCTCGAGCATCCAGCCTCGTCCTGACATTGATCCGTATCGACCGTGAGATTTCCCATCTTATTTTTCTCGCCATCGCTCTTCGTTCGGGCAAATCTCCTGTTGCCTTTGGTCCTTGCTCGTCGCTTTTTAACTCCAGTTTACCCCTAGCTTTCGAAAGCTTACTTGTGTCACAAGTTGTTATATTTCTGAATGGATTCGAATCTTTCCTCTTACCTCGTCCGAGGGGAAGTCTGGGTTTTGATATGAAAATGGGGCGGGGATGAACTAAGTTGGACAGGAAGAAGGTTTTATTTTGGGGGACTGGTTGATTCTTTTAAGGGAATGGAAGTGTATGGGGGTTCGAGAGAAGCTATTTGAATCCGCTTCTCTGAAATTTGAAAGCTGTTTTGTTTTATTTTTATGAAATACATCCCTAAACTTTTTTGGGATAAGTGTGGAGGTCTCTTTCCTGTGGGTTGGTCGGTGTAATGCCGTTGTAGATATTACTCAACTTGTTTGGAACGACGAAACTCCGTTGTCTAATAATGAAAAATCGGATGGATGATTTAATTCGAATGATCAAGCTTAGGCTGAGACAACGAGTTCTAAATGTTTAAGAATAACGCCGAGGGGTGTTCAAATTGACATGATTCCTTTCTTGGAATATATACTCTTAGTTTGACTTCTGCAATAGCAAAAATCAAACTACCTATAGCAGTGGGATAAAGTACCAAGGTCGAGATGGTGAATCTTCTTTATCTAGTTAGTTGTAGGAATGGAATCCGCCTAGTTCAGAGGAGCTTTCCAGATCAAATATTTGTTTTCCGCCTGGAACTAAATCAATCCTTCGCATTGGACAACTTGGCTCTTTTTGGAAATACAGACTAATTCTTCCCCCCGAACATCTACCTATCGGTCTTTGAACGTGAAAACTCTCCCTTGTATTTTCTTTGCGGTTGATCGCCTACTTTTTTGCCACGAGTATTCCCAAATTTCAAGATGTTCAAATCTGATTTCCTGTGAAGGTTGTTCTACATTGAAGAAGGGTTAGGTTACCGTAGGTATATGAGAGGAGTTTAGGTGTGAAGTCAGACAGCTTGAACTGGGCTTTGTTGTTGGAATTGCTGTCATTGCTGAGATTGCTGGGAATTTTGGGATCAAGGAATTGTAAGACGAGGTATTAGAATGCTTGTTAACAAGTCCGCTCTATTGATCATTGATAGTCTCGATTTTAAAGAACTGAATTTGTAAATAAGTGTTTTTCCATACGAGATCACCATGGTGGCTTTATTTCACCAGCTACCTGGTGGCCTTTCTAGATCATTCACCAGGGGATGCAGGAATTCGTGACTGGCGAATAGTAGACCGACTCACCTCTGCTCCTTCTATTATTCATCTAAGACTTATTAAAGGAATTCTATTATCCTAAAAGTCTTAAGTAATTAAGATTTTAACACGTTTATTATTCTAAAGGAGTTAGAATAATTATAGAAGTATAAGTACTTCAAGAATACAGTCACGAATTCCTGCAGCCCCTAGGTAGTGATTGGTACCTCTCGTCAGAAATCTCATCTCCTCCAGATAAACCACAGAGAAACATGTTTACAACGCGCAGACGCTTCATGAAAAAGACAATCAAACCAACCCCCCAATTCAACTCCCCTTACATAATACCCCCACACGGGTACTTACAATACACCTACCATTTTTGAAAAAAATTAAGCCACCTCTCCCGCATCCTCTACCCGTCCCTCCGACGGGGTTTCTCGCATCAGGATATATCCTTGTCTGGATTTCTTCCCCTCGGGTCAATTTCGAGATCTCCACCCGGGATTAATTTATCCCAGAAAACAAGCGATACGATCTCATCCCAAAACACCCATTAATTCGCGGATAATTGGTTTCCCCACACTTTGCTTCCTTTCACCTCACTGGACTGACAAGATTTTAGCTTTGAATTTCAGGAACTAAGCTTTTTTGAGGGGTCGGAGGGGCTTGTTCCGGGGTGTTTTTGGGGATGGTAATATATTTTCGGGAGGAGTGACGATAGGGCGATGGGGTTTTTATAAAGTGAGAGGGTGAGAGGTTTATATATGATGGTGTATTTTCTTATTTCTGATCTGCGTTCTTTCGATTTTTGAATCTTCTGACTTTGTCCTGTACTTCAATTTTGGTTTTTGGTCCGTCTGGAAGTGAAAGTTCAAAATGCAATCCACGATGTTCTCTTTAATAGCAACACTTCTCCTCTCAACTCCCACTCAAGGAGCTGCAATTGAGAGAGCTACCTGCGCGGCAACAACCAATTGGCCAGGTTGGACCAGAATAAAACATGCTTTCGTCTTGTAAATCTCCCCTCATCAATATTCTCACATCCGCAATCCCAAAAGAAAGTAACTGACGAAACCTCCCCAGCGGAGACTCCTACACCCAAACCGGCTTCAACGAAACCCAGATCCAACCCACCCCCACAAACCCAATGGGCAACCCCCCTTACCCAGGCTGGACCTCTTCAAACGGCCCAAACTGGATCGACGACCTAACATACACATCAAATTCCCCCCTCCTCCTAACCTACAACCTCGCCTACGGCGGAGCAACCCTCGATTCCACCCTGGTTGCACCCTACAAACCAGAGGTATCAAGTATCTCCAACCAAGTCAAGGATCTCTGGTACCCTGCCTACGCCTCGCACCCAACAACCGCACCCTGGACAGGGAAAGACACCCTCTTCGCATTCTGGGATGGTGTGAATGACGTTGGGAATTCGTGGTGGTTAGACACTGCGACTTTATACCCGAAGATCTTCACGGTTTGGAGAGGACTACTGGATTCTTTGTACAAAGAAGGAGCGAGGAACTTTGTGTTCCTTAATACGCCGCCAGTGGATAGGAGTCCCCTCGCGTTGGAAAATGATGCTGCGAGTCAGAAGAGTGAGAAGGATGCGATTGCGTACTGGAACGCGTTATTGGTTAACATGACGAGGACTTTTAAGACGGAGAACAAGGATATCAATGTTTTTTCTGTGGATACGAATACGTTGTTCACGAGGGTTCTCGATAATCCGTCGAGTTTCAAGCAGACAAGTGGGTTGAAGATTACGGGGTACTGTGATGCTTATTCGAAGTGAGTCTCCCCTCTCCCTTGAATGAACAGGGAAGTGAATAGTAAGGAGAAGAAAGTTTGCTAATGATATCTCTAGTGGCACACCCGCTCAAGACACTTTGATTGCGAGTTGTGGTGTGCCTGTCAATCAGTACTTCTGGTTGAACACTTTACACCCCACACCACCTATGCACGAAGTTGTAGCGTTGGGCGTTGCGAATCAGCTGAAGGTGGGACCCAACATTTGTTAGACTTTCTTGTGAGAATAGTTGGGGATCTGTAAATACGGGAATGCTTGCTTCTTGTGTCTTGTATATATTGAGTAAAATGAACATATGGGATATTTTCGGTGTTGAAAAGTAAATGCCATTGATATACCTAATTCTTGAATGGGAGAAGCGTACCGCTTGAGAGGCCTCTCGTTAGGTGCAACTTTTAGAGACTCGGATAAAATTATCGCTCGAGAGTTCTCGGCAGCTTGGGTGATAATGGTGTAATCCTACCAAGGCCAACACAACAACGCTACAGAAACTTAAAAGTGAAGAAGCGAAGCGAGGGGGGGGGGAAATATGTGTTAAATTTAATAGACGTCCCGGGGTCTTGAAGAGCAAGCCGCAAAAGAAAAACAGAGTGATTGTTAACACTAATTGACAACCGATTTTTCAAGCAATTTGTCTACCAAGCCAGACAAAGACGACGAGTAAAAGGTAAATTCTGGTAAATGGCAGTAAACAGCAATGAAAAATTCCCGAGTTATTACCACTCAACAAGGAGCGTTCACAATAGAGCGAGTTCGCCGGTATGTTCAATCCAAACAAAACCGGCTAACGGCAGCCGAAGAAAACAAGCCTTTTGGCTGACCTCCTGCATGGGCCACAATCATGAGAAGAACGAATGATAAGCTCGTTATTTCTCAGCTTGTCAGGATATGCGGAGTCAAATCCAATTCTTTGCTAGAGCTAGGTACCGTTGACGTGTGGTTCTGTTTGCACTAAAACGGGCGTTGAAAAGGCCGGATAAATCGGCCAATGAGAAGGCGGGAAAAGGCCACGCGACGAATCAGCGAGCGCATAATGCTGACCTTTCCCCTCCAAAGAAATGGTAGCAACAATCTTCCTCCAAAGAGCACTGCACTGCACTGCATAATTGCGCAGCTTCTTCATAACCACAAGCATGGTACATGGAAAGATATTCCACGATCCTGCGGTATCTATTCAACTTCAAGATCGCAACGACCTTGGACACTTCGGAGCGCAAAACCACAATTCCTTTGAATCAGCGCCTTCTCAATCCACACTCCGCAAACGAAGACGACCAATCCACCCCATTGAAGCAATGTCTTTAGTTGCGGTCAAGAACCTCTTTTTCCATCGCAAGCTGGTGCAGAATGACCAGTCCTCTCCAGCTCGCCCATATACTGGCCCCTTGGGTTGGAACAGCAGCTCCGAGCAACCCCTCCTCCCGAACAATCCCACCAGATTCGACGAACCCGACGAGAATTCTGATATCGAGTCGCAACATACGGCAGTTGGCACATCAGAGAACCCATTCGGCAACCTCCACGTCGGATTTGGCCCCATCATCCGGGATTTTACAATCGGTCTCTCCGACGGTCTCACGGTTCCTTTCGCCCTTACTGCTGGTCTATCCGCACTAGGAAGGACTGATGTCGTTATATATGGAGGCATCGCCGAGATTATCGCAGGAGCTATCTCGATGGGTTTGGGAGGATGGTTGGGTGCGAAGAGTGAACTGTAAGCTTTTGCATCGCTTGGAGAAAGATATCTGTTAGCTAACTTTCCCAAAGAGCAGAACATATGGCCTTACGGGAGAAGGTTACCGAACTTGTCCTCAACAAACCCGAGTTCATCCCTGATACTATCAAAGACATCTTCAAGCCATATAACTTCCCAGACGAACTGATCAACAATATCACGTCCAACCTCACAACCCCCGATACTGCCAACAAGCCCAACCACGACAAGACCATCAACTTCCTCTTGAGCTTCAAGTATGATTCCTCCAAGCCAGATGATTCGCGTGCCATCCAATCCGCTGCCACCATCGGTCTCGCATATCTCCTCGGTGGTTTCCTCCCTCTGATCCCCTACTTCTTTGTCGAGGCAGACGAAGTCCTCGAAGCCTTGTATATTTCCATCGGCGTCATGGTCTCGGCGCTTTTTGCATTCGGTTATTCCAAGACATGTGTTTTTGTGGGATGGAAGAGTGGTGCGAGCATTAAAGCTGGCTGCGTTGGTGGAATCGAGATGGTCATCGTTGGAGGACTCGCCGCGTTGGCAGCGATGGGACTCGTCAAGCTATTGAGCCCTGATGGCGCGTAGGATACTGTGACGGCGGGTATGATGTAAATGACTTATGAGGCTTATTGGGATCGCATTTGTACATTGCTCTGGCGTTTGTGGGAGCTCTCAGGTTCGATTGAGCATCTTGTTGGGACTTTAGGTAGACAGCATCAAAATTGGGAGGATAATGGTTTTTGGATCAACTCGGCAGAGTCATGAATAATACGGAACGATAAGCTTTCCTTCCAAAGTCGGTTTTTGCTGTCTTTCAATTGAAGTGAAAAGGAAAGCGTGGGTCGATGATACGTGAACCTCTGTTTACTGTGCCTGAAGAGCTATTTAACCGCAGACGGACCGAAGGGGTTTCTCCCGTCTGATATTATTTTTAATGTATCACTCCTTTTACCTTCAGGTTATCCAGAATCTCCTCATGTAAAACCACCACCCAATTCTTATCAGCAGTAAATGGTTAAATGTAAGATGGTTCTCCTCCTGACCAGGAACCGCTGCTGTGATCAATGTCTGGAGCTCAGCATACTTGGATTCCGATGGGTTGATCCACAGATGAACACCTCCCTTCTCAACATCTACGTTGAAATGCGTGTAAGTATCCGAACCAGGTGTATCTCCACCAGCAAGTACGGGCTTCTTCCACATATCAATTTAAGTAGTAACCGCCGCCCATTTCCCAGAGTACCAAGTGGCCGGAGTCTAAAGATAAGTACCGAATTGCAAGTCCAAATTCGCAGTCTGGTTACACGTCCCATCAATAATCTGTTTGCGAGAGGTAGTAATTTGCCCCGTCGTAACATTTTTTTATCATAGTCGCAATACCAAGAACATTCTCAGGCATGACATTGTATCCGTACTTGGGGTCAGACATGACCATCCTCACCATTTCGTCGTTCGCCAAAGTATGGTCTCCAATTTAGTTGGGTGAGTTTGTGTTGGGAGCGATGTATTTTTCTTTTTGTATTCAGGAAGGAAACGGGGAGCGAATAAACGAGAGGAGAGGGCTTGCGAGGGACATTGAAAGTGGCAGTCAATACATCAGGTTCGTACCTGCCTATCGAGTTCAAAATGTTCATTGTTCCAAATATCTAGGGAAATTTAGATTAATTACCCTAAAAACTCGGAACAATATAGAATACTTATTCGGGTATGTAGAATAATCAAGTTTTATTGTTTTAAGGTAATATCGAAGCCGAGCGTTCTGTATTGCTTGAATTTCTACGACGCTAGGAAAATAAACTTTCTTTGATTGGCTATCTTATTCTTTGTTCAAGAGTCCCAAATGGGTCCAAAGGCTGGAACACCTCTACTTTCCATCTCATAAACAAAATGCTTTGTCAAGGCCTTATTGCTAACAATGAAAATAGCCTCCGCCTTCTCCTCAACATACAAGCTATACGCCAAAGCTACCAAGTCTTTCCTACCCACGGCTTGAGTATCGATAATCACAGCCCGTTCATCGACGTTCAAAACCTGGTCGCAAATTTCATTACCAAAAGTATGGCGTGGTTCCGGTGCACTCCAAAGGACTCGACATTTCGTAGCTGGTATATTCATCATGGTTCCTAAACAAGGACATATCCCCGAGCCCGTGGCCACAATGATCACTCGTCGAAAGAGTTGTGCCATGCAAAGAACACCGACAGTGGGGATTCCGCGAGTGTAGTAGGCTTTCATGGGATTATTGACTGCGCGGCCAGTCCAATCACCTGCGTTGGAAACTATGAGGGATCCTCCTTTGCCATCTGGAGATGGGATACAGGCGAAAGAATGCCATTCTTTGAGAGGTGCATCTGCGATGTGATAAACGACACAATTCGAGACTTTCTCATTGAGATGCAAGCGAATTGCATGCACACCAACTCCAAGACGCTCAGGTTTTATTTCGAGTCGACGAAGACGCATCCAAGGAAGTGCAACATGGAAACAAGTTCCAATGAGGAGCCAAAAAGCCGGGAGTTTGGTGAGAACAGCTCCAGGTGAGGATGGTCCTGCTTGGTGGCCGAGAGCTCGAGTAAAGAGCCAAAGTTCTGGCCAGAAAAGACCTAGCACCAACCATCCCCCGAATCGATGAATGATTTCGAATGTATTATGCCTCGAGGCTCGGATCAAAGGATATGCCGCGATAATCATAGCCCAAAGAATGGTAATAACGATAAAAGTACACATTATGATGAGAGGATCCGCAATCCTCAGAGTAACAAATTCCCACACCAATATCGCCGAAAGCAAAGAAAACCACAAGACAGAACATATCGCTGTCCCACTATGTATGCCTCCATATTCATATATTTTGGCAAGTGATCTCCGAAATCGAAGTGGCGCTGAAAACGGAACCCACAAACAAATTCTAAACAGAAGATTGATGATATAATCTTGTCGTATCAAAGCAGCGATAAACATATTGAGTGCGAAAGCTGTCGAGATATCAACGAGAAGGGGAGAATATTTCGATCTCCGACGCATAGTGAGGATTCGGTGGCCTTGCCAGACGTTGATTACGAAGACTGCTAAGAATATTCGGCGGTAGACTCCGAATATTGTGTATCTCGCGAATCGAAGGAAGCGACCTTTCGGTGGGAGGGGAATTGTCGGATAGTCGGGTTCTGGGGACTTTGGTTCGTGATTTCCAGGATCTTCGAGGAAGGGAATGGATTCTGTTGCTTTTTTGTCCACCCTGTATGGGTCCATTTCCAAATCTCTGGAAGTCATTGTTTCCAACTACAATAAGCGGCCTTTCGGGGTACTGGCAATCTCGAGATTTCGGTCTGCAACAATCGTGGATCCGTAGGGATGCAATTGAAGAGAAGGGACTCGTCGTCTTCGAATTTTGCGAGATTTCGACGCTATTTCTCAATCTTTAAGGAGCCCATGGACCCCAATACGAGTGTGTTCCCTGCAGATTTCCCCTTCAGCATCAATCACAACCTCTTCGCACCATATCGCGTACCAGGAAAAAAAGACGAGAAATAAAACACGGCGGAAAGCGAGCGAAAGAGTTGAACCAGGAGGAGGAGAGGTACATTCTGAAAAGGGCTGCTCTCCAAGATTGGAGATTATGTCACTTCTTACGGGTGTCTTGGAGCCCCCTGACAGAAAAAGCAAAAAAACCTATGTCTTGGAAGCGAGTGTTGTTTTGGGTTTCTGCCGGGCGGTGCAAGCCGCCGCGTCAAGGACAATTATACGGTGATTGGATGTTACTAGCTGATGTAACTTCTTAATTACTTACTAGACAAGACCCCTTTTTGTGAGTAGTAAATCTGAATCAACTATATTGTGCTAAATTTTTCGGAACACTGAAATTGGGCTAACAAAGTTACAGAAAATAATGGGAAAGCATACGATTATTCGATAGGTGGACATTTAATGAGTCTTTTGTATACAACCAACAGGTACTTCAGCAGTAATTTGGCAATAAATTCGCACCAAACGATGATTACGGTCTTCTCGATATGCACCACAAATCATTTTTTCCAGTCACCAATTCTAGTCAATGATTGTGGAGGTGAGGTTGAGCTTCATTATGAAAGTGGTCTTGTGCCCACTTGGGCGGGTGTCCTGAGGTTCGATATAACACCTTTCAAGCCCCTACAAAATGGCATTGTCTGGGTTCATTGTCCTAATCTATTTCTATGATAAGAAAAAAAATCTCAGCATCTCCTTTTTACATTGTACGGTCCTTGAAAGGTTTCTCCTTGTCCTTTTCCTAGCCCCTCTTTCGGACAAAGCCCTCATTGTTACTTTCTACTTTTGCATTATATTCTTTATAGTCTTCTCCTTGCGCTTTTACAATTCCATATCTGGACAAAGCCTTTGTTATTAGTAAGTACATAAGTAGATTGTTTCGAGTCTGTTCTAATTGTTTTTTTTTCCAGATAATAATTTTTTCACGATACTCTATTACCACAATCAAAATACAAACACAACAAAATCAGTACATCACAACCAAGACCATACGACAAATACACCACCTACAACTTTTATAGCACATTTACAAGTTTAAATCAACAAACCACATCAATACAATCGAAATGTCTGAGCAATTATGGACCTTTGGCGTGGAAATGGAGTTTATACTTGGGGAGGCGTTGCCTGGTACCAAAATTGATCCCAAAGAAACCCGCACGTTGAAATTTCCACCGACTAAGGAAGCGAAGACAAGAAATGAAGAATGGTCCCAAGAAAAGCATGACCGGTATAACAAAAGAAACTACGCGAATTGGTCAAGAGGAGATATTCCTTACAGAGATGATTACGACCCCGATAAGACATTTTACGACGTCGCTGATCATATCTTAGTTACCTTGAGAGATGCAGGTATCAAGGTCGGCCTGGAAGTTTCGGGAAAACCTGACATCAAACAATGGCAACTAAAAGATGACCCTAGTGTTTATGCCCATTCAGAGGATGTGCCAGAAAAGTACAAGGGGATTCACTGGCACAGTTTCGAGATAGTTTCACCAGCCTTCTATTACGACCCTCGTTCTTTGCAAGAGGTAGAGCGCCTTTGTAGTCTTCTGGATAACACTTACATCATTCTCACCAACGACTCAATTGACCCAGTCGCCCACAAGATAAACATAGCCGGGTTGTAAGTAATTTTTCCCTTTTCCAAATTCTCGATGCAACAATTAGAACTTATGCTAATTTAGATTTTTAGACATGTACATGTAGGTAACGGGACTCAGGAGGGCATTTCGCTTGAATCCGCACGCCGAATAGCTGCCTTTCTGTGGACTTTTGAACCTCAACTCAATGCTCTCCACCCACAAATCCGACAAGACAGTACGTGGTCAAGGGGATTGAGAAACTGGTCACGCTTTGCACAGAAAAGACTAAGCCAGTCGCTAGGATCGTGCCCTTCCGCTCTTCAAGGAATATCCCATTTCCTGAGCTGCAAGTCTTTTTATGAGCTGACTCGTGATGTTGGCAGAGATGATTTTGATTTTGATGATGGGCGCAAGTATATGCTTTACAACTTTCGTGGTCTCAGAAGGAGGAGTGATGCAAGTGGTCTACCAAAGGTACCCACGATTGAGTTTAGAGAAGCTCAAGGGACAATGAACGGGACCGAAGTTGTCACATGGGTCAAAACTGCTGTTGAAATGATCGATTGGTGCGTTCGCGCAAGTCCAGAGAGGTTCCAGTCCCTCTTATCTCAAGCTGCAGCAGACGAAGAGTGGATTGATGTTGCAGGCGAAATTGGCAGGACAGGCTATCTGCCTAAACTAGACGCGATAGCTGGCCAAGTGATCATGATTAAGGGCTTGAATGCAGTGGACCTATTAAAGCATATGGGTCTTATGTCACAAGCGAAGTTCTACGAGGAAAGAAAACTTTACCCCCTCGCGCAATATGTCAAAGCTACAGAAGAATCACCGTTTGAAGAATTGCGTCCTGCTCGACGCTTACGACCTGCGTACAAACAAAGCGTCCAACTTGCTGCAAGTTCATTTCTGGCTCGCCGAGCAGCAGCACATACTGAACGTTCTTTAGGTTGGGAACAGAAAACTAACTTTGACCCTTCCTCTAAAATTTATCCAGCTCACGGCCCAGATCTCGATCACACCAATATCGATTTTCAACAAGGTTTGGACAAAGACTCACGATCGAATTCCTTAATTTTTCTGCGCCAACAATCGCCAACTGAAACGGACTCAGAATCTCAAGAGGAGGAGTATATTGAATCTTTGATTGACACTTATACGAATTTGAATCACCAAATTTCCAGGATACTAGGTCCCATTGGATAGATAACACCCTTCGACTCATTCTGAACGAGTAGTCGGATGGTTATTACCAAGGCTTGAAATCTTCCGAGTTAACTAATAGGTAAGTCGGAAAACTTACACAATAAAGAAGATAGAAATCCGAAATGGCTAGGCGGTGCCTGCTAATTCTTAGGATAATTTATCTGACTGCCGGATTCTTGATGAACTACGGGAGGAACTTACTGATGTACCTACTGGTAAGTATTTTTTGATAGTAGGTAAGTAGCATTTTGTTTTTGTATTTGGATTCAGTTGATAGATTGTAATGAATTTTATAACCCAATGATGTTATCATAAAGTGAAAAACTGTTTACTTTTTTAAAACTTGATATCTCTTAACAATTGTGTTGGCAAAGCAGATACGGAGTAGCAGTAGCCGCTTGTTGACACGAATTCGCTTCACAACGGACCCGGACCCTCTCCTTTCTATAGAACATATATGTATACACGAAGATTGTTACTTCCAGGGACGTGACGAAATTTCAGAATGCGATATAATCTCGCTCCAAATGCACCCCAGTTAAAAACCATGATTATAATGCCAAGTGAATTGAAAGGCCGAGTCTGAAGAGGTGGGAATGCGGAGCGCAGACGTACTCCAGAGCCACCGGAGCACCATGTGAGACCATGGTTTCAAAATTTCAATTGAATCATTTCTTTTACAACTGAGAATCAGAGACGGAAGATTTTGGTGGTTTAAATTGACGATTACGAGACACCGATTACGAGACACCACACCATTTTAAAGCCCGCCATTCAAGCCACACCTCAATCTGGCTGACCTCTTTCATGAAGCTCTACTTTTTTTGGGCTTGGTTGGAGTGAACGGCGCAATATGCCCTCGGATAGGACCATTTTCATGTCCTTGGTAGGTAATGATGTAATAGCAAATTCCTCTCCAACCGTCTCCCTATTTCCCCTCTTTTCCCTTGCAGACAAAATAAGCTCTCATTACTTGCATGCTTCGAAAAGTGCAAACTAACTCGACCCAAATGCGATAAAAGCTCTGAACTTGCAAGCGAACAGTGAGCTATAATCTTATACATCGACTCATATTTTTTTTGTATTTTTACGCTGTGTTCTTCTCAAGTTATCGCGTTAAGTACCGAACTATGGTGCCGCTTACCTTCTATCCACCTGAGCCTGCAAAACATAGATTCTCCATTTTTGTATTGCAACGCACGCCCACCCGCATTAAACTTACAACCTTTCCATGTTATATATTACACTTTATCCATCTCAAAGGTCTCTTTCAATTTGCTGTTGCAGAATAAGTCTATCACATTCCCCTCGGGTGACATATATAAGCTTTTCAATTCAAGTGATTATCAACGGACAACTACAAATCTCCTTGAATGCATTACAACAAGTGCACGAGTTCTTTGGGGCGTGTGCTTATTGTGTGCGCACGAGGAAATGTTAGGCGACCTCTTGAACGTATGAAAGACTCATGATCAGCTACTTCGTTTACCTAAAAAACTTACCTCCTTTCACGCTTCATTTTGGCTTCCCTGGTCTTGAAGACCTCTCGATCACAGCTGAATACTTTTTTGAAATGATTTGCTCAAACTCCGTATACTCTTACACTTGTCCGGGCCGAAGCGTAGTGTGTCTGCCTGAAAAGCTCGAAAGCTCCTAGAAACAATTGAGGTTCTAAGCCATTACGAAGTTCATTTCGACCTATATTATGTAAGTTATGAAATAAACCTTATTGAACGAGTAAACCCGTATTGGAATGGCATGGAAGTGAAATTGATTAGAGAACCAAAAATCAACTGAAAGATGTTCCACGTTTCCCTTACAACAATGATTGGCGGACATTTGAGTGCACTCGTTTGTAGGATCACGACACCGTTACACGCGATCCTAACGGGTAATTTGGTGGAGACGAGACGACAAATGGCATGGGAGATTCCCGTTGCCAATTACGGCGTAAGCCTTACGAAAAAGATCCGAATTCACCAAAGAAGGAACGGTGAAAGCTTACCATGCAGGGTTTTAATTTCGTATCCAGGGGAAGATCACCTTTTAGCGAGCATAATTCTGACCACTCTTCATGCATTAGGAACTATACACGTCACTTTCAATATCCTACTCCCTTCCTCCTTTAAATCCGATGTGCAGAACCCAGGGAAGTATCAGAATGCAAAAGCTTGCATGCAATCCTGCTGCACTGCATATGTATGGCTGAATGAGGAAACAATCATTGTAAAAAAATCTACACCGGCTCGCCCGGTACGGCACAAGTTTTTCCTTTCAGGTACCGAGTACGGGTAGAATACTTGCATCCGGTCGCCCCTATATAGATGTGCAATTTCAACAACATTTTTTCCACATGGTAGTTCCTCGCCTCAGCCTCACTTGGTTACCAGAAATTCAGGAACGAATCAGAGCGTTTGAATTACAACAGCAGTACGGCGTAGTGATGCGCTAGTGCAACGACGTTGAATTTTATTAGGTGTGTGACTTTATTCCCCGAAGAATGAAGACACGAGTCGCTCAACGAGTCCTGTAAGAAGCTAGGCAACGATGGAAGTGATTACTTGCCAGACTTGCAGTCCATGTTTGAAATGGAATTCAATTTTCCCATACACTGAATTTGTATCAGCTGCACAGTAATTAGAATCTCCCCAATTGACTACCCATTTTCAGTGTTTGTGTCCAGTTTTTAGTCTGAAGACAAATTCAACGGTTAAAAAGATGTTTATGAGTTTTCCATTTCTTATTTCCTATTAATGTAGGGGATTAAAGTATTCGTTTGGTAGCAAAGGACTTTTGGAACTCAGATCTTGGTTACTGGTACCCGAACCCGAGTTGGACGAATACGAGTGTAAGCAAACCCCAAGTACAATGAAGGCACAGGAAGGCGGGAGGTCGTCTTTCCCTATTCTCCTGACCAGGGAGTTTGATTAGTTTGAGGGTCCAGGCTCTTTGAATTCAAGGTACTAGGTCGTGATGTCTATAAGGAGGGGGGCTCCTCGAATGTTGTGATCAGCCAACCTTGTCAATCAGACAGCTCTTCTTTACACTCTTTTGGATATATTATTTTAATACAAATTCCTATCATAATCTTAACAACATGGCTATCCTCCGTCTCAACAAGCTTTTGGCTTATTCTGCCATTATTCTATCTGCTCAAGCAGCTATCGCGGGAAACTCTGATCCAACCACGAACCAAGGTCTCCTTGGAGATCTTGTGGAAATGCCACTATCAAACCTCACCTCCGCTGGCTCACTTCTCCGTGCTTGGCTTCTACACCAAGGAAGTGCTATTGGTCCAGATAATCCAGTAAGTCTCGGGTTCACAGTGGATTTTCTCCTATTCTACAAAAGTTGCAAAAATACTCTCCTTCACTCATGAGACATGTTCAACAATTCCCTCGTCTTGGAGAAGTAAACTGACTGCGATATTCATGTATTAGGGACCACAACCAGACTGCGCTACAGACGTCTGCTGTCCATGGTAGGAGCCTTCCCTTCCTTTTGCTGCCTAGATTCCATCACGATTCTACCTCAGCCGAAATAAAGATGAACTTCTCAGCTAACTCATTTCTTCAGGTATGCTATATCCAAAGAGTTGTCGGCACTCTTCATTGATCCGACAACGAAAGAATGTACCGATGATGCTCGAGCCGCAGTTCGTCTTGGATTCCACGATGCCGCTTCTTGGTCCAAGAAGGCATCGGCTCTAGGAGACGACAGAGGTGGAGCCGATGGATCTTTCCTCCTTTTCCGTGAAGACGCACGTCCAGAAAACAATGGCCTCCAAGATTTTGTCGGAAAACTTGTAGATATACATTCGAGAAACCCTGGTGTCAGTGCAGCAGATATCATTCAGTTTGCTGCTCATCACGGAACCGTATCTTGCCCTCAAGGACCAAGAATTGTGTTCTTTGCAGGCAGAAAGGATGCTACCGAGGCTGCACCTCCTGGGTTGGTTCCAGATGTTCACGACAGTTCTCAGAACTTGATCGATTTAATGATGGATAAGACCATAAATGCCCAAGATCTTACATCGCTTTTGGGGGCACATACTTCTGCAAAACGTATGTAACATTTCTTTTTGTTTCCCTTTTAGAGGTCTATTCTTGGTGGTCGGGAGCAATTTTTATTCATACTCGATGCTCTCGGCTTCATTTTCAGCTAAAAAACAAAGACTGATGTTTTACAGAATTCCATGTCGATGAGTCTCAGACCGGTGCCCCACAAGACTCAACACCTGGAATTTGGGATACCAACTTCTACAACGAGACTCTCCAAACCACCGCCGATCCAGGCGTCTTTCGCTTTCCATCCGATCTTGTACTCTCCCAGTCCCAAAACATGAGTGCCATCTGGAAAGGATTTGTTGGACAACAACAATTTTGGAACCAGGTAAGAATACACTCCGCACATATTAAACCCGTTCCATACTAACTTGTTCAGGAATTCGCACTCGCATACACTCGTCTCGGTCTCCTGGGTGTTAACAACATTAACGATTTGAAGGACTGCACCAATGCACTTCCTCCCCATATTCCGGAGATTGCTGGAGCTGTCGGAGGAGCAAGACGTCGTAGAAACTTATACCACTAGTGTATCGTTTAGTTAGATGATGAAATGATAATGGTGTTTGAGGGGATATAAAGAAGGGTAGGCAATACGATTATGGGAATTTGAAGGCGCTGTACTATAACTTATTTTGTGATGCATTTCTAAGGATACTAATAACAAAGATATCTCCATTCTTTGAACTCCAAAAGTTTGTGAGTAGTATTTGGCTTCAAGTTTGCACGTGTTTGGATTCTCCTTGAAGTGAAACCAATAACCCTTCCACTCACTCAAGATCAATTAATTGACTAGACGGCGAGCTCCCATGGTTTTATACCTTAACTAACTGTTACATGGCATGACTCAAATCTTATGGAATCGTTAATGGCAATAGTAAACCCTACTAAGAACCCATCCACAACAATATATATTTGCTTCTTTAAATCTTAACCTTATTTTCTCAAGGGCGTCGGCAAACCCAACGTCTTCGCTAATATCTCTTCATCGGTAGATATGGAGTGTCGTGTATACTCGGTTCGTTAATTTTCCAGTCCTTTCAACCAAAATTTGAAGCTGGTTATGAAAGAGTGACGCGCGAAATCGTGGGCTTCGAGAAGCCTTGCGTGTATCTTGGCGAAATTGTAGATGGTATATCCAAGTAAAAGAGAATGGAATAATAGTGGGCGTTGTATTACTTGAATGATTGCAAGTTCTAGACCAGCATCCTATTGAGTGAGAAACAAATATCAAAATTACTGTGCCAGACTTGAATGGATTTCTATTGTGGATGCCGGAAATGGCAAAGAGATTCTTTCACTGTCCACAAAAAATCTCCTTTAACTCTAAATGTAGACAATGAGACAATTACATTAAGAAGGCCACAGAGACAAAGAGTTCATTAGAAGATAAAGAATAAACGACAATAGAATCATTCACTTTATGCTAGGTATTTATATAATATTCCGAAGAACATTTCCCAAGGTGGAAAGCTGAACAAACTACACAACAAACATAGCACACAGCAATTTTTTCAATCCGTAATCATGCCTTCTCCCGCGTTCGATATTACAGCAGCGGTTGGAGCTTATATGAGGCGCTCGCCGCCACCAGCCCGAAGATTGTCAAGAAAAGAAGCCCCAAAGAAGGCTGAACGCCTACCCAAGGAAAAAAAACTAACATTCGGAGTGGAGCTAGAATTCTTACTTGCGTATCAAGCCCCGTCAGAGGAATTTAAAGGCGATCCCGATCCCGATGACCCTCGTCGGATTCATAAGATTGTTCAGACCAAAACCGATACTTACATGATGTATGCTTCCCGGCAACAACGAGACGAAGCCCACCAGCATATCACGGACACTTTGATTGAGGTGGGAGTTCCAGCTCGCAATGAATGGGATTTTGACTTCCCCAGGCGTCCTCAGCAATTCGTGGTAGCTGATGATTCGAGTATCGTACCCCGCGACGAGGACGATAGGTATTCATACATGTCAACAGAAGTAAAGTCTCCCCCTTTCTACTACCAAAGAGAAGCACTGCTGCAGGTCAGTGGAGTATTGCAACGTCTGACGTCTACTTACAGGTTAGTCTGTAATAACAGTACCGGTGTTCGTAAGTAATTTTTCCCTTTGTTCTAACTTTAGAAAATCACATGCTAATTTATGATAGACGTACATATTGGCTACGGAAAGACTGACGGCAAGGAAAACTGCTGGCATCCACGTGTTGCTAGTAAGTTGATGGCTGTTCTATGGGTTTTCCAAGATCGCCTCGATACTTTGCATCCCGTTCGTCGCCGAACCAATAAGGTTGGAAGCAAACACTGCCCAAGCTTATGGACAAGGTCAGAACTTGCATATCAACTACGAGATGACCCAGAATGGAAACAGAATGGATTAGAGAGACTCCTGGGACTCGGGGAAGAGAACGATTGCGACGAGATTGTCAAAATAGCTGGTGCTAAAGACAATTTACACATGCGTCTAGGCTACAATATCGACAACCTCTCCGGGTCTATCAGAGAGTGTAAAACTTTCGAGTTTAGACAGCATTGTGGAACGCTTTCTCCGGACAGAATCTCAGCATGGATCAATGTGTGTGCTGGTCTAGTAGAGTTCGCTGACACGGTTGAAGATGATTTACTTGAACCCTTTCTTAGAAGTCACGTCAATGACGAACTCGAAGACTATACTGTCATTGACCTGCTACGAGCAATTGGTCGGCCTGAAGAAGCCGAGTTTTACGACCAGATAATCCGTGAGTATGACCAAGACTACGCTTCTGAAGACTTTGAAGTGAAAGAGTTACCTCCCCATCGACCTTCGAAGCTCGAGTTTTATGATAGGAGAGTTCTTGACCCGCCACCATCTCCTTGACTTGTTGAAAGATAGAGTCTGAACGGAATAGAGTACGTTTATGAATGAACTCTAGGCTTTTACTACGTACCTAGCCGCTAGTAGTTACTGATTTTCAAACTATTTATATATTTAGACATTTTTCGCTTTGTAAACAAAGGAAGTTTTCAATAAAAGACATGAAAACTTGTTCAATTAATTTAGTATAAGAAAAAACAGTAGTCTACAACTCTAGCGATATCTCTAAAGAGTCTCTCTAAAACTTATTAACACCTAACGACAGTGTAAGCACAAATTAAATAAGTTAATCATTTATTTATGTACTTGATAATTAGCACGTATGTTGATGATATTAGATTGATTTTTCTATTTTAATTATTAATTATTAATTATTAATTATTAATTAATTAATTATTATAATTAATATACTATATATAGTATATAGTATATACAAAGCTTATAAAGCTAAAGATTAGTACTTGATATCTTGTTAATATATCTTTATCACTAAATAATCAATAGCTAATTTATTAAGACTTAAAATAAAGGAGTTACGTCGTAAAAAGACTGCTTAGAAGGTTTCGCTTAAGCTCTCGGCAGTGCCGGAACGCCACTCCGACGCCACTCCGACGCCACTCCGACGCCACTCCGGGTCTCGGTCCGGCCCCGATACCACCGGACCGGTCACGTGCTATTTTAATCAAATTAATCAATTAATTCTCTGATTAATAATTAGGAACTTATTTATCTATGATTAGATTAAGTATACGTTATTAATCTAATCTAATCTAATCATATCTTACGCTGTCTAACGATATCATAGTTAGAACTTATTAGTATAAGCAAAAGAGTGTTTTGCAAATGTAATACACGCTTTTCTACGATAATCTCTCTAAACTCCTCGTTAATCTCGTATACTTCCGCGTTTGCTTCTTTCTTTCTTCTCTCGGCTATGGTCTTTACCGGTTTTCTAAATAAATTCTATTAATTCCGACTTAATTCCTTAAGATTCTCAAATTTCATTCTTTCTAAACATAGTATACTAACACACCTGAAACTTAGAAATGCCCCTTGATTACTCTTATGCGTATATATAGTTGATAAGTGAGATATAAAAAATCAAGTAGATTCTAATAAGGCTGTCTCGGCGACTCGGCCGCTTTGTAATTAATTATTCTTCTTCATAGAAACCAACGGTCGTAAACACTTAGTCTTTGTTATTATCGTCGATATAATTGAATCGTTTTATATAACTAATTCGTAGATGTTTTGATAGCGTACGTAGTATTAACGGCTTAGTTAATAATACTTATATAATATATATTACAACTTTCTTCTACTCTAAACAATCAAAATCGTTGATTTATAATATTTAAGTGAGTAAGTAATAATAGTTCTATCTAAATTTAGACGACTCTTTTCTCTTCACATCTTGCTACAAGTATTATTAGTCGTTGACTTTACTCTCTTCTCCGAATCAGTAATTTCACTCCGAGCCTTCTTCAAAAAGGCTTAACCTAGCTCTAACACTTTTTAGAATCTCAACATCCGACTAACACTTTTGCGTCTAGTTGGTTATATCTTCAACTAATAAAACCAACTACCTAGAATACACCACGAACAGGAAGTGCGTGCACCAAAACCTCGGATTCATGACAATTGAGAAAGAGGAAGGACAACATTAGGAAAAGATTTCCTAGTCGGGACTCTCTTGTTTTTTGCTTTTTCTCGAAAGCCGAATTAACAATGAGAACAGAGAAATTCCCGCTATTCTGAGAGAGAAAGCATCTGCCTAATGAGCTGACAAGATGCGAAATTTATTTTCTTCGGCCCGTTTCCCTAAAGGAGTAACTCTTCAGTCTCTGAAGTTCTGCCTACATAGAGGCTGGAGTGATTCTAAGCCTCAATTTTATGAAACCTCACGATAACCGTCCGAGGCTTAGTTTACCCCAGAAAGTTTGTAGATATACCCTGGTCCAAGTCTAAATTACCAAGATTTGGTCCCTTGCTCCTTTTAAAAGAAACGAGTGGGTTGAACAATCCGAATCTCTGGAGCAAAAATCTACAGTGTAACATCCAGCGTAACATGCAACCCCCCGTCGCCTTCGGCATGGCCGATATGTAAGATCACGTGCCGCTCCCCCACACTTTTTTAGTCACAAAAAGGAAGCAAACAACCTGGAAGCGAGCCATCAGGAATACTCCCCGAGATCCTGTTTTCTTTTTTTCAAGCACGTCATTACCACCTCGAATTTCATAATCAAAACACCAAACAAGCGCCACTAAACGCGTGCTCGGGTGATTTTGACACCACAAAGGGTTCACTCCATCATTTGGTTCTATTCTTTCATCTCGTCGATTCGTGAGGGGAACTTTTCTCTTTTCTTTTCGGTGGGATTGCGGCGAGGTCATGTTTTGTTTGCTGAGCAGCTGCAGATGAACCCTGACCTGGAGTGGAGCGGAGCGGAACGGCCAAGACGTCCCGGCTGTCGACCTGTCGACCACACAACTTTGGAGGCGACAGCGACTGGAAAAGCCACCGGGTGATAAGCTTCACACAAGACGGTGAGAGGGAGGGTTAAGCTTCGCCCAGAGCTTGGAATTCCTAGATCTGGCCTGTTGAAGAACGTCACGGGATATATTTGTTATTTTGATACCTTTAAGATTTGACGGACAAGGGAGATGAATTTGATACTTGAGATGGCTTTTGCAGGATGGCATTTTAGAATGACTTTGCCATCACGGTCGTGGACTCAATTCCAGTTCCAGGCTCTAGGATCTTGCTGCAAGATGTCAGCCTCTATGGGGCAATTATGGGGCAATTATGGGGCAATTATGGGGCAACTCGTCTGCAGAACCTTAGCAGGCAATCCTCTCAATGGAGCTTCTCATTGGTTGTCATCTTCCCAACATCCAACCAAGTCTCGATTTCACAATCCTACGCAAGGATTAGCAGGGATCTAGCTAGTGCCCTTCTGTCGTAGCCCCGCGCCATACCAGGTAGCGTAGCTTCTGATGACCGTCATACTCGATACTCGACCACCCATCCCCCATCAACTTGAAAATCCTTAAAAGAAAGACATCTTTGCGCCGACTCTTACAACTCTTACAACAGCCCGTGGAACGAGTGAAGGACTCCTCGACACGCGCACTCATTTCATTTCAACACAAACAAATCATCGTGCGATTAATGCAGTTCCACCAGCATCTCAATCTCCACCTCGTCTACTACGCGCCCCTCATCCATTTCCCCTCGCGAAAATGGCGTTAGAGAAGGACTTGTCGTCAAATGGCGACTCGTATACAAAGAAAGATACCCTTCCCAGCAATTCCGACTTGGAAGCGGAGACTACAGCAGGAAGGAGCAGGCATGGCACCAGCGATAAATCGGTCGGTGGTAGGATTGCCCCGGTCTTGCCCCATTTGAGGGGTTACGATTTTGGAAGCGATGATGATGGAGCCGATATTTTGGGTAAACAGATTGAATTGGAGGCGGGAAATGATATCCAGTATAGGACTTGCAGTTGGCCAAAGGTAGGCGGTGAAATCATGTCATTGTCATTTTTGATTTTGAGATGGGACGTTGATTGAATATTTGCTGATATTTCAAATAGACGGCTGCATTACTCTTCTCCGAGTATATCTGCCTGGCCATCATGTCTTTTCCTTATAGTTATTCCGTCCTCGGTCTTGTTCCTGGTTTGATCTTGACTGTGGTCGTTGCGGGCCTTGTTCTCTATACCTCGTTGGTTGTTTGGTGAGAAACTCCTTCACCATGATGAAGAATTCAACTAATCCTTTCAGGGAATTCTGTCTGAGACATCCGGAAGTTAGAGATGTGTGTGATATCGGGCAAATGCTTTTCTGGGGTAAGACTTGGGCTTGGTACGCAACAGCCGTCATGTTCGTGCTAAACAATACGTTCATCCAAGTAATACCATCCCCTCGGTTCCATAATATTGTATTTTAACATCTTCAGGGTCTCCACGTGCTTGTCAGTGCCAAATACCTCAACACAATCACAAACCACAGCCAATGCACCATCACCTTTGCAGTTATTGCCACCATAATCTGCTGGATCTGTTCCCTTCCAAGAACATTCTCCGCACTAGCAAAACTCGCAACCGTATCAGCATTCTTCACATTCATCTCCGTCCTGCTCGCCGCCATCTTTGCCGGAATCGAAGATCACCCAGCGAACTATCACGCAGACCCAAACTACGTGGATCCAAAATCCGGAGCCCATTGGGGCGGAGAGCCAATCGTCACCGCTATCCCCCTCCCCGGAACGACCTTTGTCGCAGGCATGAGTGCCTTTTTGAATATAAGCTACACCTTCATCGGACAAATCACGCTCCCGTCCTTCATCGCCGAGATGCGCAACCCCAAGGACTTTCCCAAGGCACTCTGGGCCGTGACCATCGCGGAGATTATAGTTTTCGGGTGTGTGGGTGCTGTTGTGTATGCCTTTACTGGGAATCAGTATAATACCGCACCCGCATTTGGATCTTTGGGAAATGACATCTACAAGAAGGTTTCCTTTTCGTTTATGATTCCCACGCTCATCTTTCTGGGGGTCTTGTATGCGAGCGTTAGTGCGAGATTTATCTTCTTCCGCATTTTTGAGGGGACGAAACATAAGACCAGTCATACCGTCGTCGGTTGGTCTGCTTGGGCCGGTATTTTGGCTTTAACTTGGATGTAAGTCTTCCCCTCCTCTTATTTTCCCTCTCATCTACATCCAATGTTTACTTTACTAACACTTTTACTTTTCAGCGGCGCATTCATCATCGCCGAAGTCATCCCCTTCTTCTCCGATCTCCTCTCCCTCATGTCCTCCCTCTTCGACTCCTTTTTCGGCTTTATCTTCTGGGGCGTAGCCTACATCCGCATGCGCCGCGTCGATGGTGGCGTCACCTGGCTGAAAGACCAAACCGTCTATGGATACGCGATGTTGGCCCTCAACATCTTTATCATCATTGTGGGGATTTACTTTTTGGGCGCGGGGACGTATACGAGTGTGCAGAGTATTATTGATAGTTATGCGGCGGGGAGTGTGGGGGGCGTTTTTACTTGTGCTAGTAATGGGTTGTAGCTTTTTTTCGGGAGTTTGGAGGAGAGTGTGAGAGAGAAGAGAGCAATAGCATAGGAATTGAAATTTTGAGTCATGATTTTATTTTACTAGTAGGTGATGAAACCTCTCAGGCTTTTCTCAATAAGACCCGTCGGATAACAAAAGTGCAAAATGATACCTCTTTTCTTCTTCTTCCTCTAAACAACTAAGAGAGAAGAACATGGTAGTAAGACGGGGGTGAAAATGACACCTTCTCTGGGCAGTTATAAATAGGAAGTTTAAGACAGTGGTCTTGCTATAGGAAAATATTCTACTCTTGAAGTTATTACCTTTCTTATTTGACTCTAGAAGAGAGATAGTAATAATAGTAAAGCTATCTTTTAATTATTAAGCTTATATATAAGATAACTTTATTATTATTATAGTTCTAATAATAATCTATAATATTAGTTAAATTTATTATTTAAAATTAAAAAAAAAAGTAGTTTAATAGTAATAATAGTAAAGCTATCTTTTAAAACTACTTTTACTTATATACTAAGCTTATATATAAGATAACTTTATTATTATTATAGTTCTAAGAATATTATAAAATATTAGTTATATAAATTATTTAAAATTAGTAATTAAAGTAGTTTAATAGTAATAATAGTAAAGCTATCTTTTAAAACAACTTTTATCTATATACTAAGCTTATATATAAGATAACTTTATTATTATTATAGTTCTAATAATATTATAAAATATTAATTATATAAATTATTTAAAATTAAAAATAAAAGTAGTTTAATAGTAATAATAGTAAAGCTATCTTTTAAAACTACTTTTACTTATATATTAAGCTTATATATAAGATAACTTTATTATTATTATAGTTCTAATAATAATCTATAATATTAACTAAATATATTATTTAAAATTAAAAATAAAAGTAGTTTAATAGTAATAATAGTAAAGTTATCTTTTAAAACGACTTTAACTTATATACTAAGCTTATATATAAGATAACTTTATTATTATTAAATTCTAATAATATTATAATATATTAGTTATATAAATTATTTAAAATTAAAAATAAAAGTAGTCTAATAGTAATAATAGTAAAGCTATCTTTTAAAACTACTTTTATCTATATACTAAGCTTATATATAAGATAACTTTATTATTATTATAGCTTTATTATTATAATATAATATTAACTAAATATATTATTTAAAATTAACAATTAAAGTAGTTTAATAGTATTAATAGTAAAGCTATCTTTTAAAACTACTTTTACTTATATACTAAGCTTATATATAAGATAGCTTTATTATTATTATAGTTCTAATAATATTATAAAATATTAGTTATATAAATTATTTAAAATTAAAAATAAAAGTAGTTTAATAGTAATAATAGTAAAGCTATCTTTTAAAACTACTTTTACTTATATACTAAGCCTATATATAAGATAACTTTATTATTATTATAGTTCTAATAATATTATAAAATATTAGTTATATAAATTATTTAAAATTAAAAATAAAAGTAGTTTAATAGTAATAATAGTAAAGTTATCTTTTAAAACTACCTTTACTTATATACTAAGCTTATATATAAGATAACTTTATTATTATTAAAGTTCTAATAATATTATAATATATTAGTTATATAAATTATTTAAAATTAAAAATAAAAGTAGTCTAATAGTAATAATAGTAAAGCTATCTTTTAAAACAACTTTTATCTATATACTAAGCTTATATATAAGATAACTTTATTATTATTATAGTTCTAATAATATTATAAAATATTAATTATAGAAATTATTTAAAACTAAAAATTAAAGTAGTTTAATAGTAATAATAGTAAAGCTATCTTTTAAAACTACTTTTACTTATCTATTAAGCTTATATATAAGATAACTTTATTATTATTATAGTTCTAATAATAATCTATAATATTAACTAAATATATTATTTAAAATTAAAAATAAAAGTAGTTTAATAGTAATAATAGTAAAGCTATCTTTTAAAACTACTTTTATTATTATACTAAGCTTATATATATAATAACTTTATTATTATTATAGTTCTAATAATAATCTAAGTCTTATTCCCGATAAGATTTTACGTTATACTACCTCTCTATAAACCGAAAACAGAGAGAGTAGTATAGGTCGGTTTTATACTACTTTATAAGTACTATAAAACTAAGACTAAGAAAATACTTTATATAAGCCTTTATACTATAAATTTTACGCTCTTTAAGATAAGCCTTTTAGAAAATTTCTATCTATTTTATTTTAATAGGTTAGGGTTATATTTTCCTACTTAGTAATCCTTTCTAATTTCCTTCTAAGACTACCTTCTTTCTTAACTTTAAATACGTATATTATAACTAATACTAAATAAAAACTAATAATAAATATAGAATACTATAATCAACTATTAATAGTACTATAATATATAATAATATTATAATATTTACTAAAGTAAAGCTTTATATATATTATTCTAGTTTTAGAAGTTAGTATAGTATATATCTTCTACTACCTAATAAGTAGTATAAGATTAATAGTTAGAAACTACTTTATATTAGGTTTTATACTATAATATATATATGCTTTTAAATAGACTTTATAGAATATTTGTATCTATTTTATCTAGTTAGTTTAGAGTTATATAGTTCTACTTACTAATAATTCTATCTTACTCTAACCCTAACCCTAACCCTAACCCTAAAGGTACTATAGCTTTTACCTTTTCTAGATATAGTAGCTAGTTATATACTATTATAAGTAACTTATAAAAAGTATAACTTTTATTATAACTTTTTAGACTAGAGTAGCGTAAAGTTATAATAATATGAAATATATACTACTATAGAAGAGATATATAGGAGTACGTTTAGTAGAATAATATAAGTAAATACTAGGCTCTAATATAGAAGAAAAGGAAAAACTATCTCTCTTCTAACTCTAAAAGAGTAGGCAGCTATATATAAGAGGTTTTAAAACTAAATAACGATATACGTCGGCTAATATAAAAGCTCGAACCTACGTAACCTTTCTAAAACAGATAATATAAAATAATAACTATTAAAACCTTATATATAGCAGATACGCTTAACTATCTAGAATAGTATACTATTATAAAAGCTAGTTATTTTTAAGAATTTACTATATTAAAAAGAGTATAGAAATATAATAGTAAAATATAAACGACTTAAATCTTAAACTATTTTAAATAAATAATATATAAAACTCTTACTTAGAGCTATTTATAAATATTCTAGTTATAATAGTATAAACTATATATAACTAGTAAATAAGTATATAAAGATAGAATATATATATTTATAAGAGTTTAGACTATATAAAGTCTATAACTAAAATCTAAAGAATACTTTAGAAGTATAATACTTAAATAATATATAATCTTAACTAATTATACTTAATTACTAAAATAGACTTTATTTTATACTAAAATATAAAGTTCTTAATTAGATTTATTCTAACTATTATAGATTAAAGAGAGTTTAGAGTAAAGTTAGAAATAAAACTTTAAAAGTTAATAATAGTAATAACTTAGTTAAGAGCTTATTTTAATAGTATACTATCTTATATCTAAATTTAAATAAGACTTCTTACTTAGCTAAAAGTATAAAGAAAGTAAGACTTCTTACTAAAGTAAGAAGTTAGTAAGAGTTTAGCTAGTTAATATTAAATAATAAGTCTAATATAAGAACTATAATAATATAAAATCTATATATATAAATATAAAAGAGATATATAAAAGTATCTTTTATAAAAGAATATATATAAATACTAAGAGTCTATTTAGCGTATATATATCTAGAATAAAAGTAATATAAATCCCTTATTTAACCTTATATATCTTAGTATATATATATACTACTAAAAAAGGATTTAGATCTTTAGAAGTATATATCTCTAAAAATTTATATATATCTCTTTCTATCTACTAGTTTTATAGTACTAACTTAAATATATACTAATATATATACTATAAGTTAAATAATTACTTAATATATTAAGATATAAGTAGTAATATATACTAACCTATATAAGGTTACTATTTAGAACATCTTATTAAATATTTATATATATATATTTAAATAATTTATATAACTTAAATAAGCTCTTAGCTCTAATATAAAAGAAAAGACTTAATTAGTCTTTTATTATTCTAAGTAGAAGTATTTATATATAAAAGATTAAAGATTTAATAATAATAATAACTAAGAACTATCTAATATAGCTAATACTAAATTATTAAAGCTAAAAGCTAAATAGTATCTTTTATATATAAATACAAGATATTAATATCTTTAATATTTTTAGTATATAAGTTTTAGAAACTTTAATAATTTAAATAGTAAGCTTTTATAATATTTTATAAAAGCTTAGTTTATTCTTATATATTATAAAAGTAGTATTAATTATTAAAATAGATCTATTATTAGATTTTAAAACTAGATTAAATAATATTTTAACTAAAGCTAAACTATCTAATTTAGAAATATAGTAGTATAAACTAGCTTATATATATTATTAGTAGGTTATTTAGTTTTTTAATATTACTCTTTATTTAAAGTTAAAAGATTAAATACTATTTTAATCTTTTAAGTATAATAGCTAAGTTTTAAAGCTAAAATATACTCTTCTCTTATATAAAAAAGAACTATTCTAATTCTCTAAGTTTAACTTTACTTAAAAAGTAGCTTTCTAAGTTAAATAATACTATTTTATTACTTATATATTAATAATAAAAGATATTTATTTATTATAGACTTCTTATAAATACTAATTATTTTTTTCTTTATAATTTAAAAACTTTTATTTAATATTAGTTTTTAAAAAGAGAGAAAGAGTAAGATATTAATTTAAAAGCTTTTATAATACTAGTATCTTTTATTAACTTCTCTAAATCTTATATAATAAGCTTTATATATAAAGAGAGTTATTAGAAGTTATAGAAGTTAAATTAAATAAACTATTATTAAAATTACTATTCTTCTTTAAACTTTTTTAGAATTAATAAAGTAACTCTAAAAGCCTTAAAATACGTTTAGATAACTATTAGACAGTCTAGAAAGAGACTAAAGCACTCTATAATTATACTAAATAATTATAGTAGTAGTAGTAGTAGAAAAAAGAGAGGCTTATAAAAAGCCTCTATTCCTCTCTCTAAAGTATTAGTAACTAACGAAGATAGTATAATAAACTAAGAAGAATAGAATATAAGAGGATAAAAGAGAGTATTAGACTACGTAAATATAATAGAGAAGAGCTTAATCTAAATAATACTTAACTTAATAATAGAAGAGAGAGGTATTAAAGTAATTATTAAAATAGTAAGAAAAGTACTTAAGTATAAGAGAACTAGGAAAGGAGAGGATAATATAATTATATATAGAATTCTATAAGAGAAGCTTACTATTATAGTTAAGAGGATAAGAGGAATAAAGAAGCATAGCCTAATATAAATAAAGAGAGCTAGAATTAGAGGACTATAAAGAGGGGTAGTAACTATACTATAAAGAGAATCTATAGTACTAAGTAAGTATATAAAAGAGATTATAATTAAGGTTATAAGAATAGATAAAGAGAAAGATAAGCTATTACTAAAAGAGGTAATTAGAGGTATAACTATAAGTAGATATAGAGTAGAAGTAATAGTAGTTAAGAAGTTTTAAAAGAAAGATATTATTATATAGTTTAAAAAGGAGAAATAATTAGTATATATATAATATAATAGCTAAGTAAAGAAAAGTATTTAGATAAAGAGTAGTAGTAGTAATAAGAATACTTATAGTACTTATAAAGTAAGTTCTAATAAGAGCTATATAAAGTATATTATAAGCTTTTAATATAAGAATACTATTATTATTATTATTATTATTCTTATGCTATATAGGCTATAGGCTAAGCTCTAAGAGTAAGTAGTATATCTTCTATTCTAGTTTATATAGCCTTTTAGCTTATTCTTCTTTACCTTTTAAGCTTTCTTATAAGTATAATTCTCCTTTTCTTTAATTCCTACTACTATCTAAGTCTTATTCTCGACAAGATTTTGCGTTGCACCACCCCCCTGTAAACCGAAAACAGGGGGGGTGGTGCAGGTCGGTTTTGCACCACCCTATAAGTACTATAAAACTAAGACTAAGAAAATACTT